>AP028158.1:34372866-34982865 GCA_014132275.2 Samia ricini
TGTTTTTTTTTTTTTTGCGTTTTAAATGTAATTTGAATTGGATTTATGTTAACATAAGTGGTTAAATTTTGTTTATTATTCTTAAATAAAGTTAAACAAAATGATAATAATAATTAAAACAATCAAATAAAAAAGCGAACTTTTTAAGTTTCATCCAAATGTAATTAGGACTTTTATATTTTGTTAAGTTTAGAAGTTATGAAAACAAAATGATCCTATGACGCTATCGCGAAAGTTAGATTTCCTTGATCTGTGAACGAATTATTGAAACACAAAAAGCGGGAACTATCTCCCTATTAAACTAAATAACACGATAACTTGTTCAATATTAAAAAACTTAACACAATAAGTAAGTACCTACTTTGTCTAGCAGTTGGACATTAGTTAGTACCAATTATATTTACATATTTATGTTAGGTATTTAAAATACTTATTTGCGACTATTTTAACTTTCTACTTATTTTTTTTATACTATTAATTTTATAATGCCTCGGTGGCGCAGTTGTATTACGGTGCGACTGTCGTTCTGAGGTGTCGGGTTCGATCCCCAGGTCGGGTCTAGTGATATTGGGTTTTTTTTTTACTCAGTATCATCCCGGAGTCTGGAATTTGTGCCCGATATGGTGACAGGCTCGCCCCCTGTCACATCTGGGACGGAACTAATCTCGTCGAAATGTGGGTGGGGTGTAGTTCGCTATTCACCTTTGCCTTAACCTTTGGGGATAACAGGCGTGAGCTTATGTTATGTTATTTTATTACTTTTATAAGAGAATTTCATTGTTTTAACTAGTTATTTGTTTGAACACTGTTGAGAGGATATCCTAGCGGCATTTATTTCATACAAATATAGTCCCCTGTTTCCTCCCTGGATAATAGCTAGCTTATGGTAAATATTTTTATACCAAATAATATATATCCACCTGCACCATGCCAGTACGTTATGATTTTTTCCATGAATTAGTTATTGTAGAAACTAGGAGCCTTTGAAAATGCTCGATTTTTACCGTCATTTTCAGACGTTCGTCAAACAAACTCGATGGATAAAATTAAAAAAAAAACAAAGGCAGTCAAAAGCGACAGGCATAGTCAAAGACTTTATTATTCTAAAACTGAAAGAAAATTAAAAATCGGATCATCGGTTTTGGAGGAGGAACTATTAGGCATAGTTGAAATCAGCCCGAATTGCGTTGTCCCTTTGTGTTTTATAATTCTTTCTTTGGGGCGCAACGCGATAGCGATAGATTTCTGAAATACCTACCTTTCCGATCGCATGTCCTCTTAATATTTCCATTATTCCAATGTCTGATGTCATAAGCGTAGTATATTTTAAGACAACAACACCTTCCATACTTTTCTTGAAACAAATAGGAAGGATAGTGGCGTGTTTGGCGACGACCATACACAGTGAAATAAGTCATAGTGCCTCGTTTTAGCACGATCGTGTCTTGGTCGTGGTCTTTCAATAGATCTCTATTACTCGATAAATTAAATGATTATTAGATTGGTATTACGACGAACAAAGATGAGACGACAATCTGTACTAATAAATAAAATTAAAGTGCCCGTTTGTAATGTCAACATATTTTTTTTTATAATAAATAGATATGAATTTATACACGATAATAAAAAATATATATATTTTGTAATTTGTCTGTCTTTCTGTCAGTCTGTTTGTTTCTTCCGGTTAATCTCCGGAACTGCTAGACCGATTTCGATGGGACTTTTTGTAGCAAATAGCTGAAGTTAGTCCGCATTTAATTCAATCTTTCGAAAATACTTAGGGTTCCGCGTACAACTCATGAAATTGTGAATAAAATCCGATTTAATGCACAGTTGTACTAGTATTGGAATTTGTGAGAAATGTCTTTGTTAGTAGCTAAAAAAAAAATTAGGATTATATTAAGGGTTCCGTATAAAAAAAAACTATTTAACAAAGTTAAAATATATTAAATGCAGGTCCAGCCGCGGGCACACGCTAGTTGATATTGAAGCATTTATTTATTTAAGTAACACCAACGATACGTCACAAATATACATATATCATCAAATTATTCTAAGGCAATGTGAGTTTTACAGGTGTACACAATTGTTTCGGATTTAATAACCTAGTTAGTAACTAAACTGGAATCTACTAAATTATTAGCAAATTAAATTAAAAATGAATAAATTAAAATCTGCTAAATATTTGAGTAAAAAATATGTATATAAATATAATAAAAAAATAAAAAATGTGGATTACGGTTAATTATGAAAACAAGAAACTTATCTATATTGTAATAACATTTTCGCCGCAAATAAAGTTAACAATGAAATGTTATGAGCTCCCGTAATTAGTTGCAGCAAAGAGAAATATATAAAAAAAATTAATATCCCTTGTACAAAATCTAAATAAATGGATAAGCACAATGTTAAAAAGTCTTGATCGTGCTTCGTGTGGATTGTTCTCGATAACTTTTCTGAACTGTCTGTTTTCCGGCTATTGTAATGACATTCATAACTGATAATACAGAACTTAAATTCTATAAAACAAAGATTTTATTTTAATTCTAAAATAAATGGAATCAGGGAAAACAAGTTAAAAAGCAAAACATACCAACGCGAACATACTCCTGACATACCGCGAAAATGGAATAAATTTAAACACAAAACAACAACAAAAATTTCACAAAACAATTGTCTTTATTAAAAGTATATAGGGATCTTATTTATTTTATTTAGTTCTTCATTCATTCTTAATAACACAAAGGATACTTATAATTTAAAGAAATTATTACAAAAACATATGTATTCAAATGAAATTTGGTGGTGGAAGCATGTGTCGTTCAGTAACAGATAGGATATGATACCAAATTAAAATCGAATCACGATAAAACGGGTAAAGGAAGTCGCAGGCGCCCGCTAGTCTACAATATTATTTGAATACATAAATGATACCACTAAAGTGTATCAGTAGATACACATGATCACAGATGTCTACAGAGATAAAAACAGTTATAGGATATTTTTCCCACTTCTTTTTTTTTTGGTTAGTAGCTATAGCTGAACATAAGTTCTATGAATTAAAAAAAATGATTCAGTTTTTATAATACCTATAATGTATACCTGTAATCGTGCATATTAATAATTATGATCTTGTGCTAGAATTTTTTAACGACGCGACTGCATTTGAATGTATCGAACGTGGGAAAAACGTCATAACTACCATTTCAATTTGCACCTTCATTCTTTTAGTTCATTTGTTCTCCAGATTAGGCATAATAGCAATCTTCGTCCTCCTACGAAACTTGAACGAACAAACAAAAAACACATTCCGATAAATGTAATAAATGGATTATTATAAATTTATCAATAATTTGTAGCTAACAATTAATATAGTAGGTACCTATTTATAATTAAATCGTTTGATTATGCTAATAATGATTATGTTATAAGACTGGCGAGTATATATTACTTTCTTATTATTTTTATTCGTAAACTTGGTGGTTTGTAAAAGAGTATTAGAAATAACAACAGGTGATAGAATTCTGAGATGTAACAAAAACTCCCAGAAAAGAGCCATTATTTTGACTGAACACTGAATAAAGATTAGAAAAATGTAGAAAGGTCCAAAAGAACTACTAGTTAATGATCTTAATACTTATAAAAACGCTTGGACAATCTATGACAAATAGTTGTTCTTATTTATTTTTTTATCTTGCCTTAAAACTGTATATTATTTTATATAATTTTAGTAGCATTTTGCATTATCAACTATATCTAGCTTGATTATTTTGCACAAGTAAAGTGTATTGGAAATAATAAGCATTCATTCCGAGGTGCCATTAAAAGGTTTACTAGAATGGTCTAGCAAGATGGTTATCGTTGTAATAAGCCGCTGATTAGAAAGATATTTTACACGGAAAATAAAGGTAAGGAAGACCATCTTATATGGAGGACAACTTGAAAAAGTGTCCAGGTGTGAGCAGCAAATGCTAACTGAAAAATCCACCAAAATAGCGCTAGAAATGTAACTGATGTAGACACAGGGCGGCACTAACGTCAAGGACGCGTACCTTCGCGGACTGACGTCTCTGCTGCCCATTGGCATTGCGGGTCTCGGAACGAATATTCAGACGCAGTCGCTAACGCAGTGTCACGATCTGTTGAAACCACAAGCGCCTGTACAACGCAGCTCCCACGAGGCGTACGCACAGCACGCAGTATCAGCGAAATCACCGTCGGCGGCGAGGACCCACACGCAAGACCATAACATACACACGCAGAGACCCTAGGAAAAATGACGCCCAAGACGTCCCAGGGAGACTTCTTGTCAGAATGACGACCTCGCGACAACAACCAAAGGACAATCATAGCATTCAATGACCGGTAAATCATAATGTACTACGGCGCAACCACTGTAGAGGGCAATGCGCCCTGATCAGCTTCTACGCCTCCCTTGACAGAGAAGGGTGTAAGGCTCTCCGGCCGGTTGTAGACAGATGCGAAGTGAACAGACTTGAAAATGTAATATTTAAGGAGATTAAATTAATGAAACCGTAGTACTTATGTAAAATCTCAACTATTTACGTCGTTTAAAATAATTTTTAGTACATATAACCTATAAAAATTACTTTTACCTACAATTTACCTACTTGCTATAGGAGCGCCACCTTAATTTGGCACTTTCGAGGAACACTTTTTACATCGCTAGTGCTCCTTACCTTTATTCTCCATGATATTTTATCCATATTACACTTGTATCCATATAACAATTGTGTGTGTAACAATTTGTCATGATCTGTAACGATCTGCCATTAACTAGGAAAATAAGAAGTATGGCAAACATTGTGAACTTATTTTAAAATAAACAATGGTGTAATAATATTACGATGACGTTCTTTAAGTTTTCTTCACGATCCTTATATTTACCATTTAAACTTATGAAAATTGTAAAAATATAAGAATCAATCTAGGTTCATAAACTCTTATTCATATTTACTGGCACAGAAAAGAACTAGCAAATACCGAATCATTAACAAAACCGCTTTTAACTGGTAACTTCGCCATAAACCTAATATTGGAACAACAGAAAAAAAACAAAACATACAACCCAAGATAAAACTATAATTAAGTCAGATAAACCTAGATCAAAATACTAACGTATTAAAAGATAAGCTAACGGTGCATGTATTATCTATCTATATATCCTTACTTTATCATGGACCTTGGTGTGTTATTATTATGAACCAGATAAAGGGCAGTGCATTAAAAAGGTGAACCGTGAGGTTTGAGTAGGCATACTTGACAGAATCTGTTAGCATTGATTTTCAAAGGCATTACTTGAACGAGGTATTGTATCGAGGTTTGAAGAGTCATTTAATCTATTGTGAAATGTCTATTAACAATTACAGTATGGATAAAGATCAAAATGGCGTTGGAATGTCCTTAACCGAATTACGCGATGATGGAATACTGATTGCTATAACAAAAACAGCACAAGATAAGATTAAAAGAAATCGTTCCTTTCTAAAAACTAGAAAGAGAGCATTTGCGTCCTTTCTTTTTAAAAACTTGTCAAGTCAACTTCTAACTTTAAGTCAAGTCTCGTGTTAGGTAACTGTAGTTCTTTTTTTGTATGGTATATGATCAGCACTTTGACCACAATTTCACCTGATGTCAAGTGACGATGTGGTCAAGTGACGCTGCTGAAATATATCTATTGGTGTTTCACGATAAGGGGATTCAGACGGGCATTACTAGAAAATGCCCTACCAATATGCTGTAGTTTCCTCGCCGGACGCTCAGGCTCAGTATAGAGTTGGATAGGTGGGGTTTAATTTGCGTCTATTGACGCGGAATCCGACCGCAGTATCAACTGCACCACATCAGTTCTTTTCTCCATAACCTCTGAATCTTTATGTTGTGAATTCCAGTGCTTCCTGACCGCGACCGTGTCGATGAACATCATTGGACATGGGAGTATCATCGGATTCTCAGCGATTTTGATACCGGCCTTACGACTGCCCGACTCTCACATACACGCTACCACATCTGAAGAATCATGGATCGGTAAATATCTATTTATTTAGCTTGTAGCGATGAACCTAGAGTTATCATCATATGTCTTTGGTTTACGTTTGCTAAACTGATTACGCTATTCACCTCATAGGTCTTAAAGGTAACAGTAGTAAGATCGTCGAAAAGGGCTGAGGCAATGCATGCAATTCTACGGAATAGGAACATAAGTAAAATATGATTTTATGCCTTTAATTTATCTGACAATAAACTATACTATTACTAATGTTACTACGTCTTACTAGCCATAGCCATGTAAAAAAAGTATCTTTCAGAACCTGTGTAAATATTGTGTAGGTTTGTGTCCAAGTGTTATGTTGAATATGTGCTTCTCTTTTATCCGTATCTCGATGTTAAAGACTCAAAGGTTGCCTTTCGTAGAACCAGATCTAAATTACTCAGTGATCCTAGCAGAAAAGAAGAGTAAATAACGCTGAACGAATCGTTGAAAGTCTTGTTTTTAAATAAGAATTACAGATGGCAATATACACTATTAAATGCCTGACAAAAAAAAATAGTTAACTAAAGCTTCGATCATTTTGTAGACCATATGACTTTCAACAGGGTTTTACTTCTGAATATTATTTCAAAAAAGGTTCCTTATATAAAAATGAGGTACACTTAAACAAGTTAAAAAATGCAGTTGGCTTTTAAAATGTCATATTATTGATATTTTTTCTTTTATTTCAGCCTCCATCGTCGGATTTGCTCTTATTTTGGGGGGAGTATCATCATCACGATTCTGCTGGACAGCATCGGGAGGAAGAAGTCACATCTATTGACAATTTTTCCAGTTTTATTGGGATGGATAATGATTCTTCTAGTAAACAGCGTAGCTGGCTTAATTACTGCCAGGTTTCTTCAAGGTGTAGCAATGGGCATGCTGGGCCCTCTTGGCTCTATAATCATAGGTGAAATGACAGACCCTAAAAATCGCGGAATGTTCCTGACGTGCGTCTCGTTGTCGCTTACTATTGGTGTCTTATTCTCTCACGCTTTGGGTACATATTTTAGCTGGCAACAGAGTGCTCTAATATGTTCATTTACGACCTTCACCAGTTTGTGCCTAATGATCTTCACTCCAGAATCACCCTCTTGGTTGATCTCGAAAGGACGATACGACGAAGCCAGCGATGTATTCTTCTGGTTGAGAGGTAAATCTGAAACCCAAGAAAGGGAACTAGAAAGGATGATTGCCGCTCATAAGATGGCTCGGTCTTCTGACGAAATAGAACAGAAATCCTCGGTGAGAGCAAGTTTAAAGAGATACTTCAAACACTTAAGTGAATCTGGGAAGAAACCAGAGTTTTGCAAACCAGTCATCATCATGTGTTTCATGTATATGATGTTCCAATTCGCTGGTATCAATGTTATAAGTTCATATGCAACTGACATTATAGAACAAGTCGTTGGCCCTGAAGCGAATGCAAAATTTTTGATGGTCGCTTTAGACATTGAGAGACTTATCTGTAACTTAATTGCTGTTTACTTAATGAAGACGATGAAAAGGAGGACTTTATTGTTCAGTACCGGCGTGCTATGTGTTCTGTCATATATTGGAAAAGGTTTTTATGTCTACGCAAAACAAAACAATCTCTTACCATACGACAGTCAGTGGATTCCTATGTTTCTTATAGGCCTCTATATGTTTTCGTTAACCGTTGGTATATCATCAATAACGTTCTCAATATCAGGGGAGATATTCCCTCTAGAATACCGAGCTTTAGGAGGTGGGGTGAGCTATTTAGCTTTATCAATGAATTTCTTTTTGGCCGTCAAATGTTTCCCCGTTTTGACGAACGCCATGGGTTTGTCTTTAACTTACTTTTTGTACGGTGCCATAGTAACGTTTTGCTTGACGATAATCTGGTTTATGATGCCAGAGACGAAGGATAGGACTCTACAGGAGATCGAGGATAGTTTCCGTGGGTATTCACCTCAAGACGTTAAGAGCGCGGAACCTTTGAACGGTGTAAATGGAGGTGAGATGTTAAGAAGGTGTAGTTCCCACATACTATATTAAAGTCAATGAATATACTCAATGAATGTATTAGTTATAATTCATGTAATCGGGCTCAGACCTATTGCGCTCTTTTGTCCTTCTTCAATATACTTCCTACTTTTAATAGTTTAACTACCGTGATCTCAACTTGATTTTTTAATTGTTTTAGCTAAGAATATTATTGATAGAATTTTGTTAGATGTTTATTTGATTTTAAATTTATTCTTTCAAATTACCAATACACTACATTGTTTTAAATTTATTGAGTTACTCGTTTCAATTCTTCGGGTGATTTTTATTTGAGATCATGGTGAGACACTTATACTTTTATAATTAACTCATTTACAATACAAACATAAAGTAACTCGTGTTAAATATTTGCTATTGATTGGATTGTTAGATGTTTCTATTATGCTCTTTCAAAATAAAGCTCGTTTCCACCATTCTTTCTGAAAAACAGAACCTAAAATCATTGGTTTAACAGTTTCGTTTACTTGAAATTTATGAATTAATTATTATTTAGTGTAATATACTAATTGTAAGAAAGACAAACATATCAATGTGACGTAACAAATAAATCTCAAAATAAAACAAATATATATTTTTTTATATTATTTATTTTGTATTTTTATTTTGATAAACAAATGAGTTTTACAAAGATAAAATTCGTTTCATTCTGATAGAATCTCACATAACTACGGGGCCAGCTTTTTAAAGCTGCAGAGCATTTCCGGTATTCTTCACAGGACCATCATCCACCCTCTACCTTTCCCAGCTCCAACATCCTCTCGTTTTCATATGGATCTATGCTTACATCATCTTCCACGCCTCTGAAATGGCATTCGATCTCATACAATGTTTTCCCTTTAGTTTCTGGCAAGAGGAAATAAAGAAAAACTCCACATAAGGCAATAAAGACGGCATAAACGCAAAAAGTCCCGTTAATACCAATATTTTCGAACGAAGATGGAGCCGTTTTGACGACAACGAAGAACATAATCGATAGAAACATTCCAGAGATACCGCTGCCCAAACTTCTGTAAGCCAAGGGAAATATTTCACCAGCTATTGCCCAAGGGATTGGTAAAATTCCTAAAGTTTTGCCAAATATATACATTAGCGTTGGTATCACGGGAACCCATTTGTAGTCTTCTGGTATGTAACCAAAATCTCGAAGGTATAGGAGAAGAGCAGTCGTTAGCAAAGAAACAACAGTGATCACGATGCCGAGAAACAGGACAGTTCTTCGATTTAACTTGTTTACCACTATGCACGCTAACACTGCTGTTATAAACCTCACCACATCCACCATTAGCATGCTAATGTAGGAATCTATCATGCCCCCGGTCACGTCATCCATCATCGGCACAGTATATGAAGGTACTACAGTCATTCCCGATATCTGGAAAAGCACAAACATGAACATCATTATCGTAGTCGGTTTATAGAATTCCGGTTTCTTGGCTATATCCAAATACGCCCTCAACTTGGACACTTTCATTGGTTGGGATATTATGTGGGTCTGCTTCTTCTGACTTTGGAGTAAAAAATCTCGAGTTCTTTCTCCGAGTCGTGGTTGTATCCGCGCAACCAGCGGAAAGAACTCCTGCATTCTTTGTCTAAGCCCTTTGAGGCGAGGTACGGTGGTGTTTCTGGTGTTAACGAGACAAGAACGAGAGATAGTGCGTAACAACTGCCGCAAGCTAACGCAGCCGGTCGCCAGTAAAGCAGTGTTCCGAATATATGAGCGATCAGCATTCCAGTGGCGAAGGAAAAGGCGATAGTCGCAAGAAAAGCACCTCGGTATTTCGGCGACGAATACTCCGCTATTGATACAGGAGCTGATGCAGCTTGCAGACCCATTCCGAAGCCCTGGAAATTATCATTAAATAAATCTTACAAATTGGCTTATACAAGGATCATTGTAGGTGATGCAAGTCCAATGGATTTCATTACAATTTTTCGACAAAATTCTAAAGATAAATGTTTTTTTTCTTTTTACATTATAACCACTATCTCATCTAATGTTATGTGATGATGTGTCCTTACTTTGATGATATATTTTCTACTTAAGAGCATCACTTTTTGGTTACATTGCTAGCCCGGTGGGTATTATAAAATGTCCTATCACCGTGCTAAGGTTTCAATAAGTTTCTTTTCTTTATCAAAAGCTAATTGCAGTATAATACTAGTCATCCGAAAGACAGTAATTAAACAGAGCAAAAGTAAAGGGTAACATTATTTTCTGAAATAATAATAATGTGATAGAAAGCAAAATTTTTTTTTTAATGTTTATACTAAACTCAATCTAACTGCACGCTAATAAATTCATTTCCATAATTACTTAAATAAAGCAAGTATTTGGGCATTCACCACATTACAGCAAAAGTTTCACAGTCTTTCAACAATGGTTATTAACGAATCATAAGATGCATTTAGAAGGTCATTCATTTTATGCTGCTGCAGGTTTCGAAGAGAAAAGTTTTAATTCTTTATTGTTAATCTAAACTGCTATCAACAACAATAAAAAACACAAGATTTATAGTAAACAATACTATTTAATAGTATAATTATGTATGCTGTTAAATTCTTAGAAATCAGAGTTTAAAGTGTTTGATTGGGATCGAGATGGATGATGCTAATAAGTTTTATTAGATTTCTTTTTACAGTATTGAGCTTTATCTACTGTTGGTTTTTTTTATTAGAGGGTAAAAAAAACCTTTTTTCACACTTTGTTTATATATTAGAAATAAAGTAAAAAAAATATATTTATTCAAGTTCAGATTTATAACTTTAACAGTTCCGTTACATTTTTATATTATATCTGAAGATCGAACACCTTTTTTTACCGTATATAGTGTCTCCATATTAGGAACTATCATAGAATAATTTTAAACAGATGGTTAACATGTGAACCCATACGAATGCCAACAAGAAAATGTTCTTTTGACGACAATGATTATTTTATTTAGATTCTATATAAATACTCTTTCATTTACCTGGATTCTATACTTTTTAGTTACACGATTATTAAATATGTAAAAATTGTCATTGTCAAAAGCTATGCTAATTTTATAATATAACTCTTATTATCAACTGTATATTTATACATAAAAGGTGTTTGTAAATATGAGATCGGTAAATTATAAAACTATTCGGTTCATTACATTGTATATATTTTTGACATAGGTTTTAATGTGTCACTACCAGATGGCGTTATAATAAATCAACTTCTTTACCGTTTAACCGATCACAATGAGAAATGGTAGAAATAAATATTTGTGCATAAAAAATATTTATTTACGCTGGTAAGACAACCCCTGATTGTTTCAGATAATAAAGTTTTCTCTCTGTCTGTTTGTCAGTGGGCTATCATATGATGTATAAATATGATGTATAAATATGCATCCTTTTTTCACGTACTTTCGAATTTAGAAGATATAATTTAAAAAAAACAAAACCGACTTCTAAAGAATAAACTATAAAAATGCACTATAAAGTAAATAAATAATTACTTTATATCCTTTGTTTTAATATCATTAAAATTTTGGAGTCGGTGCCAGCTAGAGAGTGATTTCTCGATTATATTAAATGAGGAGATTTTTTTAAGAGAGAGAGAGAGTAGAGTTTTATTATAAGTATAGAGTAGAATAATGTCAATAACTAAATTCATTATTTGTATTAAGAAAGACATCTGTTCTGATTAATCTATGCCCGCAGCGATGCCGTTTGATTTTAAATTTGCGGAAGCGTACACGGATTGATTTCTAATAAGGCTCTTTATTGCTTGACATATAATGTCCTCAAATATATCTACTGCAAGTGTCTGGGATTTTTTTTACTATGGATTATTTCAAGAACGACTTTGAAAGGTTATTGATATATAAACTAGTTTGACGAGTGATAACTTCAAGTATTTGTAGAGGTGACATTATTATGATTGTCTTTAATTTATAACTATGTATTTGAATTTGTCTGAGATAAAATCGACACTAGCTTATTAATAAAGAGTAAGGCCGTGTTTGCACATTGTACTAAAACTCCATGGTTTTTTTCGACTGGGTTTTTACGCCGTGAAGGCATTTTTATTTTTCTAGATAGCCTCAATCACCCAGGTCACGCTAGGTTTCTCTTAAAAGGTAGTAACAGTAATGTATCCGTAACCTAACTTATCGTTCTATTTTTTTAAACTTTGATCTTGAAGTTGCCGAACTACAGAGGACGGAAGCAATGCGGACTCTCCGCGAAGGTAGCGAATAGTCCCGCCTATTGCCTACCTGCCGCCATAAACAGTTATGTGCGATTATTTATAACTTTAAAATTAATATCCTTACTCTTTTCAATGCATTTAAACGTTAATTGCTATTTTATTTATATTAAAACGAAAATGCGGTGGTTAAAATTAGTCTTGACAATTTAAATTACTATTACAGACCGATTCCATATTTTACGTAATTTAACAAAATTAGAATATAGAAGTATATACCTGGTTTGAGAATGATAGATAAAGTAAGGAATAGTGTGATAAGGAAACGTTGTGGTGTGGTAGAGGATGTGGTGGCAAAGATAGAGAACGGTAGAACGACGTGTGTCAAGATCGTAGTCTCTGCTTACCCTAACGGGAGAGAGGCGTGACGTTATGTATGTAATACAATTAAAAATAAACCAGAGATTAAATCTAGGATATCATTTTTTTACACGATATGGGCTTAATGCTTTGACCACAATCTCACCTGATGTAAAGTGACGATGTGGCCCAGGATGGTAAACACACTTATGCCTTGAGGTACTGGTTCTGAAGTGATCCTGCCTGTGATACCTGTTGGTATTTGGCGACAGGTTTTTCAAACTTGAGGTTGGTAGCTACCCAGGCGGATATTAGATATTAGAAACCAGCATGCTATGGTTTCCTCACGATTTATATTATAATGTACAACGTTTTCCTGTTCTTAGGGTTAAGAGAAACTGTTTATTACTATTGTTTACCTGCTTACATGTTAACTGATTCTTTTTTATTGTCAAAAATAAATGTTGTTAAAAATAGCCCGACACTAAAAACGAGATAAACAAAATCTGAACAAGAATAAGGAACCCATGAGAATTTGAATTTCATTTTAGACAGATCTGACTATGACAAGCTATTACATGAAGCGACACTGTAGGTTACTCCGTACAAATTGTATATTGACATTCGTTTTGCAAGAAAGAGATAGAGCGTCCCATCTCAGTCCCCACCAAAAACTATAAATGCTTGTATCTCAGAAATGTATTATCCGCATTATTATTTTTTTTTCAATGTACGTATTATCTATACTAATAAATAAAATTGAAGTGTCCGTTTGTAACGTCAAAATAACAATTTTTCTACTAAATACATATGATTGTATATACGATAAATTATAACAAAAATACAATTTTTAAAATATTTATGTCTGTCTATCTGTTTGTTCCGGGTAATCTCCGGAACGGCTGGACAAGTTTTGACGAGGATTATTTGTTAAATAGCTGAAGTTACTCGGATTCATTATAAAAAAATTAAAACTCAGTGAAGAATATATGAAACGCGGGCTAGTTTTAAATTAAATTATTAGTAGTAATTTAGTATGTTGGTTTCAAGATATTACACAAGAGTGGATTAATTTATTACCTTTTAAAATTTGTTAGGTTAATGCTGTATTTCTGTTTGTGTGGAATAAATTCTTCTGTCAATGTTTTGACCACAATCTCACCTGATGTTAAGTGAGGTCCAGGATATAAAAACATTAAGCCTAGAGGTACTGGTTCTTAAGTGATTGGCAACAGGTTTCAATCTTAAGGGTGGTAGCTACCAAGGTGGGCATTATTAAAAAATCCCCTACTACAATGCTATGGTTTCCTTAGGATGTTTTCCTTCACCGTAAGCGCAGGCTCATTTAAAAAATTGGATAGGTAGGCTCGAAATCGCGCCCATTAAAACGGAATCCGACCGCATTACTAACTGCATCACGATCGCTTCAAATTCTCACCCACTTGTTACCCTATTATAAGTATACACAGACGTAATTAAAAAAATAAATAAACGCTAATCACCTGCAAGGATCTGCTGATCAATAACGCTGCAGGACCTCTAGCCGTTACCATCAACGCCCAGCCGGCGAGGGCAGGTAGGGTACTCAGCTGATTGGTCAGTCGTCGACCCAAACGCTGCAGACTAAACGGTGCCACAATTATCCCTGAGATGAGAGCAAGCCCAAGTATCGAAGCTGTAAATAAGAGATAATTCTTATTAGTTTTATAATCTGTTTTGAATAAAATCGACAATTTGATTTCTGTTAACTCACAACACCTTCAGTGTTAAAGAAGAAGAAGAACTAAAATTGTCCGTAAAATGATACACATTGTTTGTCCGCGACTAACTTTGAACCGCTCTTAATAAAATTTTGCACCGTGTATTTGATTTGATTCAACTTAAAAGGTAGGATCATTTTTAACTCGACTAATGTCCACAATATTTTTTAAATTCCAATTAAGAATAAAGTAATCCACCCGGGCAACGCCGGTAGAAAGCAAAACATTTAACTAGTAAAAGACTATACATTTATAGTCAGAAGCACTCCAATAATATATGATAATTAGCTTTATTAAACACAACAATATTGAAAGGATCAGATCAGATTCCAATTACAATCCAAAATTAAAGTTATTTTAGAATCTCAAATAAAAGTTTTATAATATTCTCTTTTATTTTATAATAAAAATGTCTGTCGTCATGGTAACCGTTTTGTCAATCATATGTTATATTCGGATACATTGCTCATGCGAAGTGAAGCGCTTATAAAATATTAACAATCGAATAGAAAATATAAATGAGAATAATAAATTACGATCATTTGCAACTGTAAGCTAATAATATTTATTGTTAAGTAATATTTGAACATACCAAATACAATAGGTTTTGTTAAAGAGTTGTATCATTGACGTCTATATTTAGTCAATTAAGTCATAGTATTAATAGACAATTCTTATTCTAATGGTGACATATTTAGTAATGGCAAGTTTGATATAAAAACAAAGATGTCGCAGCTGAGGTGTCATACATTGTTTATATTTATCAACATCTATTCTTATTATTCACTGTATTATATCATTCAAGTATTCAATAGTTTTAGCCAAAACATTAGCAATGTACTGATGTTAAATTTTTTGTCGCCTTAATTCACTATCATAGTCCATTACTTGTTTAATTTATTATAACGTAATAAAACAAATACTACAACCTGAGCAGAAAATAAATTTTATAATAAAAAAAAGACTCCTGTAAATCGGTTGAATATTTTTCGAATTATAACCCGACAAACATACAGACAGATGTTGTTCTCTATAAGATACCTGCAGTAAGTAAACCAAAATCAAAAATTCTTTATTCAATTTGGGTCCTGAAAAGACGTTTATAACGTCAAAAAATTAGCACCGTTTCGGAAAACAATCCAGTCGAGAAGAGCCTACAAGAAACTCGATCTGATTTTTATACATGTTTTTTTTTTAAGTTTAATATAAACTAATTATACAGTTCATAATAATAATAAACGGTTTTAGCGGAAGCACAAAGAGGGCTAACCATTATGTAATATAAATCACTTAATACGTGTGTCGAAATCATCGTCTGAGAGACGCCGATCATAATTTCAAGCAATTTTATCTCGTTACGTCAAGAAAATCAACTTTAACAACTATATAATTTGCAATACAATCAAAGTCGATTGAAATGCGGTAAAAACATGACGCGGCCTTATATAACATAAATATACACTAGTCTCTAATTATCTACACAAGGAAATTGCAGTGGATAAGTGAGTGAGGACTAGAGATGAGTCGTCAACATATTTATTATCGATAAAACTAGACTGTTTATTGTCGTTTGTCGACTAGTTGATTCCCTAGTAATACGTCGACTTTTTATGTTTTATGCGTATGTACTCAATAGTAATTGCAGACAACCGTCGATGGTAGATTCCATCGGCAGTCTTCACCATCATGCCAGCATACTAAGAAGGTTATTTTGGTCTGTTGTGAAGTATTGGCGTCATAGGCAGGAGAAAACATGTTGGCAGGAAGTCTATTCCATATCTGCTATAGTCGACGCATTATGAACTGAGGCTTTGGGGTCATAAATCAGATTTATTTGTCTGTCTCGCTCGCACTTACAGATCTAATGGGAGGTGTAGTGATGAGCGTATGAATTGTAGAGGTGCATATCAATAACGGGATAGGTACAATCGATATGCTAAATTATGTTAAGTATTAATAGGAATAGTTCTTTGCTACCTGACAGGAAAAGTTAGAAATTAAGTTAGAAAGTAAGATAAAATGTTTACTTCGTCGTAATCCTTGAGAAACTATAGATCGTAATGTGGCCCTGAAAAGGGCCGTTTTTATCTTTTCTAGGGATATTTCTTATTTCTTCAAAAATCCTCGTTGTGAATTGTGAACACGTTGTTAATTACAGCCCGAGCTTGAGCGTTGATGTCACCATTTAATGTCTTCAAAACCACCAAAAATAAATTCTTCATCGTGCGTATTTCGTAACGAATCGTAAATAATGTAATGAGTGTTATAACAAAAAAGCTTATATTAATAGAAAAACAACAACCCTTACTTGACCAATCAGGAGTCAGAGTGCTAATGAAGGTCACGTCGACCCCGTCGACCCCGCGTGCGCAGGTAGCTAAGTATCGATAACGGGATACATTGCGTGCACATTCCTACTGTCAGTGACATTTATTGTCCGACGGCTCAGTTTAAAATGCGTCGACTATAGTGTCGAATTGGAATCTACCGTATACAAAAACAGCGTTGTGTTGTTTTGTAGGATAATGGAAACTTCTATTTTTAGGATGATGGTCTATTTAAACTTTAGGCATAGTTACTATGAAAAAGATGTGAATCAATTCCACGAGTGAAATATTTATAGCTATATATGTTAATTTAATATTTGTTTTCTTTCTGTTAAGCGTGATATTATCTACTTATTTACATCCATATTAATAAATAAAAATGAAATGTCTGTTCGTAATGTCAAATTTTTTTTTTACTAAAAGATATGAATGTATGTACGATATCTATACCAAAAATACAATTTTTTAAATTTTTGTCTGTATGTGTGTCTGTTTTTTCCTGGTAATCTCCGGAACGGCTGGACCGATTTTGATGGGACTTTTTTTGGTAGATAGCTGAAGTTACTTTGATTTTGAAAAATAATTAGGTTTCTGCGTAAAAAAATGTAATATCATAAAAAAATTGAACAAAATTAGATTCTATGCACAGTTTTACGGGCAAGTGTTTGAATTTCTGAGAAATATTGTTACTTTATCTTAGTACCGAAAAAAATGTACGAAATTAATTAGGGTTCCGTGTAAAAAATTTTTAAAACGCAGTGAAGAATATATGAAACGCGGGCGCAGCCGCGAGCACATGGCTAGTTGTATTATAAATTTATGCTTATACATTGCATTAAACTACGTCAAAAATGATAAACCTTCGACGGTTATTTAAGCTAGTTCATTCATTTAAACCTCGCCTATAGTCCAAACGAATGCCTAGATGACAATAATTAACTATAATACCGCCTCGTATAACACAACAGAGGTTATCTGTCTTATGAGAATGTCAATGCCGTGATAAAAAAAAAATAAAACTACTCATTTCGCTGAAACTTAATTATAAATATCAATGTCATTCAATGTTTTGTTTATACCATTTGAAGTGTATTTTCAAACAAGACACGAAAAAAAAGGGCATGTTTTGTAGATGGCAGCAAGTCAAAGTTTTTTTTTTGTCCTAAAAACCTATGCTAAATATAACTAAAACAGTGCTGTTCTTTGTACTGAGAAAAAAAACAAATACATCGACGATTAAGGTTTATTTTTAAAATTTCAGGTACATAGTCTTTGTCCGATTAAGGAAAGTATTTTTGATAGTACTTGTGGAATTTAGTGAGGTCATACACCAAGTTCCGGTCCATGTGGGGGTCTTAGGGGTCATGATTCCCCCTAAAAACGTCCATGTCGTATTGACAAATCTCTTAAAAATTGACATGTTATAATTAGTGACTTAACGCGGAACCCTAATTATTTTAGAAAATTAAAGTACCCTAAGATACGCGGAGTAACTTCAGCTATTTACCAATAAAAGTCCCGTCAAAATCCGTTCAGGCGTCCCGGGGATTACCCGGAACATTCATATGTATTTAGTAAAAATATTTTTTTTTGATATTACAAATAAACATTTCCATTTTATTTATTAGTTTACCATTCAACCGAAAGACGTCCATTGCTGGACACAGGTCTTCCCAAAGATCTCCACGACGACCGGTCTTACGCCACCCGCATCCAGCGGACTCCCGCGACCTTCACCAGATAGTTTAACATATGCAAAATGTTGTAACTCTAAACGGAAAAAACGTTTAACCTTGAATATAATTAGGTTGATCATTCTAAATGTATTTTCATATATTCTTACCAATCCAAGATTCGTGTTCCGGGGTCAGTTGGACGGCGGATCCTGGCTGACGGAGCTGCTCCAAAAGGACGCCAGGGTATGCGATGTTTGCGCCTGTACCAATCATGTACATCACAACACCGCTCACGGCCAAGAACTGTAATATTTGCGAACACGTCATATTAGACAATCGATTATAGACTTTCTAGTCATGAATAATATAAGCTTAGGTTTTAGCTGCATCTCAGTCTGTCATGCAGCTCTTATCTTCAATTCATTAACTTACAAATTCAAGTCTATATAGTTTTTGTTATTGTGCACAAGTGTATTGAAAATAATAACGAGGAGTATTTTTATTCTGTGGTGCCATAAGACTACCTGGAAATTCTATCAAGATAGTTTGCTAGGGCAATCGAATAATATCCACAAGGTACTGGTATAATTTTGTATGTAACTCACAGTTTGCCATTAACAAAAAAAAAGTGTAAAAAGAAGATTAAAAAACTACATTCGCTTTATCAATTTTGGTTCTAGAACAATCGATTTCCGTTGTAGTAAGGTGCGCAACATTGCATCTACCAACTTGTATTGTATTGTACCGATTTATTATTATCTCTTAATTTCCTTGGACGTGAAATAAACCTTTTGCATTTCCTAAATGCAAAATATTTGTATCCTTCTTATTATTATTTCTTTTAACTATTAGCTTAGTATTTATTTTCACTATGTGACGTTTAGTTTTGTTATTTGTGAATGTATTAATTCATACTTTTTATTTATTTGTTCGTTTTCTTGAAGAGCGAGGAATGCTTTTGCTTAGAAATATTATATGTCTAATTAGTATAATATACCTGTCTCATGAATGGAGAAGCAGTTTGCCTCTCATAAACTTCTCGTTCCGTCATTTTCACTTCGTGTCGATACAGTGCAGATAAAACTTAAATAATCTGAAACAAGAAATATTGGCAAATTACCTTAGCATTCTCACATATTTTAAAAAGCAATTTTTCTCTATTCGTTTACCTATTTCTAAGTGGGCTTCTTAACGCCATCTATTATCATATATGTTTTCTTCTTATTCTAAGTTATTTCTTGTCTATATTGTCTATACGCCCCCGCTCTATTTAATCTATGTATGCATTATTCCTTCCTCTTCCTATTCAAAAACGGAACGTCAACACGCAACCGCCGCCGCTGTCTCTCATAATAATATTTAAAAGTGCACATTAATTCAGCATTAGCTAGGTTAGAAAAAAAAAAAATGCGATTATATTACTAAATTACGAGAATATAGAAAAATCATATAGGAAGTGAGGTGGAAAGTTAACTCTGAACCAGCTAGATCGAAGATTACTAATAAAGGTAAGTTCCGTTTGGTCCTATCAACATTATCCTGTTAGATATTTCCACCAGGGCTTATAATTCGATTACTACTGGATATTTATAACATGATTTTATTTTAAATCGCCAAATAGCATGAATAAATAATTATGTAGTGTAAATATATTTATTATTTATATTTGTTTATTAAATAGCATGATAAATAAATATTTCAAAACTGCAAATTAGACCACTATTGTTGTTAAATAAATCTGTATAAATTTCAAGATACAGACAGACATTGCCTAGTTTGTAGTCTACAGACAAAACAATATATGTATTTGTAACCAATTTTGAAATAAACACGTTTTTTGAAATATAGCGTTAGTGTTATACAGGAGACTTGTCAAATGTGGTGATGACAAATGGAGTAGGGTAGGAAGATCACTGGCGAAGATGGGTCTACAAGATCATAAAAACACTATATCCGATATTTGGCGATCGCGATTCAATTGGCCACAATTTTTACAAAAATTGAATTATCAATCTTATTTCATTGGCGAAATATTTAATGCAGGCACTCGTTAAAAACAAAACAACATCAACAACAACGTTACAAATTTAAAATGGAGTCAATTTGAAGCGAACTCCTTTAACCTTTAATCAAAACGATCTCGAATCGATTGGCGTTCGTTCTATGTTTACACATTCAGGGTTCATTATTTTCATTGTTATCATGTGAGATCATTTCGAACGGAATTGTCTCTATTATAACGCGTGTTTACCGTTTTGTCACGTATGTACTTACTCAGTTATTATGTCAGAATATATGTAATCTATACTTATAAATAAAATTGCAAAGTCTGTTTGCAATATCAAAATCACAACTTTTTAATAAATACATATGAATGTACTACGTAATTACGTATGAATGCAGCATGGATGAAATGGCGGCAGGTCACACCTACCACTTGTGATCCACAAATACCTATTAAATTAAAGGGGAAGATATGCAAGAGCATGATCCAGCCTGTTGTCTTGTATGGATCTGAATATATTGGCCCATAAAGAGATAGATCAATGGAGTCTGCATGCAGCCGAGATGAGAATGTTAATATGGATGTGTGAGTTAACAAGAATAGACAGGATAAAGAATTAATACATTAGTGGAAGTTTGAAGGTGGCACCAGTGGCAGTGAAGGTAAGAAGCAGGCGACTGTCTTGGTATGGGCTTGTAATACGAATAAAGGAAGAGGATATTGTTAGAAAGGTATTGGATATGAATGAGGACGGGTATAGGGGAAAAGGAAGACCAAAGAAAAGATAGATGGACTGTGTGAAAGATGATCTGCTTAGAAAGAGAGTGAATTTAGCCGCCGACCTCAAATAAAAATGGGTTAAGGGCAAGGAGATGTTGATGGATGTATATACGACACGTATACCAAATACAATATTTAAAAAAAAATTAGACGTCTGTATGTCTGGTTGTTCCGGTTACCGATTTTGACGGGACTTATTCTGTCAGATAGTCATAGTTGCACGACGTAACGTAAATATAATTCACTATGATTCAATGGACAGTATTACTGGCATGTGTTAGAATTTGTGAGAAATGTCTTCGCCTTCTTTTGTATCAAAAATAATTTAGGGTCAATAAATAGTTACCATTGAACCCTTATTTTCCATTGATTATTTAAAAACTATTCTACATTACGCAGTGAAGAATTGTGCGTTATAGAAAAACTTTCTAGGCGGCGGAGCCGGGGGCACACAGCTAATATGTAATAAGATGGGTCAACGGATTTGTGCCCATAAAATATTTTAGTTCATAACTATTCCTCATAATCATCATAATTTCAGCCGAAAGATGTCCACTGCTGGAGCTAGGCTTTCTCCAAGGAACTCTAGAACAACCGGCCTCGTGCCACCCGTATCCGGCGGATTCCCACGACTTTCATCAGGTCGTCTGTCCTCCTTGTTGGGGGTCTATTTAAGAAGGTTTTTTTTCTGGCCATTTGAAAACCCATTGGTTCCATTGTGCATTGGTTATACGGGCAATCTCGCCCACAGCCAAGTTAAAGTTGGTAAGTAAATATCAGTTGATTTGGTTCTTTGTTTCTGATTTGTAATAAAACTCCTGGCATAGCCTCCTCCATTGTTCTTATTAATGTTAACTATGTAATAGTTAACTAAAATATATAACGGTCTTGGCTAAATATTTTAAGGATGAAAAGAATACAGTGGTCATTCTTTTGTATTGACTCCATTGACTATTGTTCTTATAACGGGTATTGAAAAAAAGCGTATTTTTATTTTCAATTTTAAACTTTATGAAGTAACCAGCTGTGTGGCCGTGGCTGCACCTACCTTTCGTATGTTTTTCACTACGTAATATAGTGTTTAATATTTTTTTTATACGGAACCCTTATCATTTAAAAAAAAATGCTACTAACAATAAATGAATAAAATAAAAAGCCTGTTTATTTCGCACTATTTGTACAAAAAGTAAAAAAAAAACATTGAACTACCAAAAAAAAAAACAAAAAACTTTAACAATTAAACTATCATATATAAAAAAAAGTACTATAAAAAAGTTTTTTTTTTTATAAATATAGTGTGAACCCCTCTCAATTTAGGGTAAAGGCCTCCTCAAAAGATTTCCAGTTGTCCTTGTCTATAGCTTTTATCATCCATATTTTGCCTGCAGTTCCTATTATATCGTCTGCCCATGTGGTTTTTGGTCTTCCCCTTTTTCTAGTGCCCGTAGGGCCTGTGTTATATTTGAGGATACTCTTAATAGCTACTAATGAAACGACCGAGTTCTAGGACAGCTGGTTTATTACTACTCGAACATGGGTGCGCACGGCGAGTCGCCGCACGTACCTACCGCGTACATATTAACAAACATTGCAGCCTGCCCATTCTGTCAACTGTCTTGTCCAGCGGTCATCGCCCATCCTTGCTATATTAATGCCCACCGCCATTTTAATTACCTTGCATAACCTAGAGCATCTATTGCTCCTGACACTTTTCTTATAGCAGTATGACGTATTTTTTGTTGTAAAAAAAGAAAACTACTAACATTAAGCAAAGATATTTCTCACAAATTCAAATATTTGCTAGTAAAACTGTGCACTCGGAACCATAATTATTCTCGAAAAAAAAGTAGCCTATGTTACGCGGAGTAACTTCAGCTACATACCAAAAAAAGTATCGTCAAAATAGGTCCAGCCGTCAGAAGATTACGCGGAACAAACAGACAGATAGACAGAAAAAAAAATTAAAAATTATATCTTTGGTATAGGTACGATCTATCTATTTAGTAAAAAGAAATATATTTTGAAATTTCAAACAGTCCCTTCAATTTTATTTATTAGTATAAATCACTTAGATTTCATTCTTGCTTTTTTTTGTTCGACATAATGAAAAGTATGAAGAAAAAATATGTTTAAAATCAGTTCTCCATTAAGAATTTTAACCCTTTAGGAAGAAAAATGTGTTTTTTTTTTTTCGAAATATGTGTAAATATCGAAAAATGGTATCCACCTATTTCGCAATACCTAATGTGAAACTAACTTTTAACGTTACTCTTAATTTCTCTTACTTTATCGCCAAAAACTACGTACACTGTATTTCTTTTATCAGACGACATTTAAATAGCCTTACGACATTCACGACCTCATTAAACGACTACCGCTTTAAAAAATAATTTTAAATCTAATTAAATATTGCGTTTGTTATATAGTATTTTATGAAAGTAATCAAAAATTTAATTTGTTTTAAATTAACTATATACGTTTCTATTTCCACGTAAATCTATATATACAAATAAATAAAGTTGAATTTTTCTGTTTGTATTATCATAATAACAACTTTTTACTAAAAACATAATATCAAAGTATATAAGGTACTAATATCATACATAGAATTAAAAAAAAACACTATATGTTTGTCCGTTATATGTTGTACTTGAGCTAGCTACCTTTTGCGGCTGAGTGCCTTCAGCACTCGCTCTCAAAGTTCGGTTAAGCTGTTAAGGTCCTTCCGGTCAACAGCATTAGCTAGGTTAAAAAATATATATATATTTTCCTATAGTTTATTCATAATCAAAACATACGATATGCTGCGTATACATAAATTTTATTATTTATCTCTGAGCGTCAGAACTTAAACGCTATTTTATTCTTGACATACTGTAGCATGTTGACGGATGACGTCATAGCATTGGTTACGCGAATCTATAAGTTTTGCCCCTACCGAGAATCGTTCAAAGCTGTTGAAAAAGTTTTTACTTCAAAAATTTCATTACTTGTTACAGGTTCTTATAACATAATTTAATTGGGGGAAAATTTTGGAAATCGTTACCTGGCAACGGCTAGTCATGGTCATGTGCTGCTTCACGGTATAGAACTCCCGCGTTTAAAAAAAAAATCACGTGATATCTCATTGTAGTCACCGTCACCTTTTTTGAGCCTTACGTGATTAATGGACGATCCCTTACCAATGGCTAAATTATCGTCCGCCCTAATAATTATAATCATATGGATTGTGATACACCGGTAATTAATTCCACTTGGGATCACGTTAGTTTACTGTAGCATCCGCCTCACTGTTGGGCCACTTTACGACGATTTTCAGCATAATTAGTAACTGCGTTAAATAATACAAGAAGAATGCCCGTACCTAAATTAAACAGTTTCAAATTTCTATACAATATTTATTTATGACGTATGCCTTAACAAATAATACATGTATGTAAAACTAGCAGTCGCTCGCGACTTCATTTACGAGTACCTACGTGTTTTTCATGATTCAATGTCATTATTTTCTTTTGTTTTCCGTTACGTATCGAACTACGTGCTTTCCGTGCACCAAATTTTATTCTAATCAATTATTTCCTATTTTCCGTTTTTAATTATTTAATAATTTCTAAAAATAATAGTACCACCCCATATCTTCCCGTGGGTGTCGTGAAAAGCGACTAATGGATTAGCGAGGGGATGAGCAGCAGCATCCTTTGAGTACCACTAACACGTGACTGCGATCGCCAACCTGCCTGCCTATTATAGCAATCGTCCTTATTGGAGGGGGGGGGGGGGGGGGGGGGGGGGGGGGGGGGGAGATCTTATTCCAATAGTGGATGTCTATCGGTTGGCTGCTGAAAAGGATATTGATAAATTGTGTAGCCCATTAATAGCTAATCAACAAATTATGCTTTATGCGTACACAATTTTACCAAAATCGGTCAACTCGTTTTTGTGTAAAGCCCAAAGGAATTTTTACTTTATTACTTTTTTTTAGGAATTAAAAAAATAATTTCGAAAATCTATACAGCCTGTCAACAGCTCTTTGACATACTGTGTACAAAGTTTTATCGAAATCGGTCAATCCGTTTTCGAGTTAAATCCGGACATAGACACAGACAGATAGAAAAAAATCTATGTCAGATTCGAGATGAATAACCAGTTAAAATACATAAATGTAACAAAATTTCTAAAAAAAAATATTAATTGTACAGACAATACTTTAGTTTTATTTTAAGTAGGTAGTGGTAGATAAAGAGTCTCCGTATAAGAAACGTGTTTTGTCTCAAGGTTATTTTAAAAACTTGAATACATTTATCTAATTCGGTAAGATCATTATTTTACTCTTAAATAATATGTACTGAAAACTCAGAGACTGTCTAGCGCTATAAGAATCCCGTATTAAATTAAATAGAACATTTATTATTATTCTTGGTGAATAAACAATCTATACTAATCAATAAAATTGGAGTGTCTGTTTGTAAAGTCAAAATTATTTTTTTTTTTACTAAATAGATATTAATGTTTATACGATTCCAATACAAAAAATACAATTTTTAACATTTTTGTCTGTAAATCTATCTGTATGTATATCTGTTTGTTCCGGGTAATCTTCGGAACGATTTTGACGGGACCTTTTTTGGTATATAGCTAAAGTTACTCCGGATAACTTAGGGTACTTTTAATTTTCGAAAATAATTAGGGTTCCGCGTAAAAAAATTAAAACTCAATGCACAGTTTTACTTTATCGTAATACTATATTATAACTATACTTAATATTATAACTAACAAATAGACAGACAGAGAGACGTTGTCTTATAATATAACGTAAGGATTATTCAATTACAATAAATATTTTTTTTTTTACACAATATACGTTCAGTGCTTTGACCACAATCTCACCTGATGTTAAATGACGATGCGGTCCAGGATGGTAAACACACTAGGCTTAGAGGTACTGGTTGTCAATGATGCTGCCGGAACACATCTATTGGTATTTACCGACAGGTTATTAAACTTGAAGGTGGTAGCTACCCAGGCGGACATTATAGAAAATGCCCTACCACCATGCTATGGTTTCCTCACGATTTTTTCCTTCACTGAAAACTCAGGCTGATTTACAGAGCGAATTGTGTACAGGAATCAGTTAAAATTAATTCTTTTTAAAATACATCCATCTCTAACAAGAATTTATTACTTAATCCATTAACATGAATCAGTGTCAATGGCATAGTATATTTTGATGTCAAATCGATAGGTTCACATGGTATAAACGAGTTTTCCACTAACTTGTTCGGTTACGACTTTGATAAAAGAAATGCGAAACAAAAATATATGCCTCTGATATTACTTCTAAGTTATTAAATTAAGCACGTATAATTTTGTCCTAATATCACCCTCGCATATAATAGGGTAAAACGCTACAATACGCCTACTTTTACGTGATGCTCCATAAAATTACCTCTGAACATTTCTCAGTCAAAAATGCAACTACAAAATGGCACTCGAGTTTGGATCTCAATTCCTTATACACTAGTTAAAAAAATAACATTCTGAAACCCTTAGGTGGGAGGTTTTGTAACGCTGTGTGTTGACAGTATGCCTCACGTCTATTACAAAATGTCCCGCGGTAATTATTACAAACTAAACTTAAGCGAAGTAGTAAAATTCAACGATCTGTCTTGGAAATTACTTTGTGATCAAATTCTTAACCAACATAGTCAGTTTTATGTCTTCACGTTGTCTATTTCAATTCTTCAAAGATTTGGATAATGGCAATCAATTTAATAATATACAATTCTGCCAGCGTCATGCGATAAGTTATGTTTTCAAAACAAATTACTCATCTTGTTAGAACATGGAGTTTTTATGACACCTCAGAATACGCATTTTACGTTATTATTTAAAATACACTTCACCTGTGCACACAATTACGCAAGTTAATGGATTACAGACTATAACTGCTACATGATCTATGATCTCAAATAGAGATATATGGAAATAGAAAACATGTTGCTCAGACCCCAAATAAAAATGGAATAAGGGCAGGGAGTTGGTGATGATTGCCATATAATGTGATGATGGAAAAAAAAATTACTCTACTTTTATTTTCATAAAAAAGCCAGGTTAATGCATTTAAGTTTTGGAACAGACAAACAGATAGAAAGTTTTTTTTTTTTTTCTATAATTCAGATTACTTTTGTTATTTACTCTCATAAATAAGAGTAATCAGGAACGAATAGACAGATAGGTAGACGTTCCGTTTTATATAATGTAAGGATAAGCATTATAAAGGTAATAGTGAATTATGTGAAGTATGGCTTACGAGTCGATTTAACTGGTTTGCGCGCCAAATAGATATATCACATACAATAAAGACAATAAAGAGGCATTTTAAAAGTTTACTACGGACACAGGTTCGAAACCTAGCCAAGTTTACAATGAGCTTAACTCTTTTATTAGAATTAAGAGAACATATTGATGAAACCATAGCATGGTGGTAGGGCATTTTCTAATAATGCCCGTCTGGGTAGCTACTACTCTTAAGTTTGAAAACCTGTCGCCAAGCAATGATAGAAAATATACGGCGGCATTTTTTTTTTTAACCTAGCTAATGCTGTTGACCGGAAGGGCCTCGAAAGCCAGTATTTGTAGACTTTGCGTATTTTTGTTTTGGATGACATCGTCACTCAAGAGGATATCCTAACGGCATTTATTTCATATAGTCTAGTCAACAAGTTCAAAAACGTGAAAAATAGAGATAAAGGTCCTAAAAATATGAGCGATGGCTCATTCGATTCGGAATCACTTTTAGAAAAATGTTTTGAAGGATTTTGGGGCAGGTAAAAAATTGCAATTGTTATTAACAAAATAATATGAAAAAAAAATGATATTTAGTTTTTCGTTAATAACTCAAAAAATATTAACATTTAAGTAACTTTGAAAAAAGTTCGTTAAAGGGGAGGAAATTTCGGATAAAAAATCATAATTAACAAATTAATACATTTTTATGAACTTTTATCGAAGTTTAAAACTTATAGGCCAATTATTTATACCTTTTATTCCATTATTTATGCCAACGGAGATTGGGAAAAAATTTGTTAATTAACAATTGAATAACTTTTTGAAAAATGGTGATAAAACTTTTTTTTCTACGGAGCTCGATTCATTCAAGTGTTTAGAAGCTACTAGAATTTTTTCAAATTTTTAAAATGACATTTTATGTTAGAAAAAAATTATTTCTTTTGATAAACTCTCTTTAGCGGCAGCGCGCACATGCCGTAACTGCAGCGAGGAGCCCTATTTTCAACGTCTAATTAAAATTATAAATAATGGAGATAGAGTTCCGGGAGTTAGGACTTTTTTATTGGAAATTTCCTCCTCTTTAACGAGCTTTTTCAAAATTGCTTAAATGTTAATATTTTTCAAGTTATTAACAAAAAACGAAATATTATTTTTTTTTCATCTTATTTTGTTAATAACAATTGCAATTTTTAACCTGCACCAAAATCCTTCAAACACATTTTTCTAGAGGTGATTCCGAATCGAATGAGCCATCGCTCATATTTTTAGGACCTTTATCTCTATTTTTCACGTTTTTGAACTTGTTGACTAGACTAATACAAACGTACTTCCCCTGTTTCCTGGATTATGGGAAATATTTTTTTTTAAACATACATTTAATGGAGGCTGAGGTCGCAGTCGAGATTCGGCACCTCAGTGAGACACTTTATTTGGGTTGCTGAGCCTATCGAGTGTTACGGACAAATGCAAAAGCAATACCCATAGTTTTTCGGCAATGGGCCTCAAGAAGACATGTTGGGGTTTTTTTGTGGATACAGTCACACATAACCAGTCTGCTATCTCCCGACGCAGTTGGTTACTCAAGATGGTTTTACTTAAAAAAAAAATTAACACTATTGTTTATTGATTTATCTCGAAGTATCTATTCTTAATTATCCAAAGTATTTATTTTTTACTCAGCTCCGGTAAACGTCAACTATATACTAAGAAAAATGCAGACAATTATGGAACATAGATCATTTGTACAATTACAATTATCAATTAACATGAATTAAAATTGATTGATGTAATTTCTCAGTCAGTTAATAATTGTAATTTGAAAACGATTTTTTTAAACTATCTAATACTGTTGACCAGAAGAACCTTCACAGCTTCACCGAACTTGGTGGGCGAGTGCTGAAGGCATTCAGCCGCAAAAAGTAACTAGCACAAGGGCACCAAACTGGTACGAACTTCGGCTTGGCCGTTACTATGTGTAAAAATTCCGCTGAATTTTAATCTTAGCTAATCCCTACATTTTTTTATTTATTAATAATAATATTTAAAAAAAGGTTCCTTATAGGACCCATGTATATGCGTGTTGTGTGCAGGAGTGTGTGTGCAGTGTTGTGTGTTTAACGCTCATGGTCAGTGTCACTGTATCGCGCTAGTGGCGACGAAGACGAATTGTTTAGGAAAAAATATATATCAATGACAGTATAAGAAATAATATTAATTTTATTATAATACGTATGTACAGATAACGTATCCTTCTTCTCTTATTGTTGTGTCTATTGGCTTGGCTTATAACTCGAGAACTAATAAATTGATTTTAATGTTTCGTTTTTAAAACTATGGTATATATAAAACAGTATATAAAAACTATTATATTATCTGTGGGCAAGTTTTAGTACCTATAGTTATTTTACCTCTAATCGTTATGTTGTCGTTCTGAATGTATTATTCTCCTTGATTTAACTAAATAAACAATTGGAAGCTTGAGTTATCGCAGCATAAAGAAGCACCGTAGCTACTGGCCACTTTAGTATGTTGCTGGGTCGGATGAACAAGAGAATACACATCAGTTGTAAGATAGATTTTCGCTAAAACTTATAGCTGACCATCAATAAAAACAACATACATTACAGGTATTTTATTTCTGATCGCATATCAATCAAAATCCTCTTTTTTGGATACCTATTATGCATGACGTACTTAGTATTGAGACATAGAAGCTGCAACTTCTTCATTGCGAAAAATTAATTAAATTTATTTATTTATTGCATTGTGATATAAATCAAGGTTATTTAAATTTATTTTATTAGAGAATAAACCGGGATTACTTTTTCCATATTTATTCCTATAAAATGTAGAACATTTTAATACACAGACAACACTATTTTACGTACGAGTCATGGCGGCAAATCATTGACGAATGGAATTAACAGAGCTTTATTTGATATTTCTCTTTCAGAGTATATAAGTATAGCTAGAAAATATTTGTAGCACTATTTTGAATTCATTTTGGCATACTTTATGATTAATATGTACTATAAAAACAAAAATCCAAAACGATTGTCAAAATATTTTGACTACGTGACAGCTTGTAATACCAAAATTCCAAAACGAGACTTCAGAGGTAAACCTACTGTGAACGGACTATAAATATTTAATTACGTAAGTGTTATATGGAGCATGTTGCGAAAATAACATTTAATTAGCGAAAATAATACAAAAATAACTATTTGTAGATAAAACAATTGCCTATTAGTGAGACACCGCAGTACAAGGACCTTTATTTTTTTTGACGAGGAGAATGCATTTACGCACTACCCTTACCCATTGCATTAGTGAAACCGAAGTCCCCCAATGCAATTAGTAAGGGGGTGCGGAGGGACGTCTCCGCACCAGTGTGGGACTCACCTGGACGTGAAGTGTCCGGAAATACCCACTACACCCCCCGGGGCCGTCCGCCGCATTTGGGATGGGGACGATACGGGATTGCTTTCGCAAGCACCGCGTCGTCAACAGAACAAGGACCTAAAGCATCTAGCATGAGTCTAAAGCCACTAATTAACTATTTACACGACGCAAAACCATTAATATAGTTGAAGAAAATTATTCTAATTTAAAGGATTGTTCTTTTTTCAATAGACTGTTGAAACTCCATTTTAATGGATTGTCTCTTTTATACAACACCTAATAATGTCTTGGCATAGTGGAATTGCTTGCTTGCGTGTAAATGCAGCCGAATCCGTTTCCGCTGTGACCAGTAACATAGCGATATCTTTCAACACATAAACAAAAGAGTAGCCATATTGTTGGATACTTCAAAAGGTAATTGTAACCTATAATTGTGTCAATGAGTTTCGTTATCATACATATAGTACATTAAAATGGCTATTTATTTATGTGAGTTAATTAAATTTCAACATCATTCGTCTTATCATCACGAAATTTGTGTATGTAATTTTCACCGAGAAGGTTTTATGTTATATTTTTACTTTTTTTTTTGTACCTACGTAAAAAACTAGCCAACCCCCCATGGTTTTTAATTTTCTTTCAGTTATAGAATAAGAAGGAAGAGTTTATATGGAATAAATACGCTAGCATATCTACTTAACCAGGGCTCTAAGGCGCGGAGAGAATTTTAAAGATTTTTTTTTCTTCTCCATTCAAAACAACAAAATGGTTAAAACGATGTATAAATTCTATTGTTTTATTTCACTAACCAGTTTACGTAAGTTCTTATATTTATAATTATTATTATAATAATTATTACTACCTGTTCCCGCGGCTTCGCTCGTGTATCATATTTTCTATTCACTGCAAAATTATTCACTGCGTAATATAGTTCATAATAATAATCATTGGAAAAGAATGGTACTTATTTTTTATACTGGGCTTAATTTTTTTTTTGGATAACAAAGATTTTTCTCATAAATTCAAACACTAGCTAGTAAACCTGTGCATTTAATCGTATTTTGTTTACAATTTAATGTATTCTGATTTTTTTTTTACACGGAACCTAAAAGTTAAAACCTAGAGTTAGACCTTATCCCTTCATCCTGCCGTTCCGGAGATTACCCGTAACAAACAGCCAGACAGAGAACAGACAAAAAATTTCAAAATTGTTTTTTTGGTTTATGTATTAAGTCAAAAATTGTTATTTTGACATTACAAACAGACACTTCAATTTTATTTATTAGTATAGATTCTTGCTCATTCTTTACTGTAAACCGACTATCATACATATGACGGACACGTGCAGTGATAACGCCCTATGGTACGTTTCTTTTTTCTTGTAAATTTAAAAACAGGCACACCGTTATTGTAACCAGTTCATGGTCATTTTGATCACAATGGTAATAGATAATTGCATTTTAAGAACAGTAATACATTCTTCTACTAAGATAATCGAAATCTGTGTGTTAAACACCCAGGACACGGGACTTTCATGAAATTCCGATTCCGATTCCATGCACAGTTTTACTGGCAAGTGAGAGAATTTATGAGAAATAATTTTACTTTATCTTAGTAGGTCCCAAAAAAAAAAACTCGGAAAATAATTAAGGTTTCGTGTAAAAAAAATTAAACTCAGTGAAGAATATATGAAACGCGGGCGCAGCCGTGGGTACACAGCTGGTATACAATACAATTATCTTTACATTATATAAAAGGCAACGTCAATCGGTATATCTGTCCGTTGAATAGCTAACTCGAGAACTACTGAACCGATCGATACACGATTCTTTTTTTTGAATCGTTGATACATTATCTGGTCAGGTTTTAGTATTTGTTACGTTAAATATTATGTATCAATTTATACGAAAAGTAATCTGAATAATAGCAAAACAAACTTAAAATATAACCCATTGTCGTATTCCATCTTACATTATATAAAAGGCAACGTTTATATGTCTGTATGTCCGGTATATATGTTTTTTTTTTATATTACATACACAATACAATATTATTACAGTGTGCCAATTATTTAGAAAAAGAAAAAACCAAGAGGCAAGGTCATAAAACATCAGCAGTGATTTGAGGTTATCATACACATTTGTATGTCTAATCACAGTCTACAATTACGATGGTACAGATAATATGATACGTTAACAGTGACTTGCAAATTCTCTTTATATGGTTTATAGTCTGTGGTAGTCATTTTAATTATCGGACTCAATATAACCTTTTTGGTTACATTTTGCGGTCTCTTCCGGCAGCCGTTCACGTATGCCGATCCCCATTTGGTGTTTCCAACGCGATACAGTGACATTTTCAGGCACTGCATAAACCATAATACAATACGATCCGTTGGGATACACTTAGGGGTGCCACCCGTACTTTATTATAAAGCTTTGTATGTTATTTTTTAATTTTGTTATTTCCGCATTGCACACTCTTTTATTAGATATGTTTTTCAGCAAAATGTTGAATAATAAATTGTTTTCACATATAAAAATACAAAAAACAAAAACGACATACATCTATCTATGTGAGCCTTATAACTATTTTTATATTACTATATTATTAGTAGTTTTTTTTTTTTTTTTTTTTCCTTCCTATTTTTCCTCTCCAAACCCTAGCCACATTCTCGGGACTACCGTGACTTTAACTTTTGCGTTATGGTGTTTATCACCCTATCATCTATATTTTGAGATTGTAGTCCGCGATGTCTTTATCCGTCGCCATCGACGCCTGGCGGACGAACCTGCCTATCGCGTTGTCTCCGTCATCGGTGATGTTGGTTGGTAGTAATCCATTTTGAAAAGGTTCTCTCTATAGATGAACGGCAGCTGGTTATCATCTCCGAAGAGAAGAATCTCATTTGCCCCCACCAATCTTGCGGCTATCATAATGGCCTCGAAGTGGCTCATAAGAGCCTCATTCACTATTAACCGTGGACGTTTAGCCGGCTCCTTGAATCTATTTATTTCTATCGAGGCCATTGTACGGACTCTTCGCTCAGCGTCGCTGCCATAGCGCTTCACTAGCTTTTCTTTAAGATCCTTAACCGTTTCGATTGTGGTTATCGCAACTCCGTCTCACCTCTCATCGAAGTTTGGGACCAGCCATATTGTTTTTCCACAGCCCGGAACAACGTTGATCCATTGGATTTGTGGCATCGCTTCAGTGTCCACCGCCGTGCTCAAGACTCTCGAGACATACTCCCCCCCTCTCAAAATCAAGCATAATCCTGGTACACTTGGGGACTACCACTATGGGGTCCTCTGTGGATGTTTGAAATTTCCATGGGACTTCGAATATAATGACATTTACCGTGAATTCTGACCCGTCCCAATCAGAGATGAATAATAATAATAATCCCCGTTGTACCTGGGTGGGTGGGTTATACCCATAACAGAAGGCCGTCATTTTTTTATCGCTGGTTATTGTTAGTGATTCTAACGTCTGACTTTTCCTTTTCCTTAAAAAGGATAAATGGAACCAAAAAAAAAGTATTTTGAGAACCCTATAAAATTTTAATTCGATCAAAGAAATTCATTAATATCATTTAATTTTTAAACGCTTTATTATATTAGCTTTACCTGTATTTTTATATCTGCCTATTCAACGAAATATCGAAATTAGTTTTCGTTGACTTCAAAACGTCGCATGCAATTGAAACTTATCAAAGACTGATGGCAATACAATGGGTTAATAAGTTTCTCCTATTATCATGACTTCTCAGGATCTTCAGGATTATCTATTTTTATATTTTAGGGAAATTTGCTCTAATCGTTGTTAGTATTTAGTTGTTAGTATCGTAGTTATTGTTGTATAAGTGGATTAGTATAGGCAATTTTGATGTTTCGAGACTAATAAAGAGAAATATAAATGATAGCTTACAAACACGCCTTAAATAGTAAAGTGAACTAAAAAGTATAAAATAAGTTCGTTCTATAGCGATCTAAAGTTATCGTTAGTTATCGTTATAACTCTAAAAATGTTTATGACTTGAGAATTAAGTTATTAACAAAACAATAATTATAATAATTTGGTTATAAACAAGCGTGGGTGATTTTTACTATAGTTTCCATCCATCCACTCAACCGAAAGACGTCTACTGCTGGACATAGGTCTCCAAAGATCTCTACCACGACCGGTTTTGCGCCACCCGCATCCAGCGGATTCCCACGACTTTCACCAGGTGGTCGTCGGTCTCCCTTGTGGGGACCCACGCCTATCCACGCTACGTTTTCCGATGCGTGTTAGCCATTCGAGAACCCGTTGGCCCCATCGGGCATCGGTTCTGCGAGCAATGTGCCCAGCCCACTGCCACTTAAGTTTAGGAGTTCTTCGGGCAATGTCGGTTACTTTGGTTCTTTTGCGGATCTCCTCATTTTTGATTCGATCACGCAGTGAAATTCCAAGTATAGCTCTCTCCATTACTATATCTTAACTAGAAACATTTTTTGAAAGATTATTTTTATTTTAATCTATTGTGGTATTAGATTCAGGAACTATGGCGTGATGCGCGGCACAATGCGTCTTTTGACATTGCTAGTCTGTATAGAGAAATGCGTTTTGAGTGATAATATAAAAAAAAAATCTTCGAATCAAAAAGACGATACTCTACGTCAGAAGGAGTTTTCGAGATAGGTAATCGTAATTATTTAAAACGAAACAGTAGCTCATATAAGTATGAAAGAATAATAACAACCTGTCCTTACACACATATATTATAATAAATATTTCTGATTATTTTCAGTTGGCTCCTAATTCAAAAGCAGCTGAATTGATTTATGATATTCTCCTTTTTCATTATAGATATATTCTTGAGCCAGTTTTTATTATATATTATGTTACATTAAGTTATATCTGTAAAAAATATGATGATAAATAAGCAAAAGCGACACAGAACGACTGCAGCCGCTGTCTTTGCAATACTGTGATAAGCTGTTCAATATTTTAGAAATATAGTTATTGGAATCGATAATTATAGATAATAGAAACTATTATAAGAGAGAATAACCGCTAGTACATCTACGTCTATGTAAAGATGAATCTAAAGTTTATGACCAGACAAAATAAACATTTTAAAAATGTCCTTTAGACCTAAATGGCCATGTAATCGGATTTCATTTTTCAATTGTTCGTTTGAGCTTAGTAAAATATCATTATTTGATTTAAATAATATGGTTCATGGCACTTTTGTAATTCATTCATTTATTCAAATGTAAAATCAACCATATTAATTATTACGTAATGGATTTCCGCAAAATATCGCTTTCATTGATCGAATATTTATTTAATTTATTTCTTAAGAGTATCATGCCTAGTTTGTTAGGCTTATTATACACAATAGTGATGTTTTTTATGTCGTGATTTTGTTTCTATAATAGTTAGCGCGCAAACAAAATGGAGTCGTTGGAGCCATGGCAATAGGCAATAAGTCCTTTACCGAATAGTTTGCTCACGTACAAACCTATTTGCTGAATCAAATATTTGTATTGAGTTACCTATTCATTTACGGTTGTAATTATCTATGATTAAACCGATAAATATAGATGTTTTTTCGTATTTTGTCTCCGGGTGATGAAAACCATGATTACTTGTAAATAAATTAAATAATTATATTTTAAACTCGTTCTAGGTTATTTTTTTTAATACGTTTATTATGTATTTTGCTGAAAAATATAGTGTCGATTTTAGTAAAACGATTTCATAGTTAAATCGTAGTTTATGTTTAAGTTATTTATTCGTCCTACTTCTAATTTATTTATTCGGTAATTTAATAATTAAAATAATATTCTTCAATTACTGCGGTTGCCAAGCACTTTCAAAGAATTTACTACACCTAATAATATGAAACAGTTCAAAATTAATGTAAATTTAAAATATATACAAATATAAACAAAACATTACATTTATGCAAATTCCGTCTCATATAAATTATATACCTATCTGTCAAAATGATGACGAGCACAACATTAGGTATATTATATTATCTCGGTATTATAATAATTATTTTATAAAATGCAAACATTTTCAATTCGGTCTCCAACACGTAGGTAACTATTTTTATACAGTGTTAAATTTCATCTGGCTTAACAATTATTTATTTATTTAAATAAAATGATACAGGAATTACCTACGTTTATAAATATATTAAACATACTAAAAATTAACATATTTAATATTTTTTTTTTTTTCCACGCCCATAACTACGAATATACCTATTTTTAAATTAATGCATCTTAATTATTTCTTCATATATATTTCAAGAATAACTGATTAAAAATAATTTATATATTAAAATATTAAAAACTTACTTCCTACATTATTTCCTTGAACTCCTAAAAAAGAATAATTAACAGGTCACACGGCACTTTCAAAAATATTTTTATAATCTATGTTTTTAACACATTGTCTGTCAGAAAACTTTCTTTTTTGCGATCCGAAGGCAAAGGCACAGACGCGACCGCACGTCGGGCACACACTAAGCAAGCAGAGTATACATACTGTAAGCAAGACTTGAATCGCGCTTCTATATAATATTATATATAATTGTTACGTAGCTTGTGTTGTGTTAGTCTGAACGTGTTAAATGTTACTATTAAAAAGTGGGTTCTGTAGAAAAATGATTTTTTTTATTTGTAAATAATTATCCTGAATTATTTATCCTGATTTATAAGAAAACCTTGACTAATAAACGCAAAGGGGTAGACTTTAACAAACTTTAATCCCTATTTTCTCAAAACTCCATTATGAAAGTGTGATATAATCAATGTGGAATATGATTTCATAAAAAAATACTTGCTTAAAATGTTTACTACAAATGCAACCATGAACATTTTTTTTTTTAAAGGAGGCCATACAGGCTTGAATATCGTTAAAGTCCTGTATCACTACATCCTATTTATATCGATTGTGGTCACTCCTCAATGGTAAAACTTACTGCTTAGACTTAACAGCCTTTCAATTAGAATTACACAACACAACACAACACATGTACTCTTTTGTGGGTTGGATTGCAATGTTGTTCATGAGGTTAAACCCATCTGCAAACTATATAGCTGTCTTGCTTTTCATTTCCATAGCGCATGTCATTATCACTGAAATTGACATTATATCCTTTTTAGGGCATACATTATGTGCATTGTTAATATCGCCACGTTTTCAAAATGTGGATGAAGATTTAAAAAAGATTCGAAAGCAACTTGATTGACATGGATAGACATACTTAAATGTCAATCAAAATTTTAAAAACTGTTAAATTAGTTTATTAAAATAATTAAAACCGTATCTGCTGCAGTAACATTATCAAATATTTTAAAATATCACATTTCGGATTATATTTCTAGTTAAAATTATTTCATATATTCCCATAAATCATATGCATAGGTGTGTTGAATTATGTGACCTTTTTCCTGTGCAGATAAGTATTAATATATATGGTATTTACGTATGATAATTATACATTACAATCAACTTCTACGAACCCAAATATGAGTTGTTTTTTAATTATAGGATTAAACTATACGTTCCATTAGATGATAAATTAATTACTCTAGTTAGGTAGCTCAAGTTCTAACTTAATGCAAATCGTGGCTAAGAGGATATGCTAGCGGCATTTATTTCATACAAACGTAGTCCTATTTCCTCTCGGGATACTAGCATTGTGGTAAAAAAATTTAGATCAAATAATATATATACACCACCGCCATGCCCTTGCGTTTTGACCGCTCCTATTGTAACCATGCTATGGATTCTTCACAATCTTTTCCTTCGCTCCAAATTCAGGTTTATCATATAATAGTATAGAACCTACATTCATCGGCGTGGAATTCGAACAAACTACAACTGAGAGACAACTATATTTAAACACTTGATACAATCATTTTCAACTTACAAAAAGAAACCATACTTTGTAACCGAGTCACTAAAAAGTCATTTCTCATGGTTTACGAAGGCTGAATATTAAAAGATGGATTTCCAAAAATCCTAGAGAAAACTTTGCGATGTCATATAACTGAGTCCGTATAACATCGCAATAACAACACAATAATCTCGTTTTTTCTGTAGAACCAATTTTAAAGTAAACGAAGCTGAAGAAGAAAAAAAAATTGAAAAAATATTAGGAAGAAATTATGATTATTAAAAAGCGTCCCCGAATGGTATCCATTTTGGTTTTAGTTACGTGACGCGAACATCACGTTTCACCGTTTTATATATTTTACTACAGAACCCCGAAAGCAGGTTAGTTGGCTTGGTAACGGGTGATTCGCACAAAGAAGAAAGCATCATAGTGTCGCGATGCACTTTTGCAATGAATATGATGGATGTATATACAACGTATCCTTTGATACCTTTTGGGCAACTTGAAAGTTTTTGTTCCGACTAACACAAGTTTCACGCACTATCTAGCCACTTTAAAATGTTAAGCTTTTTGTTAGGTTTGGTTCAAGAGTAGAGGAGTTGGAATACATCGATATGTGTTTTCAACTTGAGGGTGCAAGGACATTAAACTATCCTACCGCAATGCTATTATAACCTTATAATGTTTCGTTAGAAGGTTCAAATTCGAATGAATAGAATCAACATCAGTATTAGAATTGGTTACGCTCATTTTGTTATGTTTTCTTACAAAAAACAAAACAAGGGTGCCGTTATGAATTAGCCGTGGTGTGTAAAAAAACCATAGAAAAGATTTTAAAGCTAACACAAACAAAATAGATAGAAAACAAAGAATGTGGGCATACATATATTTTATTTCTTTCTCTTCCTCTGATATCCCTACCCTTTACTTATAGTAAATTATATAATAATATTTTGATACATATTTAATACTAACTGTGTACCCGCGGCTGCACCATCTTTTCATATCTTCACTCCGTTTGATTTTTTTTGTACGGAGCCCTAATTATTTTTTTGTAATAAGATAAAGTAAAAATATTTCTCATAAATTCAAGCACTTGTCCGTAAAACTGTGCATTGAATAAGATTTCATTCAATTTTTTATGAGTTTTAATTTTTTTACGCGGTACTCTGATTATTTTCGAGAATTAAAAGTAGCCTAAGTTACCCGAAGTAACTTCAGCTATCTACAAAAAAAGTCCCGTCATAATCCGTAAAGCCGTTCTGGGTATTACCCGGAACAAAAGACAGACAGACAAAAATAAAAAAAATTGTATTTTTGGTATAAGTATCGTATATACATTCATATCTACTCATTAAAAATATATATTTTGACAATACAAACAGACACTCCAATTTTATTTATTAGTATAGATATCGTACAACACACAAATAAATCAATAAAAGATAGATAAAAACAACTTTAAGCAGCAGAGATGCGAATATTGAAATGGATATACATCCATGGCGTGACCAGAATGGATAGGATCAGGAATGAGTATGTTAGAGGAAGTTTGAAAGTGGCTCCAGTGACAGAAAAGATGAAAGGGAATCGTTTGTCTTGGAATGGACATGTTGTGAGTAGAGACGAAATGCATGTGACGAAGAAAGTGATGACTATGAAAGTTGAGGGATAGAGGGGGAGAGAAAAGTGCAAAGAAAAGATGAATGGAGTATGTGATGGAAGATACGAAGGCAAAAGGGGTTAATGAAGATATGGTAGCTGATAGAGATGTACGGAAGAAGAAGACATACTGCGCTGACCATAAAGAACAAATTGGAAGCAGGACTATGATGATGACGACAACAATAAAACATTTAGAACGGCAGTAGCTACAGGCGGAGTGAAGCCATTTCAAGTGGGCCTTAAATAAAATATCACGTTCACCTTTCGTTGCCTGCTGATGATTACGTAATTCCACGTCGCTTACACGCAGCATATATCAATGTTAAGGGAATTGTTGTATGGAACTATAACTCTTAGCGTTATTACTCTATGTTGGACAATATATGAGGGAAAATGTAAATTAAGCCAAACCAATGATTAAGCCATTGAATATTTAATTAATTAACAGTGAATAATTTCGCGAATATATAAAATATATGTTTTTAATAGTATGACAGTTAAAATTTTTCTGAAGGACAAAGCATGTTCTGTTCGCTTTGTTATTGTAATGAAGATAAATTATTTATTCAAATTGTTTCAGTAATAATACTTATGTCACGTTGTTCCCCATATAAGTGAACAAATAAGTTATATAATGTTAACTACTTAACCCCTTGAGCACTAACCTGGCGTTTACGCCAGCTTCCCATTGTTTCCTATTGTCTTCCTATTGGCTCATTTTTATGAGTAATCGACATATTAAGGTATACAGGAATATTGAAAGAATATATAACAAAGTTGCACAAAGGGCTATGCTAAGAGGTAATTGTGGTACCGCCTGCCTACCGATTCAACCGAAAGATGTCTACTGCTGGACATAAGTCTGCCCTGAAATCAGGGGAATTGACATAATCGCCACGCTTGGCAGGCGGATTGGAAATCGCAGTCACGCGTTTGTGATAGTTAGAGGATGCTGCTGCCCGTACGCTGGTTTCTCCACTAGTCGACTTTTATGAGACTCACGGGAAGATATGCACTGTTCTTAGCCGGAACCCAGGTACGTATCCAAACTTTTGGTTCGGGGGGGAGGAACAATTATTGAAACAACCATGGGGACTTTGGAAAAATTGTTGTAATCACTTGGTTATGAACCCTTTATAATTATTATAATATAATTATTTATTTTAAATTAATCGCTCAAATACACAATTAATTTAATTAAGCCTATTCTTTAACGACAGCTTTCCATTGTTATCCTATTGTCTCACTTTTATGAGTAATCGACATTCTGCCATTGGTTACGTCTCCTCAGAAGGAGGGCGGGCTGAGAGCTTTGTTTATTAATGCTGACAAGAGGGGAAGGAGGGTTAAAAATGTCTAAAATTCAGCTTACCTAATCCATGTGGTGCCGGCTAAGGATAGTACACCACCCCATATCGTTCCCGTAGGTGTCGTAAAAACGACTAAGGGATAGACCAGAAGATGGGCAGCAGCATCCTCTGAGCACCACAAACACTACTGCGACCACCAACCCGCATGCTAAGCATGGCGATTATAGAAATTTCCGCCCTATTTGAGTCAGACCTATTTCCAAAAGTGGACGTCTTTCGGTTGAATCAATCAATAATGGAGCGGTCTCTATGTTCTAATGGCCGCCTTGGAGAATCAACAGTTACCTCAGATTAGACATTTTGGAAAATTATATCATGAGAGATTTTCGCTAATCACTAAACTATAAAAAGACAACTAGCGGTGAAGAGACGATACTAAAACTTAGACTTTACTTAGATAGTGACAAATATGTGTAGGTACTATTTACTTTATTACAATAGTTTGAAGTAAATTTTGTCTATTTGCAAATTTATTTGTTTGACTTAATCTAGACTGTACACTGACTTTTGTATATTTGTAGTTTTTTTTTTAAAATTATTATGCATGTCACGGAAACGATCGGAATTTATTAGAGTTTACGTAGTACATTTTAATTTATTTATAAGGTACTAACTGTGTGCTCGTTGCTGCATCCACATTTCATATATTATACACAGCGTAATATACTACTTTTTATTTTTTTACACGGAACCCTAATTAGTTTTGAAAAATACTTCAGTTATTTGCAAAAAAAAAAAAAGTCTCGTAAAATCGGACCAGCCGCTCCGGAGACTAGCCGCAACAAACAGAGGCAGACAAACAAAAATTTTAGACGTATTTGGTATATGTATCGTATACACATTTATATCTGTTTAGTTTAGAGTAGCTGTAAAAAATAAAATAATAAAATTAAAACGCTGTGAAGAATATATGAAACGCAGGCGCAGCCACGGACATACAACTACTCTAATAATAAGTTCCAGCCTCACGCATTTCCTTTTGACGTCTTTTTTCTTCTCTCATTTTGCTGATAATGTGGGAAATTTTAAGAAATTTTCATACATTGGAAAGATTTAATATAATTCTGTTTTCGAACACACTGATCAATTAAGCCGGGATCATTAATACCTACTTCACAATCGATAGTTCAAAAGCAAATATATAACTGACGACTATATAAATTTGTTTCGTCACATGGCATTTGCCTATTACAAAACAATCTATGAACGCAGTAGACGGTTTCACAAGGACCGTACAGGGCTGGATTTAACGCATTCCGGAACCCATGTCTCACAGTGTCGTGTGTAACAAGACGGCGTTTAGGTGCTCGCGCTCAGAGATAAATAATAAAATGTATATTTTTGCAGCCTATCGTACGTTTTGATTATGAATAAATTATTTCAAAATGTACATAATTATTGCTCGGGGCACTCATAGATGTAAAAACGCCACCAATAATATAATATGTTAGGTTATGTTAATATTTTAAAATAACAAGTTATGAAATTTAAACAGTTTTCTCAAAGTTTCGAGTTTTCACTTCTGTCGGCAGTTATCATGGGTGTCTAGTTTTTGTTTTTTTTTTTATGTGCCTAAAGATTTTTTAAAACGCTATAAGCTAATTAAATTAAAATATGAATTTTACTTACATCACTCGCACCAAAATAATTTTACTTTCAAGATATTAATAAATTTAGTTAAATGTCTTCATAAAAGACTTATTTTATCAAGAGTCGAGGAAATCCACTCAATGACGAGTGATGCAAAACCAGTCGTTGTGGAGTACCTTAGTTGAAAGACTGTATCCAACAGTGGGTGTCTTTCAGTCGAGATGATAATAATGACTATTTTTTTACGTTAAACTACAATTGCCCACAAAATATTACTTTGTTTATGACTATATACTCCAAAATGGTAACACGTCAAACTTAAAAACGAAATTAACGTTCCAATGCACCTACCGGAGAATCGATCATTAATATTTATAATTTGACTGGTCTGTTATTGAGTCCCCCCTCGAGCGCTTGAAGCCGCTCCTGTCAAGTCATGTGATTTACTTTCACGACGTTTTGTACGGATCATGTGACTGCAGAGGTTTGTACATACTATTGGCGGTTCGTGACGACACTGAGGTCGGGTTAATCAATTAGGTTTGGTTAATAAACGAACCTCGTTTATAAATGTGACCATGTTCAGGTGTGTATGTATAAGGTGTATTCTATTACGATTTTATAGACAATGGCATATCTTGACGTCTTAGAGGAAGTTCAGTATTACGTGAGCATTATTTTATGCCCATACCCTTGTTCTTTTCAGCCCCCTCTCCTCCTATGATGGCATTATTCTTCTACATTAATCATATTTCTATTTTTGTATGTAACGAACAAATATAAAACTACTTAACCGATTTGGATTAAATTTGATATGGAGATAGTTTGAAATCCAAGGAGTGACATAGGAGTTTTACTTCCCAAAATGCCACGGGAATAGGAACTACGCTGGTAAAATCACGGAGAGTAGGCAGTAATAAATAAACGGCCGCTACTTGTAGACACTATAACATCGAATTGTTGACTAAATACCCACCGTTTTTTTCTTTCGTTCAATTATTTAGGGAACTAATTTTCACATGATATGTGCTTTCTGTTTGCTGCGGGCCTTCCTTTAAGTGCCTTTCTCTGTGGCCTGAACCGTTTGGTGTTGAAGGAACCCCATAGAAAAATATATATGTAAATATTGTTAACATAATTCATAACCCCATGCCATCTATATACTTGATCGACCCTTTTATGAAGAGGAGAGAATGACAGAGATCTTAATGTTGCCACTAACTTTCGCGATTATAAGGGGTGGTAGAATGGTTTTGTTTCTCCTGTAGATGGGTCGGGACACAAGAGATCGCTTCGCCGTGATAAACGAGAATTAAAGAAGGTAAACACTCTGCTTAGAGGAGCTTTCAAATTATACTGTGAGACTCAAATGATGAGCATTAAAATAGCCTTATTAACACGATATGGTTTCGTCACAATATTTTTATTCAAATAAATTATAGGCTTATTATAAGAGAATTCGAACTCAATTCGATTGACGCGCTATAGGATCATACTTTTTTTTCTAACTAGCTAACGCTGTTGAACGTAAGGGGATTTGCAGCTTCACCGTAACTTTGGGGGCGAGTGCTAAAGGCACTCAGCCGCAAAAAGGTAACTAGCACAAGGATTGCCAAAGTAGTACGGGCCTCGGCTAGGCCGTTATCTGAGTGTAAAAAAATCCGCGGATTTATGAACTTAGCCAAGCCCTACATTTTTTATTTTATAAAAAAAGGGTTCCTTACAAGACCCATGTAACTGCGTGTTGTGTGCAGAAGCGTGTGTGCAGTGTTGTGCGTGTAATGCTTAACGCATGTTCAATGTCACTGTATCGCGTTGGCAGCGGCGTCAAAAGCCTCCCCAGTTGGGGAACGAAGCACGTTTTGGGCCGTCACCGGAGGGAAACCCGGACCATACTATAACTATTAACTACCTACTTTCATTCCATACTAAGGCTATGATATCAGGGTCATATAATTAGTATCAGAGGAACATTTGAGATTTAAGTAGTAAGAACTCATTATAACTACACAGTCCAAAATATGTAAGCCGTATTTCTAATATAGGATTTCTGCACGTTAAACAAGTTTTAAGAATCGATTCTTCGAACCAATTTGCACTGTAGTTTACTCAATGAATGTATATTGTTTGCTATTTATTTTTCTTTGAAATACACTTTCTCCTTATTAAATAACTCCCGTAAGTGAGCCGTTGAGCTTTTTTTTAATTATTTAGAATGAAAAAAATATATACCTAAGAAATTTTCTAAAAATTATAGTCTCTTTTCTGAAAAAAAAGAGGACGCAATATATTATTTTATTTATATTATATCGTTATATATTCTATAACGATCATTATTATATCGTAATATCATAAAAATCATACAAAAGTGGATAGTTACTCAAAGTCGTATAGTTATTGATTTAGTTTTTTTTATTTAGTATTTATTATTGGATATACATTTATTTGTAAATGGTGATGCCATTTAGCAAACCTTCTTAGAATTTTTTGGCTATATGAGATGAAGAAAAGATAATTTTTGTAAGTACACTTTATATCGCCAGCCGGTTTTATAGTTATTTATATGACGTAAGTAATTTTTAATTTTGTGTATTTGTTCATCATTTACATAAATATTTCGTTTTTTGTTTATTTATTTTTGATATCCCTGTTTTTCTATATTTCCTTAATAAATTGTTATCTTCTACTATTTGATAAACATTGGTAATAAATATTTACTGATGATCACTGATAATTTTATTGTTAAAATCGTCAGACTCCACTTCCGCGGTTATGCGTAAATCTTGACCTCTATAGGTCAAGATACGATTTTTTAAAACTGTTATTGTTTTTATTAACGTTTCAGTATGCGGGCACGAAACTAGCGAGGGCCGAGCGATAGCAGAGCGGAATATTATAGCGACACGGACGAAACGAGCGTGAGTGGTGCGGGACGATCAATTATGCTCGGGCGACAGCGGTGCAGAAGTGATGGAAACAAACTACTTAGGTTTTGTCGCTTGCGCAGATACATAGTGTTGTGTTGAATTATAATTTTGGTAATTGAAATTGATAATGAAGAATTTATATCATGTATTTTATCAAACCTGCTATATGGGACAGTGAAAAAGTACACCATAAAGACATAAATGCGTAATAAAGCGTATAAAATTCTCCCAAGTTCAGTCTTCGTCGATTTATTGGATGAACACCATTTCTAGGTAATAATAATTCCGCCCTCATTAGGAGTCTAGACTCTAATAGTTCTCTTCGATATAAACTCATGTTTCTTATAACACTGCTCGAGCGCGACCATAGATAATACACTAATACTGAAAAACACGACTGCCCGACCGCTTGTTTCGTGCCCACGCTACATACCCGCTGCTGATATTTTCCTTCGCCGAAAGCTCAATCTCATATTGAAATAGGATAATTGGATACGAGCACACGTCAATCGACACGGTTCCTGACCACTACCACTGAACCATCATCACATCGAAAATGGCTTATTGTTGTGAAGAGAAGTGTTTTGATGCGGGGACGTGCGGTCGAGTTTTCATCAACACACAGTCCGTGCCCCTTCCGGAAGCGACCCAGAGCGTGCTCCTATTTATCAAATTTGTTTGACGAATGTCTGAAAATGACGGTAAAAATCTAGATTATTTCTCATTTTCTGAGGCTCGTAGTGTCTACGAATAACTAATTTATGGAGAAAATCAAAACGTCTCGTGCGTTTATACCGGAGGAGGATATATAGGGAGGAAACAGGTTATAATAATTCACTCTTTGTCACCGGCATTCTTGTGTTAAGCTCAGATCCTATGAATCATTTTCATTTTCAAATGCTCCTAGTTTCTACAATAACTAAATTATGGAAAAAATCAAAACGTACGCGCATGGTTGTGATGAATATATATTATTTAGCATAAAAATATTTACCATAATGCTATTATCCAGGTAGGAAACAAGGGACTACATTTGTATGGAATAAATGCCGCTAGGATATCTCTTAAGGTATATACATTTCCATATAATTGATGATACTACATTCGATTCCATCAATTTTTTTTCTACTTCGATTGATCGCATTAATAAACCTAATTTACAATTAAAACACAGTGAAGAGGCCACCTCTTGCATAAAAAGTCGTCTTAAATACCTATTATTATCTGTAATATTATTTGTAACCTTATTATTTGTAATATTTTTATATTTAAAAACGGAGTAAAAAATAAAACCAATGTATTTAAATTTATACAATATAATTTTTTATTTATTGTTAGTCTTATTGACAATGAGTATTATTATTCCAACAGTCACCAAATAACATCACAATAATTATATTCACTTACAAATTAAATAAAATTAATAATATATTACTATGACTAGCTTTCGTTGAATAGATTTGACTAATTTTATGTTTTATCTCTGGATTCCACTTTCCGCCATGTGCGTTCTACAGAAAAACACAAAACAAAATGGCGGTTTTAAAATAAAATCAAGGAATACAGAAGCCATCTTTCCATTTAAGACGAAAAAATAGTATTTATCTATTCATATAAAAGATTGTTCTTGTACTAAGTAAATAAAGTTTTACTATCCTCTTTAATCGAATTGTTCATATAGGTCCAATAATTCGAACAATGAAAACTTTGCTGTAGATTTAAATGATACTTTATTAGAATTTACGTTGATTTGGTTTCAAAGTAACGTAGCTTATTATAACAATATGTAGTAATTATTCTGCTAAAGTGCTGAATTTAACAAAGTTAACTACAATTAAGTTATTACAATTATGAAACTAACTTATTTATTGTTAATTAATAGGTAACTGTAATAAAGGTTTATATTGTATGAAAAATGCTTAGAATAATGAATAATAATTGTAAATATCTTAAAACACAAAAATAATAATAATATTTTATAATTATTGTTATAACTTTTTTTGTTTTTTTAAATAATACAAACTATTTTATCCTCAACAACATACAAGACAGTTCAACATTAAATAATGAAAAAATATTTAAAACCACTCGGTTGTTTAATTAAACAAATATCGTTTAAAATAAATCTCTACAACTCATTGCCGTTTGTAAAATAATAAATACAAATATATCTCTTAAATAATTATGATTTATTTTAACAAATAAACTCGTAGCTTATAGTAAGCTGATAACTATCAATAGCGATTTATTTTATTTTAACAATCCGTATAGCCTGCATTGATTTTTCCGACGCCATCTAGTGATACAGGCCGGTAATAATCTTGCATTTCGCCCCAGCCACGCGGTGCTACATTGAAATTCGGACCACAGACTAGCGGAAGCCGTGGGCTCTTAGGCGAGGCATAGACATCGTTTAGTTTTGTTGGCGCCAGTGGCACTGGCACTTCGATATTCTGCACGTTTATTGTAGGCGGTGTTATCGGGAACGGCTCCATTTTTGGTAAATTCGTATGCTTGAGTGCTGATTTCGGGTATGTCTTCTGATTCCGTAGACTCGATGGTGGACGGTATGCTGTATCATGGTTGGCCACTGGCGTGGGTGTTGAACAGGTGTTCGAAGTGTTGCGACCTGAAATAGTATTGAGGAATTGCTACATTATATTGTTGTTAAAATTAAATTTGACTATTGTTTAATCCTATATCACATTTTTTCATCATTGTCATAATGCCAGCAGAAAGACGTTCACTACTGGAGATGGCCCTGCCATAGGAATCTCCACAAAGACCAGTATTGCACCTCCCGGATCCATTAGATTCCCGTGACCTTCACCAGATCGCTAGTCCACTTTGTTGGGGGCGTCTTCCGGAACGCGGTAGCCATTTAAGAACATGCTGCGCTCATCGGGTATCGGTTCTACGAACAATGTGCCTAACCCACTGCCACTTTAGTTTCGCATTTCTTCGTACTAAATCGGTTACTGTGCTTTTTCTTCGGATCTCCTGATTCTTGATTCGATCACGCAGTCAAACTTCGATCATAGCCATCTCCATTGCCCTTTGAGTAATTTTGAGCTTTCTTATTAGGCCCATTGTGAGCGACCATGTCTCAGGACCGTATACCATCACTGACATAATATTCCTTGTCAATACTATATTTATCTATACTGATATTAAAGAGAAAAGATTTGTATATTTGTATGTAACGAATAAATTTAAACATTACTTGACCTATTCGGATGAAATTTGGTAGGATGGTAGTTAGAAATCCAAGGAATGACATAGGATAGTTTTTATTACGAAAATGCCACGGGTACGGGTACTACACGGGTAAAACTGCGGAGAGCAGCTAGTTATTTATATGCAACATCACTATATGTTTTTTTAATATGTATAAATACGTATACAGTTAAATCTTATTAGTTAACTAAATGAAAAAAAAAACAAAATACTACATTTTAATTAAGCTCCGTAAATTACTAATATGCCTGACCGCTATTTTAGTGATATTTATAGCAAACATTGATAAAATCATTATGTACATAATTTTATTTACAATAATTATAAAATTAAATTAATTTTTCAAATATTTTGTTGGCTGTATTTATTAGTTGCAGATGTTGTTACGTGAATGTTAATGTTACAAGAATTATTGCTACTTAGTACTACTAATTACTAAGGAGTACTGACCATCATTCGATCATTTATAAATATAATTTATTTTTTTTTTTAAACAAAACTTCCTTTTTTAAAATTAAAGGTCACATGCTTTTGCGGTCTGGGTTGAAGTTGAAGTCGTGGCAGCTAATTTATTTAAATGTTAACATCAGTCAAAGTTAAACATTATTCATTAGACAAAGTGTCTACACCACTATGAAGAAAACTGTTGATAGATGTGTTGTTTAAGAAATTCGCATCCGTGGCCTAAATAATTTAGTGTCGATATATACAAGAGAGCGCGACGAGAAACTTATGAACATCTATAATTAATTAAATATAGTTGACGCAAATTACGTTCACGCAGTAGTTACACGCTGGCTACTGACCAAAATGTCAATTTTGTTCAACATCGTTAATTATTCTGTCTTTTGTGCATCAATTTAAACGAATAATTAATTTATAACAAATATAAATTTATCCGTTGTGTAAATTTAAATTAAAAGTTGGCAACATTGAAATTGTTTTTGTCTTTTGGTGTTTGGATCCCTTATTTTTTAATTCGTTAAGTGAAGTGTATTACAAATAATAAACAAGAAATAATAATTCTGAAATGTCATAAGAGCTGCCTTGAATTTTTTGACGTATGATCACCATTTTTAAATGATGTTTTAAGAAATCTTTTTTGAATAAATTGTCTTTGTAAACTTATAAGTATTCATTCTGCTATTCATTTGAAACAATGTGTTCGAGATAGTATGAAGCTACAAACGAAATTTTCTATTTCTGTATAGGTTATTTTGTTGTCTCATCTTGCCGTGAAGTTGTTATACTATGTCTTTCAAAGACCATAATTTATTAAATTAACATTTAAAAGCCAATTCCCGTTTATATTTTAAGCGTAATGCTATCTAATCAAAGGCTATATAGTCTCTTACTATCACATAACTTTATGGGTAGGAATAAAACACGAAAATTAATTCATATAATGTCTTTATACTCCCATAATACTCCCGTAATACTCCCATCTAGCGAAATCATATTGTCTAAAATCTGTATTTTTAAAGTATATGAAATTTGAATTCGGTTTGAATTTGGATGGAATTTGAAAGTATTTTCCTACCATGACTCATGTATATATTTCTAACCTAGCTAATGTTGTTGACCGAAAGAACCTTTACAGCTTCACCGTAACTTTGGGGGCGAGTGCTGAGGCACCAAATTACGAACCTTAGCTTGGCCGTTACATGTGTCTAAAAATTCCCGCGGAATTTTTATCCTAGCTAATACCTACATTTTTTATTTATTTATAAAAATAAAAACTTCCTTACAGGACTCATGTACCTGCGTGTTATGTGCAAGAGTGTGTATGCAGTGTGGTGCGTGTAATGCTTGGTGCATGGTCAGTGTCACTGTATCGCGCTGTTAGTGGTGTCAAGAGCTTCCCCAGTTGGCGAACGAACCACGTTTTGGGCCACCACCGGAGGAGGACCCGGAGTGTGTGCGGGACATACATTTCTTCCTCTCCCTTCATGCACCCATTTAACAGATCTCTTCTTCCTGTTGACGTACATACTCTGTCCTCTGCTCATGTGGTTACTGGAGTCACTCAGGGACTTGCATATCGTACGTGCTAGATCCATCTGCTCCTTCACTGTTGGATGTACTCCAGGTACGTAGAATGCTGATGATGCGAACGTCTTTTCTGTAATGATAAAGAAACATTTTTTTGAAACTGCCTAGGTTCAGTTGTTTGACTTCAATCTCACCCGGTGTTTTATCACGATGTGGTTCAAGATTATAAGAACGTTTGGCCTTAAGTGACTGGCTCAGAAGTGTTTAAAATCAGTTAATTTTAACGGGTTTTTACGCGTTACCTTTGGTTTTTTCTTCCTATCCCGACGTTTCGGCTGGGTTTCACCAACCGTGAAATACCACGTTGCCAGTGTTGCCGTCGAAATACACCAATGTAGCTATTCAGGCGGGCATTTGAAAATGCCCTACCATCATTTAATGGTTGGATCAAAGGTTAGGCTCATTATAAAATTGAATAGGTGGATACGAAACTACGTTCGTTGACGTAAATTCTAATTACACTATCACTAAGGTCTAAGAATTACATGTTTAGTTCTGCCATTAGTTTACTACATACATATATATTATACCATCGTGTAATATTAATTTGCCAAATAAATAGTTCAGCGCCATCTATCTAATGGCACAAGGAAATACTCGATTTGGAATTTTTGCGAAAAATATTCATGCATGCAACTGTAGCATAGGGCCGTATATACGTATATAATATATTATACAATTCGCATACGTATGGCGTAAAATAAATTAAAAAATTACAACCAGTTATTTCACTGGATGTACGCATCGTTCGACTCCCACGCAGATACAATCAGGCATTTGAAAGTCAAACATATGTAGAGTAAAGAGACTACTCTTGGCATCGGTCCTGCTAGCTTGTTGTTGACGCATAATTTTTGAGCGACAGCCGAGCCAACGTTTTCGATTCGAATCCCAGCTGTTGTAAATGTTTTCTAATTCTAAATTTTTTGAGAAACTGTAACTTTTCCTGTATATCTGTTCACTAGAAGGACTAAAACTCGAACAGCACTGAATCGTTTCAAATGATTGTTTTTTGAAATCATACATTTATTTTCTGGTCAGGCTTTGGCACGCATGTATTATACTGTTAAAATTGAGCGCTTTGATCACAATATCACATGACGTTAATGGCGATGTGGGCCAGGTTAGTAAAAATAAATTTAAATGCATAAAGTGAATTTGGCGAAAGATTTTAAAACTTGAACTCAAGTTCAAGTTATCCAAACGGGCATTAAGAAATGCTCTACTACTATTTTATACTTCCATCACGATGTTTTCGATCAAATGCTGTGATTATTACGAATTAAGAATTAAAATTGTTATTTCAAAAAGAGACGTCACGTGGCCACATATTTTAATATCGATGAACATCAGTAAAAAAAAATCTCAATTCCGTTGGTGTACATTGAAGTTTCATCATCATCAGCCAATCGAGAGACGTCCACTGTTGGACATAAGTTTCCCCCAATAAGGGGGAATTGCCATATTCGCCACGCTTGGCAGGCGGGTTGGCGATCGCAGCCAGGTTTTTGTGGTATTCAGAGGTCACTGCTGCCCATCCTCTGGTTTATCCCTTAGTCGCCTTTTACAACATCCATGGGTAGATATGGGGTGGTACTATTCTTCACCACCAACTCAGCCGGCATTGCAGTTTAATTTAAAAAATCTCATGTTCGTTTCTCAAGTGGTTAAGATTGTTTTTTACGTTGGCATATCTGTGGTGGGTATTATTGTATAATGTAATATTGTGTTAATGTTATCATTAGTGGGTACAGATATATAAAGCAGTTTTGGGCAACACCATCTTGTTGTTTACTTCATGGTGACAGCGGTGCACTAATTAATTAAATATACAGTGCTTAACGTATCAAATTATCAAAATAATATCATAAAAAGTAACATTTGGCATCAGATAATTGATTTTAATAATGGAACACGCACGTCCTCCATCTGAACATGTGTTAAAAGTCAGCCCAAACGAACGCGCTGAGACTTGGCGGAAATGCCTACGGCAGTATCAAGTATTCGTAAAATCATCGGGAGTGTATAAAGAACCACGTGATGTACAAGCTAGCCTCCTAATCACTCTGATCGACTGATGTGACTCCTAATCGATCTGACTTACCGAACTTTCGATCTTTCTTGATAATATGTTCCTCTGCATCCGGAGCCGGTGTGAATATCTTGTTTAGATCCACCTCCTTGTCACCGACCAGGATAGCTTTGTTCTCAATGTCCTCCTAAATAATCATAACACTTTGCAATCTGTAGGTATATGTATATAAAAATCGATGTTTGTATGTATGAGATTATAAAACTCCGACATTATTAATATTGGCATTGGGTCTTTCAAGTGTTACGTAAACAAGATTAAAGCGATGATGGCGAAGTGGATAATGCGGCCGGATTCCATCCCACCTATCCAATTCTAAAATCGGCTTGAGCTTTCAGTGAAGGAAAACATCATGAGGAAACCATAGCATGGTGGTAGGGCATTTTCTAATGACACCCGCCTGGGTAGCTAACACCCTCAAGTTTTAAATCTTGTCGTCAAAAACCTAAGTTTAGTGAGTTTACTATCCTGGACCACATCGTCGATTACCATCAGGTGAGATTGTGGTCAAAGCACTGACTCTATACCGTGTAAAAAAAAAGGTTTTGAAATTTCTGACCCCCACTCGTCTACAGTAGTAAGCAAATCTCTCCCCCATGTGTACGTAAGTACTGACATATTTTTGAAGTGAAAACTTTTTTAGCGATGTTGGCCGATTCTCGGTAGGGGAAAACTTATAGATTAGCGATACCAATGCTATGACGTCAGCCGTCAACATGCTACAGTATGTCATATATAACGTTTAAGTGTTAGCGCTGAGAGATAAATAATAAAATGTATACTCACGCTACTATTTTAAAAAACAGTTTTTCCAAAGTTACGAATTTTGACTTCTATCCGGCAGTCTCCGTGCCTGTTTAGCTTTTTTTTATATACGAAGGTTAATAAACAAATGTTGCTTACGTAATCACCATTCAGACAACCCCCCCCCCCATTACCAAAAATAGGCAAAGCATACTTGACAGTTCAAGTTCAAGACCTTGAATGTATTTTTTATAAAGGATTTTCATATAACAAGCGTTCGTTGTGATTCCCCACCAGGGGGTACTGAAGCATATGTATTAAGAAATTCTCCATATAGATTTGAAGTGGAAAAAGCAAACACTGATTATTTTTATGGTATAGCCCTAAATTACTCCAACGAATTACATCCAGCTATTAGTTTTACTCCAAACGAAGTTGACGGGTATCACATACTATTCTCAAATAACCTCAAAAAAAAAGAACTCAAAGATTGAGTTTTATGAGAAAATAATAGTTGAATATTCAATTAACATTTCTTCTTAACACCGTTTATAGACCAATTTTCTTTCAAGATATGTATTAAAAACAGTGCATTGATATCACCAGATATTTTGCTGAGTATGTCACTTTCTTTTACTAGCTAACATTTATCACACACCCACTTATTATTAAGTGATGATGCAGTATTTGACGGTAAATATGCAGGTAAATATGAGGAACTTATAAGTATTCTGCGAAAGATTCTCAACTTGTGGCCGGTATGTATTTTAGCAGACGACCGTTAGATAATTGTGGACTACCTATTCTATATCAATAGAGACGGCATATTTTTTAAATAAAAACAATACAATAGTTAAAAAAATCAAAGCAATATAAATATAATGTATATACATAATAATATAAATACAATATGACTGTATAGTACAGACAGCAGGCAAAGCGTTAGTAAATTATAAATTTTCAATAAATAAATATATTATCAATGAATAAATAATATGTAGAGATTTTATTACATTAATCACAGTTTATGTTGTTCTTGATAATAAGAATTTAACAGATTTTATTTTTAATAATATTCAATAATCAATGAAATATTTACATGTTCGCATGAGTGAGTTTTTGTATGAAACATTTGTTTTGGGATCTTATATCAGATTTTGAAAATTTAGTATTCTCGAATATGTTGAAAAATTTGATTTTTTTTTTCTAGAATATTTCAATACTGTTATAAGTTAAAGTGAAATTTCACCTAATGTTAAGAGACGATTTGTACAAGTAAATAAAATTGTAAAAAGTCTAGAAGAACTGGGTCTCAAGTGATGATGACGGAACATACCTAAATACATATATCTAACAACGCAAAAGGACTAATTTTCTCAGAACTTATTGGTCAGTGGCTAGTGGGATTGAAGATTCAATGATGTCTTTATTATAGACCCGGTACATACTTAATACTTTGAATATAAATTAAGGGAGTGCAGACGTTTATCTAAATCGGAAAAAAATATTCCGAAAACATATTCCGAAAAAAAAATGAAAGAATATAAATGTTTAATATCCTCAGAGTCGGAATAACCATGTGGTAGACGCTACAAATGCAACAGACCGTGCAGCCTAGAACATAAAGCGTAAAAAATATACACGGGAATGACGGGTGGTCATCTTTTTTAATGGTACGTCAAAAGTTTATGTTTAGCTTAAAAAAAACGAATAGATAAATCTACATACATGTGATGTAATATTGGAGAATAATAAATTTAAAAATCGAATAATAATCTGATATAAATCTTTCACTGTGTTTCATTTTAAAATGTGTAAACATTCACGAATGTAATGTTGTGTTTTATGTTCACGATCTTACAGTATAAGCGTCCGACACGTCGTATTCCACCGAGTCTTGAGACAAATCTCCATCGTTCTGTGTGATATGGATATTATAACTTTATTATTATCGAAGTAATAAATAAATAAAAAAAATTCGCAATTATATCCATCATACGCTCAGGAGATATAGAATGAGTTGAAAAATACCAATTACGTAATAACTACTACGCAATAATGAAGTAGTCTTTATGCATCGCCATGACAGTCCGCTGAAAACAAAATGGTTGACCGTTTTTAACGCTATCAAACTCATAATATACCGACCGAACGTTTGAAATATTATTTTATAATTGTAATTTCGAAATTTATTTCACTACGGTCCTTATACATTTTCTATGCCAATATATTGTAGGCTAATGTGATGATTAGGTTTATACATTTATACGTTACCGTTTTCTAATGTTAAGATATTTAAATTAACCGTTGTTTACCTGATAATCACAATTCGACCATAATCATTATTAAAAATTAGAAGAAAAAATTGATTCCATTTTTTTTACACAATATGTGCTTTTCCACAATTTCACCTGCTGTTATGTAACGATGTGGTCCAGGATGGTAAACACACTAAACCTAGGTAATGGTTCTCAAGTGATGCTGTCGGAACACACCTATTGGTGTTTGTTACAGGTTTTCAAACTAGAGGATGGTGGGTAGCTATAATAATTAAAAATAAATGCCCTACCATCATGTTATGGTTTCCTTACGATGTTTTCTTTCACCAAAGGTTAGGCCAATTTTAGGAGTTGCATAGTTGGGATCGAACCCGCTTCAATTGACGTGGAATCCGGCCACACTACCCACTGCGCCATCATTGGTTCAAATTTTGATAACACTAGGCATATAACTCATCAAGCTACTAAACAAAAAAATAAAAAAAAAATCGGTCAATAAATTATTGACTATTCATTAACTTACATCGTGCTTCATTGCAAAACAATTGTATTTTACATATTTTAACAGTATTTTCTCATATTTTTTCTAGTTTTTATATTATACAACACCCCAAATATATCAAAAAAATGTGATGTTATTTCTAATGGATTTGCTTTTACACAATAACCGAACTATATCATTGTAAAAAAAACCACCAAAATTACATAATATAAAATTAAATAGCGCAAGTTAATAGAAAATAAAACTATTTGATACCCACAAAACACATGTCACCAATAAAATCCATTATAATTATTTGTCTCTGATATTGGTAAGATCATCGAAAGTGTTATAATTATAATGTTATAATTACATTTAAATTCTGTATTGATAAATTCGAAATTCCATTGTAAAAATGCGTACGCGCAAAAAATAAATCATGCGTATGTCAATTTTCGTCGTGACCAAAAAAATGAAAAATACAAGTACTGTAGTAAATCGTTATAATTTTTTTTGAATAAACTGAATTTAGTAATAGAAAATATAAATATAAATTTAGTAATTTTATGATTATATATGTAAAATATATGTTTTACACATATCCTTTTCTCTTTCTTTGTTCCTTATTCCTTGCACTAAATAATACATTTACTAAAGGAGGTCTTGTTGTTGTTAGTATTATAAAGATTTCACGCGCCGTGTATATCATTGCTTAACCCCTTGAGGTGTCCTGGCGTTTACGCCAGATTTCCATTGTTTTCCTATTGTTTCATTATTATGGGTACTCGACACATTAATTAAAATTATATATAAAAAAGTACAGTCCGCTTGATTGAACTGAGCGTGTGATGTTTCATCTTTTTTGATTTGACGTTAAGTGTTTCTGGCCAATGTCCAGCTAAAGCAAGGCTCGTGGTTCCGTTGCCAAGTCAGCTTGTAACGAAAATAATAAAAACCCGACTTTTTAGGTCAATATTAATTTGTTTTAGCTTTTATTTTATTATGTTGCCAGCTATGTTTTTTTTTTTATTTATTATTCTGTTGTTTAGCGTTTGTCATGTAATGTTTTGCCTGCGTGCATGCATTATATACGGATATACTTTATGTTGTATTTTACTTAATTACGTATAGACAAATCTGACAAAATCTGTTTATTTGTTAAAGTCAATTAATACCCGCGGCTTCCAAACCAATTAGGTGTGACTTCCAGTTACGGTCCTAAAACTTTTTAATAAAAAAATAATGTACATTTGTTCGCCTATATTTTTAAAATAGTCATTATTAATGAAATTATGTTTATAATAATGTGAATGTTAAAAATAGTAAGACGCAAATAAAAGAAGGCACTGTTTTAATAGTATCTTTCAAAATTATACATAGTTCATTTCAGAGACGGAATGATTTTAAACTCGGGACACGTAGTCTATTCTCCCTAGTTTCGAATATTATAACTTTTTCTTGGTCACTGAATCGCCAATAGGGAATGTTTTTATTGTAAATATGGGCTTTTTAATGAACGCTTAGGGCATCACAATAGTACGAATGCAATATCCGTGGAATACACCTTATGTAGTGAAGCATATAAGTTTCGCGAAAAAAAACTGTATCTTGTGTGTTGTGTGCAGGTATATGATGTACAGCGGTGCAGGGGCGGATTGTGATTTTTGGGGCCCTAGGGTAACTGCAATTCTGGGGCCCAATCGCCATGAACTGTCTACATAATCTAAATTCATAATGTAAATAACATTCAAAATATAAAACATATTAATAATTAAGTATGTAGAAAACGCTGTATTGTTTATTGTTTTTTTAATAATAAAAAATAAAAGTAATGGGTAAAGGAATAAGTAGCAGTTGAAATATAATAATTTTTATATCCTATGTCTTTATTTTTAAAGACAATAAATATCGTTATTGGCAGGCATTTGTTAATTGCGTGTGTTATATCTCTTTGGAGGCGTCAGTATAATTTTTACTATGGGAAATCCGCCTATACTAATGTATTGTGTGTGTTACTAGTGCATGAATTGTCAATGTATCATCTAGTAACGAGAACAAGAACATTTCCAGTTGTTTATCGAATTTCATCTGCTCACCTCTTTGCTACATCATTCCCATAAAAACAATAAAAATAATAAGCTCGGATATTACCTTCTGTTTAGCGGTTTGTACCTAGTAAGCCATTTTTTGTAATCAATAATGAGTTTATAATAAAACATATTAGTTTATTAACTGTCGTAATAATCTTTGAGTGTATGTTTTTCGATACGTTTTAATAGTTCGGCCATTTGTAAAGTTCAATGTACTGATGTTTTTCGCTTCAGAGATTTAATGCTTCTATTTTCGATATTTTTAGATCTAGATCGCATTTCTTTGAAGCTATGCGCTCTACAAAATTATTATAGCTTCTTTACCAGCTATATAAAGTGGTAATTCAGTCAAATATTAATCGTTAAAATCTATTAAAGGCAACGTCTGTACGACTATACATTTGTCATCTTAGAATTTAAAAACAAATGCATCGATCTGCATTATTCTCTTTTAAAAATATACCTACATATAGTATTCTATATGAACAAATCGAAAATTAACTTGACAAACAATAAACTACAATACGTTTACCTAAATCATTGCCCTGATAAGAGATATAGAATCACACAAGTTAGTATCGAACCTCATGCTTGTATGATATTCTAAATGAAAAAAAAAATATATAAATTTAAAATAACTAATTATCTATACTTATAAATAAAATTGAAGTGTCTCTTAGTAATGGCAATTTGTTTACTATATAGATATCAATGGTATATACACTACGATTCCTATACCAAAAATATAATATTTAAAATGTATGTCTGTTTTCTGTTTGTTCTGGGTAATTTACGGAACGGCTGGATAAATTTTAACGGTTTTTTTTTATAGATAGCTGAAGTTTTAGGACACTTTTAATTTTCGAAAATAATTAGACTTCCGTGTAAAGAAATTAATACTCATAAAAAATTGAATAAAATCTGATTCAATGCACAGTTTTACGGACAGTACTTGAATTTATATGAAAAAAATGTTCCTTTATCTTAGTCCAAAAATGAAAATTGAAAAATAATTAAGGTTCCATATAAAAAATTAAAACGCAGTAAAGAATATATGAGACGTGGGGCATAGCCGCGGGCACACGACTAGTTTGAAATAAAATTTAAGCGTAATTTATCAAGTATCAACCAAACAAAAGTATCAGCCAATACATAAATCAATTCTACATAAGAACTTATTGTAAATACGGAAAAATGACTATAAACCGCAAAATATAATTAAATGAGTATTTTATTTTGTAATTGCTAGTAATATTTCTCTCACTAATTTACTTACTAATTTGACGGCTAGATGTCACCTTACTGCATATATTCGATAATTGTTGTGACAATTTGTAACTAGATGGCAGCACAATCATTGCAACCACTGATATACAGTACATTTTACTGTATAACCTCAAAATTGAGGGATTTAATAAGCCGTCCATGTATTTTGATTTATTCTGTTGTCTACACAAAACCAGTTACGTAATAGTAGTCTGTTTCTCTGTAGCTGTCGCGAGAAGACGAATGCACAGATTAACCTAAATCTCGAGCTTCGGTTCTAAATCTGACTAATTATGTGCGATATTCCTGTTTCTTTTAACGATTCAACGTAATTAAGACTAGTCACAGATGACGACACTGATCGCTTATTGGAAAAATATAATATCAGGCGTTTCGCAGTCAAAGCTTTGGGTTGACAGTATTTATTAAATATATATATGGCATATCGCGCATTTTTCGCATTTTTCAAAATTATTCTACATACTTACCTATTTTTTTATTTCATTGTTTAAATGTTTTATACAGGAGCTTTGTAGTTTTTTTTAATAATAACTGTTTATTTTTAAGAGATTTGTCAATTCGACGTGTATGATTTTGGGGGTTCATGACCCCTACGGCCGCCCACTCTCCTCTTCGGACCGCCTTTCATATATATACCCGAAAGGTAAACAAATTATGAAATATGTTATTTTAATTTGGCCATAGAATTTATCAATGAATAAAAAAATGAGTTTTCAGCGTTAAAAGCCAACTAACGGACAAGCAGATGTCGCTTTCTATAATATGTAATAATATTGTAATTACTTCTACACTGGCAATAAAATCACGTAATATTATGGACAAAATAAAAAAAAAATGAACGAAAGATTTTAGTGAATTAAAAATAATTTGATTAGTAAATAATCTCAATAAATAAATACTCATAGATAATAAATTAAAGCTTATAATAATAAATTAAATATACTAGATATACAGTTTGATGAATTTATAAAATTGAATATTTATGAAACTTATTGTAAAAAGTTGTGTAAATTATGAAGAATATTTTGCGATCAATTATTTTTGTGTTTACTTCGACAATTTCATTTTATAAATTCATATATGAATTTACGAAACTGGATTTTGATCAACCATCAGGGGGGGCTAATTAGTATATATATAGAGGCGCACAATATGAGGCATTTTTCTACTAATATAAGGCTTTTAAAAGGCGCTAAATATTTTAGAGATACTCCATATTATGTAATAAAACTGCGTAAGTATTTTCATGTCATATACGTTATGCAATTTAATTTACTTTTACTTCCCATTTTTTGTAAATGTTTGGTACATGAAATTATGTACTATACTGCGGTATAGTAGGGAATAGTCTACTTTTTTAGGTTTACCACATTGTAAGGATACTGCGTAAATGCATTTCCCCCCGTCAAAAAAAAAAAAAAAAAGGTTTACCACATTGTATTTTAACATCAGGCAACATTTTGAAAATACCATCGAAACAAAGTCAAAGTTGAATTAGTCTGGTTCTCACATTTCTTGGTTCCCGACCTTGTAGACCAGAAAAACAATTTATCTATAGGACTCCTAACGAACTCGTTTTTAATTTTTACCTCTAAATTTACTTTCGTGAAATCGCGAAAATTAATGTTTTATTATATTACTAGCTGTCTGCCCGCGGCTGCGGCCGCGTTTCATTTATTTATGTGTTTTATTTTTTTATACGGAACCCTAATTATTTTCAAAAATTCAAAGTAGCCTAAGTTACCCGGAGTAACTTCAGCTATCTAACTAATAAAGTCCCGTCCAAATCGGTCCAGCTGGAGATTACTCATTACAAACAGACAGACAGAAAGACAAAAATTTGTATTTTGGTATAGGAATCGTTTACATTCATATCTATTTAACAAAAAAAAAAATAACTTTAACATTACAAACAGACACTTAGATTTTACTTATTAGTATAGATATAAATATTGTTTTGCAAATCCAACTATAAATTAATGTGTTTTCTCAATCTGTCTATACTTATATTATAAAGAGGAAAGATTTGTATTTTTGTATGTAACGAATAAACATAAAAAAACTACTGAACCGATTTGGATGAATTTTATTATGGAGATAGTTTGGAATCCGGGGAGTGACATAGGATAGTTTATATTCCGAAAATCCCACGGGAACGAAAACTGCGCGGGTAAAACCGCGGAGAGCAGCTAGTTTTACAATAAAACGAATTGTTTACACAGCGGCTGTGTATTTGTTTCATGACCTTCGTAAGGTAGATCCACCTAAGTATAAACTAACTAAATATATCGTTAACCAACCTTGTGGAGCGCATAAAATTACTAACGCAGTTGTTTGGCTAATAATAATAATATTTGTTGGTACTTATATAGGTCAGCCTGCGGTGTGCGTTAGAAGCCATCACTTAAACTAAATTGGTATGGAAATAACTTACCAAACTTACAGGGAACAACAACTTATAACTGAGGTTTGTTAGGAATTCCCGTTTCTTTGGATCGTACATGTCGGATGGTTTGAAGCCGCGCTTCGTCACCAAAGTGCTGTTCACGCTGGAAGAGCTCTTGACGTCATCGAAGCTGTCTCGATGGATGATCCGGTCGTTGAACTTGTGGATGCTGGACATCTTGTTCGAGGAGTACTGACTCTCGCTGATCGTCATCATTTTGTAAATCCAACGAGTTGATTTCACTTTTTTATTTATCACTGTATTTTTTTTTATATAAACACTGATTTGAGTTTCGTTTGATTTGATTAATATCTCTCGTTAGAAGAATCTTTTGAAGTCGTTATCTGATGAATTTAGTATAAAAATAAAAACTGTGTCAGGTAATTTTCACGGCTCTAGAAATAATGCGGGAGAACGAAGTTGATTTCAAATGATATTTTATGCAAAAAAACGTTTCGTAGAATGTTTTAAGTAGGAAATATTTTAACAGAATATACAATAGTTTGATTATTAAATAAACTTCCTTTTACTAATCGTAAATATAATTTAGATGGTAGATTTCTTCTTTTTTTTTTCTCTAACATATGTATCAGTCATTCGCCGGTCATTTATTATACTATGGCACGTATATAGGTGCAAAATTAAAAGATAAATACTTTATGTGTTAAACGTATTTTAATTCTAACACATATCGCAATAGAGTGTATATTGTTTTAAAAAGTTACGAGGAACGCAAACTAGACAAGTCGGTCGTAATAATAGTACAGAAATAATTTTGTAAACGGATTCAGTTGCCGAGGCGAGCCACGACTCATAGTCTGTTATGTGGGTTCAAACAGTTTTGTTTGAATTTACATTGTTTTTTAAAGGCTATTCCTGTTTTTTCAAGACCGTTTATCTGTGTCGAACGAAACATTTTGTATATCTATATAAGTTGGGTAAACGTTTCGACCTTAATTTTACCTCTAGTTACGCGTTACTGGAAAACTATGTACATATATATTTAATCGGTTCAAATGTTGTTTTCAATCGGGAGAAATAATCTAGCGTACAATATAATTAGACTTTCCTATATTGTTAAGCATTAATGTATCGCATATTCGGTTAGGTAAATATATTTGCAAATTCTATCTTCGACCTCTTTTATTAACATCACATAAATGTTATACGCCATAATATTCTCTACAAAAATATAATACGAAATTAAGAAATTCCTAAAAAGTTTTTGAATATGTATCAGTAATTTATTTTTTAAGGGTTTAATAGACATATCTTAATAACTATGGCACTGGACGATTTAAGAAACGTCTAAGTCCTTAGAAATCCTTAATTAGAGTGATGGATCGCTTTGATCAGACCGAATATCTAGCTAGATAAGGTCCAGTAAGATGAATTAATTTTGATTTCTCAAATGCCGTAAAAACTGTTTTGAATAAAATAATCAATCATTGAAATAACTCTAATTAAGTAAAATATTATTTTACAATAATATTACATGAAATATTTATATTATATTGGAAGGTATGTTACGTTTTAATGTTTTTTTTTTTTGTATTTCTGAAACGGCACGAAAAATATTCTATAATTTAGAATAATAATTACTCAGTTCGTTTTGATTCCAAATCGTGTTAGTCAACACGGAAACTCAAACAACCCGCGGTAACTATAAACAAAACATAATATTACAAAATTGACAAAATGGCCGACCGTTACAATACGACCCACTCGTATGTACACTGAAATAATTCTAATATATAAACACAAAAAATAAACTATGTAATATTATCAACACTTAAGTAAATAAGCACTGTATTTAAGGTATATAATTGTGTTTTTTTTATAGATAACTGACGTTTTTTGTTGTTTTAAATAACACAGAGTTGCGGAGCGCGCCAGACTAAAGTTCGTACTAACTGAAATAAGTTTTCAAACTACATTACACAATACGTAGAAAAGCTTCGTGTGACTTGAGGTGACTATGATCTTTAGTTTTTTTTCCTGGACGATTCATAAATGTTTTTTTTTTACTATTATTTTAATACTTACTTAATTTTTGTGAACATATTTATATATACACACAACGGTAATAAGAAAAACAGATGAATCTGTTGGTCATTAAATTAATTACTTTAAAATGTCTTTGAGTAGATTTAATATTATCTTCATTTAAACCATTGAGTATTTACAATAAATGAGTTTAATGATAATCATAAATTAAGAAAAATAGAAATTGGCGTCATTTCATTACTCACAACATTAGTACATTGTTAATATATGCATATATTCTATGCCGAAGTTGATTTTGTTAGTAGGGATCTTACGATCCGTCGATATTTTAGATCGTATCCTAATGAAATTATAAAAAAAAATTGAATGGCCAAGTTCGTAATAATTATGAACTACGTACAACATACGTATTTTTCATAATATTTAAGTAAGACACCGATTTTGTTATCGGCATTGCCGACCCGTTCCTAGGACGAAGGGAGTGGCAGATCCAGGCAGCAAGAGTCAGGGGTTGTCTTAGACACATCTATTTTTGCTGTTCTATTTCATGTCCTGAAAACGTAATCTCTCCAGCCGTATATATGCCCTCGGTCCGACACTGCCTTATCTGGCTATAGTTACAATTTGAAACTATATGATAACAAATGTTGTTTTTTTCATTTATTTTATCTTTTGAATATCGAACCGAATAGAATTATGTGTGATATTCAAATCAGATCGGGACATTGCATACAAAGCATCGATACAAAGCAATTGGATCGAGCATAACTATTTGATAGTTTTTGGTGATATACGCATACCGCTAATACCTTGACTGATGGTGATCCTACTTCGAGTAAACCACTGCCAGAATCTAAATCGGTCGTCGCGGCCCATAACAGCGAGCACCCGTTCCTTCGTTTCGACATCTACACATCTATACGCTTTATTTACATTTTAAAAGAGTATAATTAAATCATTTTCAAGTAAACTACATTTCACTTGTTAATTTCATCCGTTATGAAATCTGTATCACCTTGAGATAATAATGTTTTCTCCGAAATGATGTACCGACATGCAGAAGAATACCTTTATCTAAGAAAATGTAACCGTAGTTTTGTAGGAAGGAAAGTTTTACAATGATCAAAATTAGGGTATTTGTAAAAAAGGCCTTTTTAAACTTCTACTTAATATAATTATTCCGTAATATAATTAGCTTAATTCAATTAAGATTTCATCAACAAAATCGGATACATATTGAAATAATTGATATAAATAAATAAAGAGTAAATATTATCATTGCATTTGCATGGTTATATGGTATTTTGCCTTTCTCCCACCCTCAAATTTGAAAACATATCGGCAAGCACCTATAAACGTATTCCGAACACATTACTTGAGAGCCGGTACCTCTAGGCCAATGGTTCCCAATATTTTTAACCGACTTCAAAAAGGACGAGGTATTTAATTCGTATGTTCTTCTTTTCTTTTTGTTACGCGATTTCTCCATCATTTATGGACCGAGTTACTAAAATTTTTTAATCAAAGGAGTACACATCCGAGTTGGTCTTACTTCCACCAAATCAGGATCTGATCAGTGGAACTCAGGGAAATCGAGAAAAACCCTCGAATATTAAAGATACACGTGTTTCTTATATTCGTTACCTAAATCTATGAAGTAGGCTTCACAGCTATATCTGAAAGTACATACTTAAACTAAAAAGTAGCAAAAAAAAAACTTTTTAAATTAAAAACACAACCGACTTCAAAAGATAAAACTATAAAAATGCACTAAAAAGTCGATAAATAATTACTTTATTAATCTGCTTCGTTAATTTTGGAGTAGGTGCCAGCTAGAGTTAACCAATGTACTCATTTACAAATGGAAATAAATGTCTAAACTTTATTACAATTACAAATAAGCTAAATAAAGGACTGGGGTGATTTTAAATAACTACTTATCAAAATTGAATAAAATTAGCGACGTACATTTACACCACTTTGTTATCCGTAAGCTGGCACCGATTTCAAAATTAACGAAGCAGATTAATAAAGTAATTATTAATGGACTTTTCAGTGCATTTTTATAATTTATTATTTTGAAGTCGGTTTTGTTTTTAATTAAAAAAGTTTTTTTTCCTAACCAGGAAACGAGAAACATAAATAGAGAGAATGACAAGAATAAAATTTCATTTAAAAACTCAATATATTAGAATATAGACCTTTTTTTTTTATTAACACATAACACAGCACAAATATCAAGTGCACAGGAAATACATATTATTAAACGTTCGCGGATCATATTTTAACTTCTACGCGGACCACTGGTTGGGCACCACTGCTCTAGGCTTAGTGTGTTTACCATCCTGGACCATATCGTCACTTAACATCACCTGAGATTCTGGTCATAGCGCTGATGTTTTGGATGGTGATAGCGAATTTTCTAATAATATCCGTTTTGGTAGAAACCACTCTCAAGTTTAGAAACCTCTCGCAAACATCAATAGGTGTGTTTCGGCAAAATCACTTGACAACCTGTATTACCTCTAGAAGTGTGTTTACGAATATGTATCACATCATCAATTGCCATCTGGTCAGATTGTAGTATACTTTTAAAAATTAATAACGGCCTGCTTCGTTCACAATACTCTAATAAATTCGTTGTACAATATATTCAAAATATTATAATCCAGTGAAAAATAAATATTGTTATTTACGAAAACACCAACGGGTTTATATACCAATAAATTAGTATTCATATAAACAAAGTCCTTAATTATTTTGATAAATATAATTTATAGTATGGTAACATTATTTTACTGTTATCTCAGTTAACCGTCTCTACATGTCATAGTTTAAAATATTAACAGCGGGCCAACTTCCGATTTCCATAAACCTTTTTCAATTAAATACAAAACCGACTTCAAAACAATAAGCCATAAAAATGCACTGAAAAGTAAATAAACAATTACTTTTTTATTCTGCTTCTGTTTACTTCGACATATCTTTTGTTTTAATATCATTATTAACCTCGAAATCGGTGCCATGTTACGGATGACAATGTTGTATACATGTACGCCGCTAATTATATTCAATTTTGATTAATTTTTCTTTAAAATCCCAAGTCATTTATTTCGCTTATATGTAACTTTGATAAAGTTTAGGCAGTTATTTCTATTTATAAATGAGTACATTGGTTACCTCTAGCTGGCACGGACTCCAAAATTATTAATGATATTAAAACAAAAGATATGTTGAAGTAAACAGGAGTAAATTAAAAAAGCGATTATTTATTTACATTTTAGTGCATTTTTATGGGTTATTCTTTTGAAGTCGATTTTATTTTTCATTATAGATAGCTGTGGTATAGCTGTGAAGCCAACTTAACAGCTTTGGAAACAAATATATAAAACATGTTTAAGTGTCTATTATATGCGAGGGTTTTTCTCGATTTCCCTGAGTTCCACTGATCAGATCCTGATTTGGTAGAAATGGGAACACCTCGGGAGTATACTCCTTCGATTATTATTATTTTTTTTTTTAATGGGTATACAATTGACGGAGAAATCGCGTGACAAACATACAGACGAATTGATAACCTCCTCCTTTTTGATGTCGGTTAATAATTAATGTAATTGTTAGCAAAATTTATCTGTGTCACACGTTACATATTATAATAACGAATAAACTTCATGAAACTTGTTTAAGATTATTTTTAAATGTTTAGACAGCACCATGACAGCTTCTGTTAAGTATTTTCCTCCGGGTGACTTAGGGATAAACCAGGGGATGGGCAGCAGAATCCTCTGAGTCCTACAAAAACCTACTGCGATCGCCAAACCGCCTGACAAGTGTGGCGATTGAGGCAATTCCCTCTTATAGGAGGATACTTATGTCCAACAGTCTATGTCTTATGGTTGAATGGAATGGATGAACTACGTACCTAATCGCTACATTGATTTAACCCTATATTTAAAGTAAGTATGTGGTGATATGTTTGATCAAAATAAAAAGGAGTCGATTAGTCAAACGAAGCGACGGGGGAGCAGATGTCTACTTTATTCAGTACAAGTTTATGGAATATAATTACCTTTGTAAAAATACTAACTGTCTTCCCGCGGCTGCGCCAGCGTTAAATATATTATTTACTGCGTTTTAATTTTTCATATAGAATCCTAATTTTTTTAGTCCTACGGTATAGTAAAAAATATTTTTCATAAATTTAAGCACTTGCCCGTAAAACTGACCATTGAATCGGATTTTATTCGCAATATCATGTGTTTTATTTTTTTTTTACGCGCAACCCTAATAATTTTGGAAAATTAAAAGTATCCTAAGTAACCCGTAGTAACTTTAGCTATTTACCACAAAAAGTACCGTCAAGACGGCCCAGCCGTTCTGGAGATTACCCGCAACAAACAGACAGACAAAAATTTAAAAATTGTATTTTGGTACAGTTATCAGACAAACAGACACTCCAATTTTATTTATTTGTATAGATGAGGATACATAAAGTATTTTTTCTAGGATATCTATACTACTAATAAACTTGTCACGTGTCTGTACATTTTCGATTTTTGTGAAAAGAATCATTCCAAGGGACTTAAAATAGGTAATTAAATACATTTCTATCATTTTTAGAAATGTCGGTCTGTTTGGTTGTGCAGGCATCAAATAGAAAGTATTGAGTATATTTTAAAAATTCAATATTATAAAGCGAATTCCGGATTAGCATCAAAATTTTAATTCATTAAAATCGCTCGACTCTACCAAAAGTTATAGTAATTTGAATGACACGCGGCGACTTTAGTATGAAGGAAAAGTTGGTAAGTAAATGCGTTTTGTTAAAGTTAGTCTTATTCGAGAACAAAACAAATGATTAAAATGATTAAAAAAAAAATGATTAAAAAATGTTTAACAAAATGACATAATATGAAATATGTTTATAAGTATATAAATAATGAATATGTAAGACATAGTAGACGGGACGGGACTAGACGGAGAATATAGGCTGTCTATTAGAATATAATTATTTGAATTTCAAGCGAGCGAAGTCGCTGGCACAAATAGTTAATAATAATATTGAAAATTAACCCACTTTAGAAACAATTGCGCTATAGTTTATGTTTTTACTATGAAACATAAATGAATATTTGACATTAAACAGTAAGTAGGTAGTAAACCAGATGAGTAATTCAGCTGAATCACGATTTACTACGAAATGTTTAGACTAAAGATATGACTAAATGTAAAGAACACAGGGGTAAGTAGAGTTTATATGAACCACACTTTCTGTGCGTAATGAATGTGTACACATTTATAGTACACAATTATCTATCAGCGGTCTAAGTTTAAAATTTATTCTATGGCTATGTCCCTAAAGCTAGATTTGGAATTTACCTACATTCTGGTATTAGGGGCAATACAAATACATATAACATAAGCATCAGCGGGGAGGAGATTTATGCTTTGTTTATTTTTGATGACATGGTGGCCAGGGGGTATGAATGGTGATTACGTAAGTAATATTCACTTATTAAGTTTCATTTTTTTTTAATTAATTATCTCAATGCTTAAATCATCATGGGGTCGTTACGAGTTATGCTTACTATTCCTGACAAAATGAGGAGGTATAAATGACAAAATTTTACTTGGGTAAAATTTGAACGACTTCTTAGCATAGTATCTACGCCAGTGGTCGTCAAACTGTGGCCTTGAAAATGACTTAAAACAGATTTTGCATAGTAATATTATGAAGTTAAATAAATAGAAGTATTGCGGGATGAGAACTCAAAATATGCTTAATTTTAGCTCTGAAAATCTAAATATTTTCAAATTACATTTTTAGTTGCTTGGAAATTATTTAATAATTAGGTAATTGCGTTGGTATTAAATGTATTTACTCGTTGTTATTGGCATACAAAGTGTATGGGGCAATCACGTTTTGACAGCATATAAAAACTGTAAATAGATTAGCGATGTGAACTATCCAATCCACATATGCGCGGCCCGCAGTGATACTTCGCATTTTCCTATGTACCCTTGACCAGAAAACTTAAACAACCACTGATCTAAGCCTTGAGATAATGTAGCCTAAGACGGTAAACAAGCTAAACTTAATGGTACTTACTGGCTTTAGGTCATTAGTTACAGATCTTCTAACTTAAGAGTAGATAACCGGGTGAGTCTAATATAATTACCAACGTTAATACCATGGTATCATTACATTACTTCCTTTCACAGAAAGATCAGGCTCGTTTTGTGGATAATAAGAGTAAGATTGGTGAGCAAGAACCTACGACTGTTGACGTGAATCAGATCACACAACCGCTGAGCTTACATCGCCTTAAATTAGTGTGTGGTTGTTCTTATGCCATACTCGAGTGCCTCGCTAACCCAGGATTGTTTTTTTTACGATGAGAACCATTATTATTTGCTATTATGACAAACGAGCCTTGATACTCTGTATAATGCGTCAGTTTGACCCCTTGACCCACTGACGTCTGTCAGCTACCGTATAACGTATATTTGAGTGTAAGGTGGCCACACAACTGAATGATGCAGTTCCAATCCTTCAGATGAGAAAAATAAACTAAATCGAAGAAAAAGAGATTGAATTATATAAGGTCGGTCACAATATCGAATCATAATTTTGAAAAATGTTGTTAAAATCAAAAATAAATTAACTTTTTTTCTGATTGATCATTAACACCGATCTGACAGGAAAAATATAATGATTGGAATTTCGGATTTCAGTAGGTTGAGATCGTATATGTGCCGTCTTATGGTCTCACCCACAACGGGCGCGGCGGGACGCCAGCGCGATGTTTCTATAAAATACATTGCGCCGACGGGGTCCGAGCACCCAGCAGACACTCCGAGTCGTCTTCCGGTGGCGGTCCAAGACGAGCTCTGTTCCCCAACTGGGGAGGTTTTTGACGCCGCTACCGACGCGATACAGTGACACTGACAATGCATTAAACATTACACGCACAATACTGCATACACACTCCTGCACACAACATGCCGGTAAAATAGGTCCTGAAAGGAACCTTTATTTTATAAATAAATAAAAAATGTAGGGATTAGCTAGGATCAAAATTCCGCGGGGAATTTTACACACAGGTAACGGCCAAGCCGAGGTTCGTACCACTTCGGTGTGCTTGTGTTAGTTACCTTTTGAGGCGAGTGCCTTCCGGTCAACAGCATTAGCTAGGTTTGAAAAAACAAAAAAAGATCCGAGCGCGACCTCTTCTATATTAAAAGCGCGCTGGCCTTTGTCCCGTCCGCTGTATGACGCCAGGGGCCTGTACTTCCTAAGGAGCCAAGAACTTGTAAGAAAAATATTAATATACTAAATTTTACCAATAAAGAGAAAATCTCACATATCGATAGTAAAGCGATAGATTGAGTATAAATATAGTCTGCATCATAGAATAAAAACACCCAGAACAGCAATAGTTGGAAAAAACGCAGCATGGGACTATTTCAAATTGGCCTTAAAAGGTGCGTGCCGGTGATTATTGAATTCAATTTTAAACGATTTTTTAAATGAAACTATTGCTCTTAGCGTTATTACTCTATGGTCTGAGCATTGTCTGAATTATACGAGGGTGAAGCCTTGGGTAAAGCTAGTATGTTGTGAATTCAAACGAAGTATACCGGTCACGAAACTCACGTCTCTATTTGAAGTTTATGACTCCGCAGTATTCGGTTCGAGCGTGACGTGACGCCTGCACACGTCAGTACAAGTAATATCCGAGATTCGCTGCCAACTCGTTACCTACATGTTTTTATAGGTAGCAACGCAACAAACGAGTCTAATTTTTTTATATTACAAGTAGGTAGGTGTTTTATATGAGAACACTAGATTCCCGGATCTAGTATGTTGGAATTTATAGTACAGGAAGCGGGTTTAATGTATTTTTTTAGTTAGACAATTACCTACTTCACTAAATCTTATATCGTTTAAGCAGTAATTCTTATATATTTATGTATATCTGTTTCTCGGAAACGGATGTATCGATTGCGATGAAATCTGTTGTATTAAAGTAGATGAAGATTTTTTTTTTTTCCCGTAGATGCAAGCTAATTTTAGAAACAAACGCCAAAACAATCTTACCTTCTGATCTACATTCACTTTTTTACGTTATTTAGGTATGTACACTTGACGTAAACATAATAAGTCGCTTATCGTTGTGGTCCAAGATGGAAGCATATAAACTAAAAGCTGAACTAACTTACGAGTGATGCCTGATAACAGTTACAAGTGTTCGGCTATAGATTTTCAAATTAGTGAATAATAGCTATTAGCTAGGTACTACTACCACCATGCTATAGTTTTGTAATGATGTCATCTTTCACCGAAAGGTCTCATAGCATCCAGCTGACAAACAATAGACATACAAACTGAGAGGCTAGGGTCGAGCGTCTCCACTAATCCCTTGAGTTGGTATATGTGATTGTGAGGTGATGAGAACCTTTGCAAGTTTAAACCTTCTAAAACTAATGTGTCTTTCTCAGCCAAATGTAGTTCTTTCAACAACGGCAACTTGGTAGTACAGACGGAACCAGTCACTGAAAAGCCTCGAACTGCTAGGGATGGCAATGCTGATCTGAAATTCGAGTGCTCAATTGAGGTCAAGGTTAAAATTGCTACCAAAAATTGGGTATTCTTTTCAGAGTGAAAACCACATTTACATCGATCCAGCGTCTTAGCCAAACGCAAATTTGACCGTATGTCGAGTATTGTGCCACTTCTGAAACGGATCCGCTAAATACCCGTTGGCCACACTAGACTGTATCAATCGCCAGGCTTGTAGTTGACGAAACACTAGTAAGCTAATTTGAGAACAGTGGATGTCACACTTTTCAGTTCAAGGGCCACATATGTCAGTGTGAGATACCACTGTGGGCCACTCTTTTATGGGTACAATGGTTCGTAATACCATCTAATAACTAATATATTTTTTTATAAGCCGTCTAACACGATTCCAGCATAGATTTTGTATGGCAATAACCTATGACTATATGTTAACTATCTACCAAAAATGTTTGCGATATCGCGGGCCGCATAAATACTGTCCAAGGGCCGCACGCAGCCCGCGTTTTGATGACCACTGCTTTAGAACATCGACGAAGAATTCTATGAATTTACTGAAGAACTGTGTCAATTAACTCACCACTCTTTTGGGTTTCCATACGTACGACGTCTATATTAAATTTATTCGCACGAAAAATGTTGCATTGTTGTTCATAAGGGGCCGCTAAAGTTTTAACTAAGCACAATTTAGGTTATTTTTGATTGCTTACGTAACCATCATAAGCTCTACCAATGTCATCTAAAATGAGCAAAGCATAAACCCCTCCCATATATGCTTACGTGATATTTATAGGCTCCTAATGAGAAACAGCAAATGGATGGAACAACCTATCTGCGTTTGTTCCCAAAATATTACAATATCACCTATATTAAAAAAAAATAACCACTTTTTACTGAGCGCGCGCGTACTATCTTCGACTTCATATTAACTTTCCATCGGGTTTGATTGAGGCAAATCTTTTAGCAGTATATAAAAACATTGTAGAATAAGTTAGGCGGAATCAAATCTACGTCTACCGATAAGGTATCTGATCGCAGTAGGTGCCATTAAGCCATCATGGCTTCAATCGGATCAATGGCGCTATTCAAGTATTTTTAATGTAATCAATGGTAACTTTCTATTTATTTAATTACGCTAATTTACTTATTTATTAGCATATGCTTTTCATGTTGATGCTGACAAAGGTGACCCAAGATTCAAGTCTATAATTTAACTAAGGTAATAGAGGACGTCCCCAAGCTACTTATCATCATTATTTTAGGTAAAAGGACTAATTTTACATAATAAAAAAAAATAAAGGTTATTAAACTGTAAAATCTAAATAAAACATCTTCAGTTTTTATAATTCGACGAATGCTACAAAGATAAAAGAAACTGAAAAATAAAAGGGGGTTATGTTTTTTTTTTTCAATTAAACAAATTTTTAATTTATTAATATAATAACTAAAAATTTTTTACACAATACATTATAATTAGTATTACACGACTAAGAATAATAATTACTTTTTAAACATACCAAGTGTTTGTGGACTAGCAAATAAAAATTAACTTAGATAAATCCGTTTATTTCTCTTTTGTCACTGTCTACGTCAAGGGTATTGATTTAAAAAAAAAACTATTTTCATCAATTATTCACATAATATATGGCTTTAAGTTTTGTCACTTTGATAATTATGCGATTTATTTGTATATCAGACGAAATCAGATGCTTGTCTTTATATCTCTCTTCAATTATTATTCTAAATATTATAGTCAAAGATGAAAAACCTGGCAGTTTATTTCAATAATACGGATATCGTAGTAAGAGTGAGTACAGACAAAAATAAACTCCATATTAAAATAATAATTCTTATATAATAATAACGGTTAAATAACAAATATCGTACATAAAAAATCATAAACATGAAGCCATTTTACTGGAGAAAAATCATTTTTTTTTTTTAAATTATTTAAAAAAAAGTTTCCTTATATAATTTTATTACCTATGCGTAAAATCTAGCAGACCAGAGCTGATTTCGTTATTTCTATTATCTGTCCAACGACAATTATTGTTAGTTCGAAAAATCCAATGTGTCAACATGGCCGCGCTTGTATGACGTTTCCGCTTTAAAAAGTGTTCGGCCATTTTGTTTTTTGTGTTGAACAAATAAATAGAATAATTAAGACGTTTACTAAATAATGCAAAACACCTTACGTATTTATAAGATTAAATATGCATATGCGTGTAGACATTCCAATTAGCTACAAGTATAAAATATATTATTTAGTTATTCGAAGATTTCGGGGGGGTACATTCTGTTTTAAAATGGCAGAATTAATATTGATATGCCATTTATTTTTAATATCAGAATAAATACATACACAATTATTTACCTCCACGCCAAGCCATATGCAATAAATTATGCGGTAGCAGATAATATATATAAATATAATTGAGCACGATAAGATATTTGAAATATATAAATTGGGATTATAAAGTTATCGTTATAACGTTCACAGATAAAAAATATATATGCCTGAACAAATACTTTATAAGACTCTAATATAATGCGAGAAGTATACATATAAATAAAATAAATAATAAAGAAGCCGACAACATTGATTTTTAATTTAAAGATTTTTTTATTATACCTTACAAAGAGTCTGTAGTGTTACCCACAAAGAAATATTAGCGTATATATATATACCTTTTTTTTTCAATAGCAACACAGAATGTTCAAGTTACAAATGCCTATTATTATCATCATTATATGTTTATAAACCCTTACCCTAAAACTATCTTATTACTATTAAATGAACTTATCTGGGACAATATTATATATCGATGTTGGTTTGTCCCTTTATTTTATTATATATTACGTGTGCATTATAATAAAAAAAAGGGTCAAGTGGTTAAGTGCGAAGTTACAGGTGATGTTAGCCTAGCACAGAGTTCCTGGTTCTCTTCCTCGCCCTCCCATAACGACGAATCGACACATAAATATCAAATATCGATTCGACTTGTAATCTAATTTCTACCATATTGTAGAAACACGAATTGGTAGAAATAGCAGTATAATTTACATATAAATTCCTACAACATTTTTGAAAAAATATTTAAGCGGTTTAATGATAATGCATTTAAATGGTTATTATAAGTACTAATTATTTATGGATAACGTATATGTAGTTAAAAAAAAAAGAAGATAAATATTCGTGCGTTTATTTGCTTCATGTTAATTATTTTTAAACTAATAAAATATTTTGAAAACAAATAAATAGACAACGGGAAAATATTCATATATATATATATTCGAAGATGTAAAAAAGGAATAGAAACGAAAATGCGTTTTTAGAAATATCACGAAAATTATATACAGATTTCGGTTGATTCGTTTTTAATTTTTTTTAATGACAACATTGAACCACATACACTTGAGTTTATACATATACCATATTTAAGATTAAATATTAGATTTTTATTATGAATACAATCAATACCTTTCCTGGCTTTTATTAAAAAAAAATTGCCAAGTGTAATTATTTATTTGTTAAAATTAATGTTTAAGATACTAGCAACATTTTTTCTATTGGTATGAAAGACGTTTATAACTACTATATTTTCAATCAAAGAATTTAAATAATTTCTACAAGTGTAAGAACTTCTGTATACAATTCAGATATGACGAGGAAAAAAAAAAAACAAACATTTTCATCTAAATCATGAGCGATCAAACACCACACAGACGACATACTATGCTTTTCACCCGGTAACACTTATAATATTCTAAACGTACATACAGTACAATAAAATCATAAATTAGCTTCATTATATCCGCATTGACATTTCGATTGATCGTAGATTTAAAAAAAAACACTATTAACAAAAAAAAAAAATTACAAATTCACATTCAATAAATTACGCATAGACACATTTTAATAATAATAATATTTGGTTCTTTCAATTGTAGCGATATATAATATAAGAGTGAAGAACTTGTACGACGATTTGTTTGTTGTGCGACGAATAAGTCTTCTCATCTGAAAAAAAAAAACAAAAAATAACAAAAACTTGATCAACCATTTTTATAGTCCGGCCGCTCAAAGAACGCGTTTTTGACAGATCGTGATCGACTGGGCGATGTAACTTTGAACTGAAGTACAATTTACGTCAAAATTTAAAATATCTTTTATTTACCTTATTAAATTAAAAGTTAAAATTCGAATAATTATGCCAACTTACAATAAATGTATTAATTTTGTGCTCAAATTATTACAATTACTTGATCAACAAATATAAAAACAACAGCTTTTAAGAGTCAAACCACTTCAAACGGCGTTGTTTTAAGGTTATGTCAAGTGTTTGTTTTTGTAGTGATGTGACAAAATAACGAGGCAAAGGTAATCGAATATTTTTGTGGTCGAAAAAATTAAATTTGATAATATTGACCGCGATATCCGTATAGATACTATAATATGATTATACACGTTAGTGAAGATGACAGCGACTCCTCAGGCGAATTAGAAGATTAAATTGTTTGACATAGTCTTCATTGTTTAAAGCTTAAAACTATGTATTTCATAATATAAATTTTCCAAAAAATAAAGCATTTTTATTTTCTTACCCTTCGTTACATTCAGAAATTACGATTCAATTCAATTAAAAGATTCATTAAGAATTTATTTACATTGTGAATATATTGAAATATACAGTAATACCCCGCTAAGCGCGACCCCGTTACGCGCGGTTTCACTATAACGCGAATGTTAAATTTCGCGCTCAAATGCCTCGCATTACGCGAAAGAGTACGTAGAAACATAATGTAAAGACAATAGATGTATTTTTCCGTAAAAAATAAGAGTATGTATTGCATAAAGTGTTCTTAGAATTAAAGTGATTGATTAAAATGATTTGTATTTTTTTGTATTAAATTTTGACTATGTTTAATCATAAACCTCGATATACGCGAATTTCAGTTAACGCGATTTTTTTCGGAACGTATCCCTCGCGTAAAGCGGGGTATTACTGTACTTCCTATAAAAGATAACGGCTATATAAATTCAATTGAATAAATATGCATAAGGAATGCAATAAATAACGCTACTAAATATTATTAATGTTATTTATTGTACATCACTAGTCATGACGAATTCACAGGTGTCAGAAACGCATTCTTTGAGCGGCCGGAGTTTAGTTAAAAAATATTACCGAATAGAGTGGGTGGGGGTTTAGTGTGGGGGGTAGTGTTGGGGGAGAGGTGGTGTTGTTGGGGGAGAGGTGGTGGTTGGGGGGTAGTGTTTGGGGGGAGAGAGGTGGTTACAGCCTTTGAGCAGTAATCACCCATCTTCCTCCCGGAGGTTTTTGCTTCTCCTTGAGAGGCGGGCTAAGAGGTGGGTGGGGAGAGAGCCTGTGGGTCAGGCATCGGCATTCTCCCCCCCATCCCCATTGGGCTTGCCGCAAGGGGCGACGCGGTGCATGTAATCGCAATCCCGTATCGCCCCCACCCTAAATGCGGCGGGCGGCTCCGGGGGGTTTAGTTGGTATTTCCGGACGCTTCACGTCCGGTTGGACTCATCCAACACTGGTGCGGAGACGTCCCTCCGCACCCCCTTACCAATTGCATTGGGGGGACTTTGGTTTCACTAATGCAATGGGTAAGGGTAGTGCGTAAATGCATTCCCTTCATAAAAAAAAAACAAAAAAAAAAGGGGTTGTTCAAGTATTACGTGAGAAGAAAGCCAAGTTTTTAATCCCTGATTTTTTTTTTTACCGAAATCGCATCATGCCGAGTTTAGAAGGTGTAACATCAAGATGGTAGCTGTATCCCAAAACTCTAATGGAAAATGAAGATTTAAAAAAATTACTACATAATAAACCAGTATATTATTCAAATACGGAAGATAAATAACATAAAAAAATTAACAATCACATGCCTATAGTATTTGCTAATTGTAAGAGAAGGGAAGTCTTGAATTAATCTAATTTAGTTTTCCCTTGTATAATACTAACTGCCCTCCGCGGTTTTACCCGCGTAGTTCCCGTGGAATTTTCTGTACCATGGATTTCAAACTATCTCCATAGAAAATTTCATTCAAATCGGTCCAGTAGTTTTTACGTTCTTTCGTTACATACAAAAATACAAATCTTTCCTCTTTACAATATTAACCCCTTGAGAACACTAACCTGGCGTTTACGCCAGCTTTCCATTGTTTTCCTATCGTCTCATTTTTATGGGTAATCAATTTATTAATATAGATACGGTAATATTTATAAAAAAAAAAAATACTCACCAAGTGACATTAATATAATCCCAGTAGCATTAACACGTTTCCTGGGAAAGTGTTCAGTTATGTGCTATATCGTATATATGTCGTGTAAATTACTATCATATACATAATATTATAAATGTATTTATACTGTGAATAATGACATTTAACGCATGCGCACTCGTTCGCTCACACAAACAAACAGACAGACAGACAGACACATCAGCGGACACGTGTACACTAAAATACCTCCCTAAATCGTAAAACCTTAAATGCTTTTGATAATGTTAGGAAAATAACTCTTGATATATATTTATATACATACATATATAAATAAACTTAAATAAAGTGTTCGGCTCTATTAAAGGCCTTTGCCTCGCTCTGTTTAAAAAAAAAAAAAAAAAAAGGAAATCAAAATCCGAATAATCGTTCGACGTTAAAAAAACCGGTGGATATCGTTTCATTTTTTCTATCCAAAATAATAATCAAATTCGACAAAACGATATATACGCGTCCTCGTAACAGAATCGGTAACGAGATCGATATATAGTGGATACAAATCACCGGTATTTTACCGGTTATCGCTCAAATCGAATCGATAAAACTGTTGATCATTTATCGAATCCCAATTTAATTTTGTTCAGTTTATATATAATATAATATATACATATTTAAGACAAGCATCTACTTAAATATATATATATAAAAAAAACACCGCAATTATCACTATAATGCGCGCGTTACCACTTTCGAATGAATGACCGTAAAGATTCTTGGTATAAAGATTACATTTAGAAGATAAGCATTTACTATCATCGGGTTATCGATATCGAAATTGTACAATCGATTCAATTTAAATCGATTACGAATTTATTATCGATTTATCATATCATTTTTCTACGTAATCGATCACGTATAAAGACTACGTTTCTATCGATATCGATATTATACCGGTTCCTATTTACTCTGATAATCGATTACGGATCATCGTGAACGCTAAGCGTCGATTCTCGTATAGGGGATGTTAGCGAGACGTGTTAACGCGCGCGGCTTGACTCGTTTAGCGGTGCAGTGTATTATAGTAGTGGTAGTTGAAGTAGTAATAGTAGGGAGGAGTGTGGGGGTGATTGATTAGTTCCAGATGCGGAGGAACGAGTCCCAGGATCCGGTGGCGACGGCCATGCCGTTCTCGGTGACGCCGAGACACGACACACGGTTGTCGTGGCCGGCCAATATGCCTGCAAACAAATACTAGGTCAAATAAAACAGGCGAGATTGTGGTCAAAGCGACGAATCTATACAATGTAAAAAAAAAGTATATATACTGTCCATAATAAAGACGATTGTCATGAAATATTCAGTGGGTAATGCGACCGGATTCCGCGTCATACGACGGGGGTTCAACTTTAAAATCGGCCTAGCTTTCGGTGAAGGAAAACATCGTAAGGAAACCATAGCATGGTGGTAGGGCATTTTCTATAATATCCCCCTGGGTAGCTACCACCTTAGAATACCTAATAGCAACATCAAGAAATGCCCTATCATGCTATGGTACCTTCATCGAAAGCTCAGGCCGATTTTAGAGTCAGGTACGTGGGGGATCAAACCCGCATCGATTGACGCGGAATCAGGCCGCACTACCCGCTGCGCCATCACAGCTTCGTGATAACTTACCGGCGCGTTCGCTCTTCATCGAATCCCAGACGTTGCAGTTGAAGTCATCGTATCCGGCGAGGAGCAGCCGCCCGGACTTGGAGAACGCGACGGACGTGATGCCGCAGATGATGTTGTCGTGCGAGTACATGGCCAGCTCCTGATCGGCCCGGATATCGAACATGCGGCACGTAGCGTCGTCCGAACCGGTTGCGAACGCGAACCCGGACGGGAAGAACTGTAAAACGTAACCGATATTCTAATCCCTTTGTGAAGTAATATATCGAACATGCGGTACCCAGCGTCGTCCGAACCGGTTGCGAATGCGAACCCGGTTGGGAAAAACTGTGAAACGTAACTGATATTCTAATCCCTTTGGGAAGTAATATATCGAACATGCGGTATGTAGCGTCATCTGAACCAGAAGAGAACACGAACGGGAAGAACTGAAACGTAACCGATATTCTAACCCCTTTGGGAAGTAATATATCGAACATGAGGTACCCAGCGTCGTCCGAACCGGTTCCGAATGCGAACCCGGTCGAGAAGAACTGTGAAACGTAACTGATATTCTAATCCCTTTGTGAAGTAATATATCGAACATGCGGTACGTAGCGTCATCTGAACCGCTAGCTAACGTGAACCCGGACGAGAAGAACTGTAAAACGTAACCGATATTTTATCTCTTTATGAGCGTTGAGAGATTCTCGGTAGGGGAAAAACTTATAAATTCGCGTTACCAATGCTATGACGTCAGCCGTCAACGTGCTACAGTATAAGATACCGTTTCAGTGCTGGCGCTCAGAGATAATTAATCAAATTTATACTTATGCGCAACCTATCCTGTTTCGATTATGAATAAACTATATGACAATATTTATTTTTATTGCTCGAATATATGTAAAAATTAGAAAAAATTATATGTTCGGTGTTCTGCTTCGGTTGCGCAGTTGTATTACGGTACGACTGCCGTTCTGAGGTCTCGGGTTCGATCCCCGGGTCGGGTCAAGTGATAATGGGTTTTTTCTACTCAGTATCATCCCGGAGTCTGGAATTTGTGGCCGATATGGCGACAGGCTCGCCCCCTGTCGCATCTGGGACGGAACTAAGCTCGGCGAAATGCGGGTGGTGTAGTTCGCTATTTCACCTCGGCCTAACACTTCGGGGATAACAGGCGTGAGCTTATGTTAAATGTCTGGTTATGCTATTAAGTTCAATTAACAAATTATAGTCTACATGGCTGCCTACTATTTTTTTTTTCGTTTCACTTATCATTTTTTAAAGGAAAAGGCAAATGTACTAGACCATGCAGCCAAGTCTGACATTAGGAACACTTTTTAACCATACATTCAGCCGAAAGACATCAACTGCTGGACATCGGTCTCTCCCCCAAGGACCACCACAGCGACTGGTCTCGCGGTAACCGGTACCAGCGGATTTCACTCAGGTAAGGTTTGGACCAATTCAGTGCCCTAGCACTAAAGTTTACCTCTTTCGGCTGAATGTCATGTGTTCTCGCTTGAAAGTTGACAGTTTCGATAGAGAAGGGAATAGTTTACCGTGACAGCGTTGATGTCACTCTCGTGTCCGGGGAACGTCTGCTTGCACTGACAGTCCCGTATGTCCCACAGCTTGGCGGACGCGTCGCACGCCCCGGAAACGAACGTGCGCTGATCAGGCGCCAGGGAGAGCGACATCACATCACCGGTGTGCCCGGTGAACTGGCCGCACTGTTGCCCGGTCTCGATATCCCATAGGGCGCTGTCAAAACATTCATTCATATATTAGCTGTGTGACAGCGGCTGCGCCCGCATTTTATATATTCTTCACTACGTTTTAATTTTTTGATACGGTATACCCTAGCTATATTCCTAAAAAAAAAAAATAATAATTTAGTACTACAATAAAGTAAAAAATAGTTCTCATAAAATATAGCACTTGCCTGTAAAACTGTGCATTGAATCGGATTTTTTTTTTTAAAGTTACACGGAGTAACTTCATCTATCAACCAAAAAAGTACCGTCAAAATCGGTCCAGCCGTTCCGGAAATTACCAAACAGACAGACGGAGGGACACACAGACAAAAAAAATTTAAAAATTGTGTTTTTGCTATAGGTATCGTTTATACATTCTAAGGTATCATCTATTTAGTAAAAAAATAAAAACAATTTTGACATTACAAACAGACACTTCAATTTTATTTATTAGTATAGGTTAGTATGGATAAAATTAGGTAAAAGTCCTCACCAAGTCATGTCGCCGGAGCTGGTGAGGATCTGGTTGTCGTCGAGAAAACGGCAGCAGGAGAGGTAGCCCGAGTGGCCGGGCAGCTCGCGGGACACGCGCACGTTACCTTCGCGGGTTTTCAAGCTGAAATCGACCAACGTTTCACTAATTATAAACAAAATACAACATAACATAAGCTCACGCCTGTTATCCCCGAAGGGTTAGGCAGAGGTGAAATAGCGAACTACACCACCCACATTTCACCGAGCTTAGTTCCGTCCCAGATGCGACAGGGGGCGAGCCTGTCGCCATATCGGGCACAAATTCCAAACTCCGGGATGATACTGAGTAGAAAAACCCAATATCACTTTTGATTGGACCCAGGGATCGAACCCGAGACCTCAGAACGACAGTCGCACCGTAATACAAACTCCTGTCAAATACCATCACTAGTGATAAAACATACTGTGAAACTAAAACAATTAACAGAGATGCGTTCAAATGGTGATCTATTAGCTTACATTGCGTTTCAAACCGTGTACCACCCCCTACTAACAAGACATTTCTATAACCGAAACACCAGTGTGTGTTCATTTATTCCATACAAACGTAGTACCCTGTTCCTTCCCTCGATAATAGCATTATGATAAATATTTTTATGCCAAATAATATATATCCAACTCCGCCGTGGCCGTACGTTTTGATTTTTTCTCATAAATTAGCTATTGTAGAAACTGGAAGCCTTTGAAAATGACAAAAAATGCTCGGTTTTTACCATTATTTTCAAGTCTTTATTATTCTAAAACTGAAAGAAAATTAAAAATCAGTTCAGTTTTGAAGGAGGAAACAGGGGGAACCTACGAAGTGATGTTTTCGTCTATTTTTGCATAGTTAAATCAATCCGCGCTGCAGTTGTCCCTTTCGCTTTCCTTGGGACGGCAAATTTTGATAGCAATAGTTTTCTGAAATACCAACTTTTCTGACCGCGTGTCCTCTTAACATAGCGTACATATAACATTTGTCTGGTTTTTGCATCTATTTTACAAGCAATAATTTTCGTATGGTAATTATAAATTTTATTATTTACCTCTGAATTTAAACGACATCTTATATCGACGGTTGACGTCATAGCATCGGTGAGGCCAATCTGAAAGTTTTCCCCCTACCGAGGATCACCAGACGCCCCTAAAGAAGTTTTAACTTCGGAAATCCGTTTAACTCACCTATAGATGGAGCAGATGTTATCAAGTCCACCGCAAGCGACGTACGAGCCGGACGGTGCGTACGCGCACGTCATCACCCAGGACGAGCGCAACGGTATCGCATGGACCTTGTTAGTCGTATCGTATGGCTGTCCCAGACGATCAGTTTACCGTCCTGGCTGGCGGAGACTAGGTTCCTATTGCCCAATACGGTTATTTACTCGCGTGTAATTAATTAAAAACGACATACAAAGTGAACAATATAACTAAACGCAATACATATCATCGACATCATCATCCTTTCCTTGTCCTACAATCAGTAGGATTGGCACTTTTTGAAGCAATGATGGCGCAGTGGTTGAAGCTTTCGGTGAAGGAAAACATCGCGAAGAAACCATAGAATCGTGGTAGGGCATTTTCTAACAATGCCCGTTTGGGTAGCTACTACCCTAAAGTTCGAAAACCTGTCGCCGAATACCAAAAGGTGTGTTCGTTCCGGCAGCATCACTTTAGAACCAGTATCTAGGCTTAGTGCGTTTGCCATGCTGGACCACATCGTCACTTAACATTAGGTGAGATTATGGTTAAAGCACTGATCCTACACAGTGTAAAACAAAATTAGCTTAGCGTTTTATAATTGGCCATCTTCCTAAAGTCAACCTTTCTTACTAGTTACAAAAAGGACATTATTACCACACGTATGTATTCTGTTAAGAAATTAGGGTTAATTCTCTTTTTACAGCGCCTGCTACCGAGTTCTTTATCTGCGAATATTTCACACACCTTAGCATGCAAAATAAAATTCTAAAGATAAAAAAACATTTTGGTGGGGAGGGTGGAAGTTTGGGGGCTTGGATCTAGAAGGGCGCTCTCCCTTTACTGCAAGCTAATGTTTGTAATACTTATAAGAAGTGATAAGAAGTATTTGTAATAAGAAGAAGTGCGTAAAGTGATGTCATATTTTAGTACAGTACATTAGAATGCTTGAAGTTCCTTATCTTTTGATCACATTTTAACTTTTTTTTTATCAAGGGTCAACCTTAGTTTTTATTTATTTTTGTATGAGAAAAAAAAAACAGCAAAAAACACTACATGTTAAATTAATGAAACAAAAAACAAAACCCGAGAATAACATATTTTTTCCTTGTACACTTAATAATTAAAATTGAACATACAAATCAAGTGCATAAAGTATAAATTTACATGTTTCTTAAGCAGCTGTAAAAAAAATGAGTCACTGATTTCATACAAGGAAAGTATTTGCATTGTTTTACACCTTGTCCTGAGGGTAGACCGACCAATGACTAACATATGTTGACCATTTCAAACTTCACCTATTGTGTCTGTTTTATCCTGTCCAAAGGATTATGGTGAACCTGGTGTCATGAAGTTAAAATCTTGATTATTTCTTTTCTGCCTACACTATTCAGGTTGAGCTTAAGAAATCCATGTACTGGTTTATGTTATACATCAAATATTTATCTATAAAATGAAACATATTTTTACGGATTTGTAGGACAAATACAAATAGGTCAAAATAAAAAAGGTGAATTTTTTTGTCCTGTCATTTTTTTTCACACATTTCAGGCTCAGTGCTTTGACCACAATCTCACTTGATGTTAAGTGACGATGTGGTCTAGGTCTAGAATAGTAAACACACTAAGCTTAAAGGTACTGGTTCTCAAGTGATGTTGCCGCAATACCTATTGGTATTTGGCGACAGGTTTTCAAACTTAAGGGTCGTAACTACCCAGGCGGGGATTATTAGAAAATGCTCCAGATGTTTTCCTTCACCGAAAGCTCAGGCTAATTTTAGGTCTCGAACCCGAGTCCATTGATGTAGAATCCGGCCGCACTACCAACTGCGCCATCATCGCTATGTAGCTATTAACGAGCTTTAATGTTATCAAATAAAAAACTTAAAACGTTACTTGTTTTTTCTTCAAATAATATCAATAATGACCATGTTCCGACATGAATTTTGACCAATTGGCGAACTTTAATTGTATTAAATACCTTAACAACATACTATATTAACCTAGACCTAATTGTTGGCAAGTAAAGTATCTGAGTAAGTACTTTTACAACCAGAAAGATCTTGACAAGGAAAATATTATGAGGAGTCAGAATTGTAGTGAAAAGATAGTTGTTAACGACACTTCTTCATTAGAGTATCGTATGCAGAAAAAGCGTTGATTTTACCTAGAGTCACTGCCCCAGTGCATGGCATAAATCTTAGCGAGGTGTCCCCGCAAGGTACGGCGCGTACGCATCTGAATGCGTCCGATCGGCTCCAAGCTTCCGGTCGAAGTGGCGAGCGAGGTATCGCACGCCGCCTTCCGTGCATCCTGTTTAGAGGGTAACCACATATTATTACATCGCATACCCATATGCCCATTATCATGATTTAGGGGTATCTCATCACCAGATAATCTCATTCCCTCTAGAAATCTCAGAACAGTGACACATGTTTTAAATGTAAATTGATTTTTGGCACTACATCCATCCATCTCTATTCAACCGAAATACGTTCACTGCTGGACATTAGTCTCCCCCAAAGATTTCCACAACGAGCGGTCTTGCACCACCCGTGTGTGTCGTTCATATAGGAGGGAGAAGGCGAATGCCACAATCGCCACAATCGCTTGGCAGATGGATTGGTGATTGCAGTCAGGTGTTTGTAGTACTCAGAGAATGTTACTGCCCATCCTCTGGTTTATCCCTTGGTAGCCTTTTAGACACATATGGGAAAATATGTGGTGGTACTATTCTTAGACGGAACCACACAGCATTTTGGTGCTCTATTACACTAAAATACAATAAATGACAAAGTTTAATTCAGGAAAAATATCAGCAACAAAATTTTAAGTATTTACATGAATATTGTTAAGATATATATTTGTGTAAACATTGAAGTTACTACATTACTAGCTGAGTGCCCGCGGCTGCGCTCGTTTAATATATCCTTCAGTTTGTTTTTTTTTTTTTATACATAACCCTAATTTTTTTTAGTACTAATTTAAAGGGAACATATTTCTCATAAATTCAAGCACTTGCCTGTAAAACCGTGCATTGAATCGGATTTTATTCAATTTTTATGAGTTTTAATTTTATTACGCCTACCCCTTATTATTTTCGTAAATTAACAGTACCCGGAAGAGTACTTCAGCTATTTACCAAAAAAAGTCCCGTCAAAATCCGTCAAGACGTTTCGGAGATTACGCGGAACAGACACGACAGGCAAATTAAAAAAAAAATGTATTTTTGGGATAGGTATCGTATATGCATTCATATATATTTATTAAAAACAAAATAATTTTGACATTATAAACAAAACACTCCAATTTTATTTATTAGTATAGATTATTAGGAATGCCCAATGTTGACCGCGTCCTTGGAAATAAGGTTGGTCGATTATGAAAGCTCTGTTACCTTCGTCGCAATATTTAGAAGTAGTATTATATAAATATGGTGTATACTTACTCGAATAGCATTCTTAAGGGTCTCCGCCTCTTGGCGTAGGCTTTCCAATTCGTTCATGACTATCGTCGCGTTAACGCACCCACGTCACGTATACCACAAGCGCTCTACAAGCGCCGCGTCCTCAACACACGCAACGCACTGAGACCTGCACGTATAAAAATAATCCATTTCAGTTACACTCTGCTATTTAACATTCAATAGGTAACAAATCATTGCATAGTATCGGGAATGGTTAGCGACTTGGGGAAAATCGATTTAAAACCGCTAGACTCGTTGTAACAGTAACATGAAAAAACAGAAGAAATTATTAACCCCTTGTGAGCACACTAACCTGGCGTTTACGCCAGCTCGCCATTGTTTTCCTGATGTCTCATTTTTATGGGTAATCGACATATTAAAATTTAAAAATTAGTAAGGACTCCTTTTCCAAGTACAACTTTAATTTATATTTAACCGCACACACTTACGAACACACACAGGCATACAGACACAACAACCACACATAGATAGGTTCTTAGCATTATTTAAAAGAAACTGCTATTTTACAACTTTGTTTAATTTTTGTTTACATATTTTTTAATTTTGTGAAACGCAACAAAAAGATAATAGTTTGGTGGTGTGTGCTATTTATTATTATTAGCTGCGAGAAATTTGGTAGTGGTGTGGTAGAGGATGTGGTGACCAAAATAGAGAAAGGTATGCTTAGTTGGTTTGGGCATGTAGAGAGGATGGATAAGAGAAGATTAACGAAATTAATTTATAAGGCGAGGGTGAATGGGCAAGTCGTTAAGGGTCGACCTAGGCGAACGTATCTAGACCAAATCAATCATGTGTTAAATAAAGGCCAGATAAAAAGTACACATAACCGACGAGCATGTATGAAAGCGCTCATGAAAGTAGAGGAAGCGAAAGAGGTATGCCAAGATCGTAGCAAGTGGAAGGACGTAATCTCTGCCTACCCCCACGGGAGAAAGGCGTGATGATATGTATGTATGAAATTTATACAAATGTAGCCAATATCGTGTACTTCTATTTTTTTGTGTAAAATTGTTATGGTTCCAATAAATAAATAAAACATCTCATGGGATTATTGCCGATTTGTAGATTATAGACCCACCTAGGTTTTTATGAGCTGAATTAAGGTTTTAATGGCAGAATTAATGCATTAACTCTATTACATTTTTCGTTTTATGCTATATTCATTTGAGATTTAGTAATATTTATTTATTTTTATAATAGGTTTCATGGGTGGGCAAACCTGTAAAGTTTAGTACTCAGAGAGTTTAGTATTAAAAAAAGAAAAATAAAGCATAAAGACAAAAAAAATTGATTTTGTGATACACGTTCATAAAAAGTGCAATATTTAAGATACTGAAACCAACAGTTATGTCCATTAACCCCTTGAGCATTTACCTAGCGTTTACGCCAGCTTTCCATTGTTTTCCTATTGTCTTATTTTTATGGGTACTTGACACATTAAGAGAGATGTTGGTTTTTTTTTTTGTAAGGATACCACTGGTTTGAAATAATCTAATTAAATAACACTAACACTATTATATATTTAGTTAAAGTAAAAATAAAGAAAATTTATTTTGTTCATAACGATGTGTGTTGGCTTTTGATTAAAACATACATTTTTAACAAGACTCAGTTTAAATTAGCTACTGTAGTGCCGGGCTTTAGGGGACTGAGTTGAGAAATATTGGATAAAGTTTATTAATACCAGTCTGCAGTATATGCATATCTCACTACATAACTCAACAATCCAGGGAGGAGGGATCCAGTTGAGTCCATTAAAAATGTAATGGTCACATGACAAGAGCGGAAAAGGTCCAGACTTTTTTAGTTTTTACTGTTTACTAAATTACGTGGGAAACAATTTATAGTTTGAAACATAATTATAAAGTAAAGTCCACAAGCTGAGAAAATATTGATAAGAGTGGACCATCATAAAATAAAGTTAAACTACTCACTCACACAAACACAATTCTATCAAAGAGTAAGCAAGATAAATATAGTAAATTGCTATGTACCTTCCCAATGTATCATACATATCATTATGCTGGCAAATGACACATAAATCAATTATTATAATATAAATCAAATAACGTAAATAATATTTGACACAATCAAAACATAGGGGGGATCTGTATCATCATCACATACATGCTGATAACTTTTGTGAATTTACACAAACCTATGTTACTTGATATGGCCTCTATTTATTTTCATTTGGGATATTAATTCTAGTGTTACAAAGAACTTTTTGGCAGGGTCATAGTATTTTTGACATTTGTGATTGTTTGGTTAATAGTTTGAAAGACGAAGAAGAGAAGAGTGTAAAGGAGTATACTACAAAAAAATACCAAGATAAGAACTAAAATAGAAAATTTTGAATCAATAAAATAACTTGATCAGACATTGATTGGATTTAAATCAAGATTGTTCTCTTTAGGACCTTTCTGATCCTTTTTATATTAAACCTTACTATATATATATATATATATATATATATATATATATATATATATAATTAATTTTGAAAATTTGTTAACAAATATTATAAATGCAAATATGAGCTGGCTCATGAAAGCTTTCACTCCTTCAATATTCAAGCAATCATGACGAAATTTAGAAAAGGTATCTTTTAATTGATAACATTAATGCAATTGGTAAAACATTATGCGAGCGACGTAAAATTTAGTTTACTATAAATAATTTATTTATTTTTAAAGTCACAGCCAGTGATGATTATGGTTATATACGTGCAACATAAAGTTTATATCATTAACCCCTTGAGCACTTACCTGGCGTCTACGCCAGCTTTCCATTGTTTACCTATTGTCTTTGTATTGTCTTATTTTTACGGGTACTCGACACATCTTATTTACATACATCTTATTTATAGTAATATAAGTTTTCTGCACTAAGCGGCCACTTTCTTTTCGTTTCAAATACAGTGCTTTGAATAACAGTACTTACTACTCGTCGTGAATATAGTCAGATTTACGACACAAAAAAAGACACACAAGTTACATCCGCCAACTGTTTAACGTCATACAAAATTATTTACTCGGTCCCAAAATATTCAATACGAATTTGTTATAAGATACGAATTACCAGATTCGTGGTGAGGAAATTGTTGTTCAGTTTCACGTAAGAACGAAATGAAACTCTATTTTTATTAACTACATTCTAATTATTGTTGAATAATTGTTAAATATTTAATTTTAACATTAAACAAAATTAGCTTAAACAAAGCCTTTGTTCTCAATACTCCATTCTGCCCATGTAGTAGGTAGCTATATTATATTAAAACATTTGATTACAAATAACAAAGGTTATTGGTAGACACACACACACACACACGTTAACGGGTTACGTACGAATCGCGTTGGTAACAAACAAAACATAAGCATTATTTTCCGTTTCTGTAAGACGTCAATGAGAGTTTACAGTTACATAGAAGTTGTAACAGTTCTACGTAAGAGCCACAGAAGTGACGGCAGAGCGTTTGCAATACGCACCCGGTGTTGAAATCCAGATTCCTCAACCTATTTTACCGAAGTATACAAAATACACGACAGAGGGTCGTCATATTCGTCACTTGAACGGTTCTAGTTTCGCAGTATCTTTAAATTATTTTGTAAGGACTGTCGTTTAGTAATCATATCGTCCTAATATAGATAATATATGTACATATGAGACATAAAACAAAATTATCATAAACATAAACCTAACTCTGCTAACTTAACTAACATATAAACTTTTTTGAATGTAGGTTCTACTAATAAAGTATTAGGAAAGCCTATACTAGTACTTAAGTTCGGTTCAAAACATGATAATCTATAGGTTTCATTCCGAGTACATTCCATCAGAACATGTTGAACATCCTTAATACTCCACTTTGGCGATGGGATCTATTTCATCAAAAATGCAAACTTGTGTGATGGAATGTACTCCGAATTTTCTAAATATATACTGATGTCTCGATGGTTGTTTTTGGACCGTATATTAATTAATAGTAGATCAAATGAAGTAGTGTTTACAACTTCTGTTCGTGACGCTCTTCTTTGACGTTTCTCTTCTGCTGAGTTAACTCCTATCCACAAACGTACGTAAGGTTAGTTCTTAAAAAAAAAACAAGAAATACGACAGTATAAATTAATCAGCTGGTGTTAATCATCTGTGATGCTGTCGATTCTTTACGTAGACGTTGCATTTCGCAATAACCGCCTCACTGGCGATCAGCGAGTATTTTTACGCGCCAAGAAAAATATAGAGAGATATCGAAAAAAAAAAAAACTTCATAGATTTATTTATCCCAAGCGCCTATGATTTATTTATTATTATATAATGTTCAATCATTTCTTTTGAAGGATACTTTATGACGTAATTTTCAAATACTATACGATAGACTCCCGTTTGAGATGTACGCTGCAATCGCGTTTCGAAATCAGTAGCATGAACACACATAATAGCAACTAAATGTGGATTTACAAGGTTTTCAAAATGTAAGTAACATTAACAAGTTCAAACATTGAAATAAAAAATCAATTAGGAATGTTTTTGTACACAAATAGGTAGCAGACTATTTTAATATAATACAATAATTATAATACTAACAGCCAGCCTTCATGTAAGAATATAAATATTAGAAAATGGGCAGGACTTTATTTACGGATGGATGAGGGATGTCCAATAAAACTACTAGAAGGAGATCTTTATAAACACAGAACTCGAACACAGAATACTTTTTGAGAGGTTGTTAAAGATAAAAATTTAAAAAGAATTCTTAAAAAAAAAAACAGATACAATCTGAAATAATCAGAGGTAGATATACTATAGTTGTATATGGCGATTAAGCATGAGGAATTATTTATTTATTTCTTTAAAAGAAGATTAAAATTATAACAAATAAATACCCTAATTGACTAATTAATGTTCGATACAATTTTTAGATAAAACTGTTGTTGGAAAACATAGGTTAGTGGCACGCCATGCTTACAAATATGTATATAGTTTCTGTTCTATTATTAGAACGCGATAAAAAAACATAATACTGATTGTTCGTAGGTTACGATAACGTATTTTATGATTAAACTTAATGCGTCTCGAGGTTGCTGTAGACACGAATTCCAATTCTCCCTCCCGTTACTCATACAGATTTCGACCATCGGACGAACACTAATTTCAATAAACTTGCGATCTCAAATTTATTACTAGCCGAGTTCCCGTGCCTCCGCGCGCTTTACACGGAACACTAAATTTTCCTACATTTTTTTAGTACTAAGAGCAGAGTACTATTTCATACAAATTCAAAAACTTGTCCGTAAAATTGACCATCAATGCTTTTTTTTACGCAGAATTATTTTCTTGATATTATTTTTGGATTTATTGGAAAGCAAAGATATTTGAATATTGAACTGAGTATTGAATCATATTTTATTCACAACTTCATGAGTTTTATTTTATTTACACGGAACCCTAATTATTTCCAAGAATTAAAAGTAGCCAAATTACGCCGCGTAACTTCAGCTATAAAATAGTTCCATCAAAATCGTTCCAACCGTTTCGGAAAATTAGCCGAAACAGACAGACAGATAACATTTAAAAAAATTGTGTTTTTCGTATAAGTATCGTATATACATATTTATATTATGTATTATATTTATAATATGTATTTAGCAAAAAGTTGTTATTCTGATATTATAAACAGACACTGCATTTTTATTTAAGTATTTGAATAAATTCATATTTATATTGTGTTGTAGCGGGCTATACTCGGAGTTTCCCCGCGTGATCGAATCAGTAATGAGAAGATCCGCAGAAGAACCAAAGTAACCGACATTGCCCGAAGTATTGCTAAACTTAAGTGGCAGTGGGCTGTTCACATTGCTCGTAGAACCGACGCCCGATGGAGCCAACAGGTTCTCGAACGGCTGCCGCGCACTGGAAGACGTAGCGTGGGTAGGTCCCCCCACAAGGTGGACCGACGACCCGGTGAAGGCCGCAGGAGTCCGCTTGGAAATGGGTGGCGCAAAACCGGTCGTCATGGAGATCTTTGAGGGTGACCCTATTTCCAGCAGTGAACGTCTTTCGGGTGAATGGATGGATGGATGAATTGTGTTGTATATAAATATAATATACTTACTTATATATTCGCTTTAAATTACTTAACCCCTTGAGCATTAACCTGGCGTTTACGCCAGCTTTCCATTGTTTTCCTATTGTCTCATTTTTATGGGTAATCGACATATTAATGTAGTATAATTAAAAAAATATACAAATACATTTAGATATTTAATATTAATAATGCATGAGAATTTAAAAATGCTAGCGTATATTTTAATCTTTTCCTAGAATCGGAAACCGTTGTAGTAATCTCTTCTCTTCTACGATCAAGAGACATGGTGTAATGGAATGTAAGCTTGTATATTTCGTGGATAATAAACAATGAGCTGAATTGACACTATCACAAATAGTCGTTGTGTACATTTCGATAGAAACCATTTATTTATATCAAGCCTATAAATTACAGATTTCAATATGGCTACGATTGAAAAAAGAATCTCAGAAATGAAAAGTGTTAAATGCGTTCGGATGTGAACGAAATAACAAAAACGCTAAATATGCTGTGTTGTGATTCACGGAAACGTGCTTTCCTCGTTTTTCACGAGCAGATATATTGTTTGTTTGTTCAATACGCTCTCAGTGGATACGCGTACGACATAAGCTGGAAACATTTCAATTATTTATATTGTAAATCCATCGATTTAGAATTACATGGATATCGTACTGAGAATTTAAAAAAACTGAGAAAACAATATGTCCCGAGTGTTGACAACATGACATACTTACATACGAGTAAAGAAATACGATAGAAAAAATATTCTGACTTAATGTCCTTCACACTCGGGATTTTAAAATGACTATCGGTGTATCAACGCGTCACTGAGAATAATATATAAGTTTACTTCGTTGTTTTAGTATATTTCTTTCGATTACAAAAACATTTACAAAAAAAAAATTGGTATATATGTGAGATAGTGTTCTCATCTTTACCACGGTTTGAGTTATCCGTAAGGGTCGTGTTGGACGACCTATGGCCGCGGTAGAAATGGGTGATTGATTAACTAGTAATTAATGCGAGTGAAGGCGCATTAGCGTTCAATGTACACATCCTGAACGGTATGTATTACTTAATATATTTTCAGACAGTAGAAGATAACCCTCATAAAAGAGCCCGCCCGAGAGTATAAATAATGCGAGGGCAGTTTCTACTCCCCAGCTGAATAAGTGAAATATGAAACATCGAGGGCTTTTCATAATACAGATTTGTCATCAAGTAATTCATACTGGTTGCCCAGCAGAGGTATCATGCAGGATTTCTTCACGTAATAAATAGAAAACTTATACATACTTTTATGCATATTTAAAGAAAGGCATTTTTAACATATTTTAGGTATATACCGTTAAAAATTATTAATAAAATTATGTATAAGCCCACGTCTACCACCTCGTCCATTCTGATGCTTATGCAACTTTAACAATGCCATAGACAGCACAATAGAACCATTCAACCCGTTGAACACAATGACACACGTCGGGTTGTGTCACCGATTTGAGCAGAAATAAAAGTTTATTTGATCAATTACTAAAAAAAATATGTCATTAACAGGAAAAATAAAAATAAACATACGTTGCTAGTTTTTTTGTGTTGTCATCTAAAACATTGCATACATTAATTTCCAAATGAATAATGAACTCATATAAAATAAAGTTTAGTTTGTTACACCAGTTGTAACTCAAAAACGGCTGGACCTATTTTCATGATAGTTGATTTATTGGATGTTTCCGCTCAGAAGGGGAAAATAACAATTTAAAAAATTCACAAAAAAAAAGACAAGAAAATTTTGTATATTATACAGGACTGATTGACTAATTTCGATAAACTATATTCGTTTTGGATTCGAGATGTTTCCGGGCACATTGGATTAAAAAGGAAATTTCATTCAATTAACCACAGAATATTTATTGAGTCTAAGAAGCGGTAGGAACTTCGCCGAGATGTTTGGTTGATAATTAAAATGTAAAAGACATATTTTTATCTACCCCATACGGTGCACTACAGAAAACAAAATAAAATACAGGCCCTGTGACAACCCTGAGACAATTTGTATACAGCTATCGATTCAGCTGAAATTGTGAGGGTTCGTCAAACCGTCAAAAGCGACGTCTGAATCTATGAGAGAAACAAATATAAATACAAGCCACGTCCAAATACTTCATAGTATACATTTATACTCGGTTACCGGATGTCCGTCCTTAGGACTGCGTCACATCCTTGACAGTACAGATATTTTTAAAAAACTTCTGAACCGGTTTCAATGTAGTTTTCAGAATAATACATAAGTGAAATAGAGGAAAGAACTAGACTGTATATAGCGCTAGCCTTACCTAGTTTAAGTGTTTTAGTGGTATGATATTACGAGGGATTATTTGAAAGTTTTCCAACAATTTTTAGCCACAATATAACAATTCAAAAAGATACAATCAGTTATAAATTCTATTCTTAAAGTCAGGAAGAAAAAAAAAACATATGAAGAACGCGTAATAATATGTTGCATAAAACTTCTGGTTTGTTAGAATCTTAAGTTGAGAATCATGAAAATTTGTCATTAAGAGAGGACAAAGTTTTTCCCCAATTGTGGAAAGAGCGTGTTACATAGTATACAAATCCATACATCACTTAATTCATTAAAATAGTCGTGATTTGCAGAAGCGATATCCCATAAACACAATAAATTATTTGATAAAAGAAAATACGTACTTAATTTAGACACGATGGTAAACTTTGGCAAAACTACTAAGAAATTTACTGAATAACAAAAACATAATATTATTTTGCTTTGAATATCTCTTACGTGCAGTTTGGTTTATGAAATATACTTGTAACATTATAAGATATTTTAACACGTTGTGTTGCGAATTTCGATTTTATAGTCCGACCCATTTGACAGTCAGGATATAAGGTAATTGACCTCAATGATTTCCCAAACTGATGTTTGATGTTTACAAGTGCCTAGAAATAACTTGAAATAGCACTATAGTGTAACTAGCCCGTAAATAACTCACGGTTAGTTTATATCAATTAATGAAGGATTAGGAAACGATGTAATCAGATAAGAGTTTTAGTTTGCCTCTTTATAATACACAACAGTCTATAGAACTTATGCTCTTTAGCCGGAAAATCGTGACTGAACACAAACACACTACAATGGTATAAACTTAACTAAGCTATCATAATAATTGTTTAAAGAAAGATATTTTATAGAACCTATATAGTATGTGTACCTTGCCTGTAGTATGAAATTGTGGTAATGTTCAGTGTTATGGCTAGTGTATGTAACGTCACTGTATCGCGTTGGTATCTGGTGTAAGTCTTGATAGGCTGCCGAAAGGGGGCCCGGTGGGTTTATGGGGTCAGAATTATCCTGCCATGCCCGTCGGTGGAAACGGTGATTACGCAATTGTTAGAGCGAACAGGCTTGAATTTCCGGTATGAAAAATAGTCCTTACGATCGAAATATCAATCTCATACATGAGTCAAGTAATAATCATTAATTTCGGGTTACATTTAATATTTGGACAGATTGTGAACATGAGTAACATGTTACAGTTTTATGTGAACTACTGAAACGTAGTTCTTTTTGGAAGTTCCTTTTGTAACTTAACCCTTAGACTTCGGTATGGCCGATTAATGAAGTCGTTACGTATATTAGGACACATAATCTAAATTAAGACAGTATTTTTATCTTGAGAAAAAGCTTGACAAATTATTAGGTACCCGTCCTCAATTATTCCAATTTTTTCCCTCATTAATATACTACGTATGACATTGACCTAGGTTCTGTTGTCATTGAAGTATCTTCGCCTGCAAAATAATAAGGTTCCATCGGTCCTACATTTAGAGCATGATACGAAGCCAGTATTCATGTACGAGCGTACACGAAATTTTGCATGACTAGTTCTTAAGTACATAATGTTTTCCAGTTTCAAAGTTACAGACAGATATTGAAAAAAAATAATTAAACACACATATTAAACACAGACGCGAAGCACGTACTAGAAGTAATCTTGTTTTTGAAAGCGTTGAATAAAAACTAATGTATAATTCCGATTCCCGAGTCAATATGTTAGCCGCGAGGGACCCTACATGTCTAGACCAATAATTTATTTTAAACGTATCTATCTAGGGTGAGCGCATATATTTTCCATGGTATATCTTTGTTTGAAAGTAATCCATAATTTTTATGTATTTCCAAACACTAAAATAATATCACCTAATTTACATTTTCGGACTGATTATACTCTTGATTTTTTTTTATACTGCTCTCTTACTCAGCTAAACAGTTAAGTAAACCTCATAAACATGCAAACTTATTTTTAATAATATCAAATTCTTTGCATTAAAATTGCAGTATCATTCGGGCAGTGAATAGCGAAAAATGATTACTTTAATAAATAATAAGTTCGTATTATATAAAAAAAATTAAGTAAGTAAATGAATTCAAACCATTAGTTGAGATTTACAAAAAATAATCCGACATGACCGATAGGCCGAATACTGCTTAGTTACCGGATAACTCTGTCATCACTAGCCATTTGAAATATAATTTTGTAATCATTCTCCTTATTCTCATAGATCTTCTTAGGTCGCAGTGATACAGGTCTCTACTAGCCTGCATATCCTCACCCAGAAAAATAATAATATCCATATAAACAGAAATCAATGCAAGTATGTTTGTACTCTATTCACTCTTAAATGGTGTGAGTTGTTCTGAGATAAGGTCCCCGGATAAAAAAAAATATGGCATCACAATGCTGCTAGGCACAGCTAATATTTAATAAAATAATCTTTAATATTTTTTAACAGTTCCATTTAATGTTTATGTCTCTAGTAATGTTTACATAGAATGGTCAGAAATGAAATGTTATTTTTAAAAAAGAGTACATCTGAACCTATTGTATAAATCTTAAGACTGATAATAATTCCAATACATATTTACACTTGTAGTCGCTTCATACTTGTTAAAAACCTTTGAAAGTCTTGGCCTTTCTCCATTATAATATTCATGTATTATATATATTAACCTCTCTGAAGAGATTCTCTGAAACATAGTGAAACCCGTTTTACAAGAAGTCGATGGAGTAACAGACAGATGAAAACAGCGACTTTGTTTAATATTATTTAGAGATAATAAAAAAAGGTGTCATTAATTATTTTTATCCATCAGATTTTGAAATGTTCATGGTTCAATGATATTGATAACTAGAGTTCAGGCACAACGCGCCAATGGATCTAGTTTAGAATCATCTGAGTTTTCGATGTTAGAAAACACACAGATAAGAATATAATATTTTTTTTGGATATTTTCTATCTCCCGCCTGATTATAAATGAATAGGAGCTGTTCAAGTAAGCAGAATTCTAGACATTTGACTCCATTCCCCCTATTTTTTTTTTCGTAGCTTACGCTGTTGATTTGAGCGGCCTTTATAGCTTCTCCGAACGTTAGGATAAGAGCCCTCTTTACTTTTTACAAAACAATAATTATCTTGTTTTGTTGTAAAAGAAAGTAAAAATTCCTGAAGTATTTTTTTTTACCTAGTTAATGCTGTTGACCAGAAGGGCCTTTACAGAGTCACCGACTTTTGGTGCGAGTGCTGAAGGCACTCAAACGCAAAAGGTAACTAGCACAAGGGTTACCAAACTGGTACGAACCTCGGCTTGGCCGTTACTGGAATGTGAAAACGCCCGCGCAACTTTTATCCTAGCCAAATCCTACATTTTTTATTTAATATATAAAAAAAGGTTCCTTACAGGACTTGCGTGTTGTGTGGACAGGAGTGTGTGTGCGGTATTGTGCGTGTAATGCTCAATGCATGGTCAGTCTCGCTGTATCGCGCTGGCAGTTAAAACGTTCTGTACCTCATATAAAATGTAAAGTAAAATGTTACTATGATCAGATGTATTGAAGTGAATAATTTTCATGGGCCGAGTTTGTCCTACAGCGAGAACAACTACTCATTTTTTGTTAGATATTTAAAATATCTTTCCTTTTTAGTCGCTTTTGATGGCTAGGAGTTGTCACCTTTAAAGCCAGTATATTAGGATGCCTTTGAAGTCTATCATAATATGAATGTGTAGTGTTGGTAATTTCTTCCTTTAAAGTTTTCATCCCTAAATAATATTAAATTTCGGCATTAGTGATGTACCATGGCACTTTAGCTATGCTTCGTAAAATAATATTTTGCATTATTACCTCGTCAAAAATAAGCAAATAAACACCCTTAATGCTTACATAAGACTTGAATCGCCCCATATGTCTTATTAGATATGCATTCCAGCAGATGCACTTGATTAAGAACCTCTTTCTCAGGCTTTGCCAATTATCGGAAACACCGAATAATAATAACTCCATCATCCGTTTTCAAAAGGTTACGCAAACGAGGTCGTCTTGAAATCACGTGCTCGGACAGCGTTTACAACATTCTTCACGCTTTAGTTAACATTACCCACTTTGTTATTACATTACATTACAAACGATAATATTCTGGTAAAACAAACTAAGAGACTGTTTATGCAACATTTCTCATACTATTACTACTTTGCCTTGCTTGAATGCTGTAATTTAAGGTTTTTGTTCTCAATAATTGTCTAAAATCTCATTTGGACATGGTTATGCAAACTAGAACGAAATCAGAATATGTTGCTTTTGAGATAGATGAATTTTTGTAACAGTCGAGTGCAAAAATCATTAGATACTTTATTTTAAAGTAATAACTTTACCAACTCATGGGTAGTATTGATGAAATATAATTTCATAGAGCTTGGCAACAGGACGATTGTTACTTCATAGTTTATATCTCGAATAGTGAGTTAGTTCCAGTTTGTTATTCATAATAAAATAAAATATGAGAAAAAAGTGTTATTTTTTGTTATTGTGTTAATTTTTAATTAATGTTTTTAAATTGTGATATTAAAGTTTTAATATAGTTTCATTTAAGGGGTTAATAATCAAAATGTGTCACCACCATGCTGTAGAATCCAAGGCTACATATAAATAATAACAAAATTAAAAACTAATACAAGTTGTCTTGCTCCTGGCCACAAATTGACTTTCATAGTTATTTGACAAAACAAAAAATTCAACAATATATTAACATAACTATATAGGGAGATAGAACATAGGTTAAAATGTGTGCATTTAAATTTCACTTTGTAGAAAGAAATAGTGTCTAACTTTCTAATCTCTTAATCCAAGTGTTGCAACTGAAATGATTATGCTCTTAGATATCAGACTCCAAGCTATAGCATGATATATCTAACATTCTTATAGCTTGCTTAGTTTGGTATACCTCTGAAGTTGAAAGGGTGGGTGTCACCAATTAATATGAGAGTATAAACCATGTTCAACACAAAAACTGTATGGATATATATTGATAATGAAAAACAAAAAATATATCTTAAGTAATTAATGTAACTACATATATTTTACTCTATAGTTATACTTAGAGGTAAAATTGAATATTTCTTTGTTGTGGATAGACTTAAAAACGATTTAAAACTACAAAAGATTAGATTACTTAAATTATTTTAAATTCCAAAGCAATGTCAGAATATTATTTATTTTTTCAAATTTCATTTTTAAGCATTATTTTATTTTATTACTCTATAAGAGATTTACTTCATTTTAATTCCTACTACTTTTGTTTTAAACATTTGGCAAAAGTTATTTGATTATTACTTATTCAATTTAATCCATAGAAAATTACTTTTTTAAACCTTGTCAGCACTGAGTGTGTAAGTTATGTCCAAGAACCAATATCCCCATTAGAGTCTGAAATTCATAAATTTCAATACATCTGTAAAGTACACATATTTAACATATATGGCTACATCTATACTATATACCAAGTTACATAGAAATTAAGTATATTTTTAAGAAATTATTACTATCAACCAGTCTTTACTCATTTTACTAACTATAAGATCTATCAGTGAAAACATATTCCTAGATTTTAGGCAAATAAAATAAAAATATACTTTGCATTATACTCTTAGGATTAGAGTAGTGTTTACCCAAAGATTATTGAATCATTTGCTAAAACTTGATAAGTTTGTAAAAAGTAATACTTTATAGCAATTTATTATACTTTATATAATTTATTAATATAAGCTGCAAATATTCATATCCATCAAGTTTTTATTTTCAATAATAAAATGAATTTGATTGCAAAGAAATTTAAAGACAAAAATCAATCACAATCAAACACTGAACAATAGAATTGTTAAAAGTTGATAATAAATGTTATATATTTTTATAGATTTGCACTTTATTTACAATGAAACCATGCTGTCTGCCATTTTTTGTTTATTTTCTAATTCATTTATTACCAGTCATACTCATTACTAACCTAAAAATTATCATACACAACTAAATTTTGATGAACATTGTATTCCAACAATAAAGGTATTCCCATGAAGAAATTTGTAAGTTTCAAGCATCTTGTACAAAATTACATTGTAAAAAATTGTAGTGTAAAAATATATAATACAAAATTCAGACCTGAGTTTAAAAAATCAACAGTGTAATTATTATAAATATTAAGATTTCACCTGTGCCTTCTTATGGGAAGAATTCTTTTCATGAATATTTACAAGCTTATTACACTATTATTTATTCAATAAACTTACAACAATTGAAATCAAAAAGCTTTGTTCATGTTACATTACTTTTAAACAATAAAATACCTATCAATGCTTAATAATATGATTCACAAGAGTCAGGGACACACCCTGTTTTTAACAGTATGTAGCTTAGGTTAGCTCAGACCTAAATCAATAAACACCCTGTGTACCTTTAAAAATGTCCTTGTTGTGTACCATATATACATGTCCAGTAAATTATACGTATTTTGCTAGACCTTACGATTGCATATTTCGGAAATGACAAAATGGTCACCTAATATGTACTGACTATATAAAAAAAAAAAAAAAATTTTCATATAACAATACAAGATAATAGGAATATCAGAGCTAGAATCAAGAACTATTGCTTTTTTTTCATAACCACCAATGTAATTGAGATTGTGTTCACACTATTTAAACTTTACTTTACTGTGTTTAACTAATTTCCTATTTTCCTTACATGCAGAATTCAAACAGGCATAAACATTAAAGTAAGTATACATTACTAAGTATACTCATTTACTTTATAAATATACTAAATATAGAATAAAAATTACTATTTCATTCATGTAGTTCTTTATGTTTTTAAAGTGAAACAAGTGTTATACAAAATTTATATCACTAGTCATCATATATACATAGTATGTGATAAGTCACAGTCCATATCTGTCTTTTTCTCTCCAAACTACTAAACAATAATGGATTTTAATGCTATTTTGATCCTTAATTAGCAATTTTTTCAAGAAAGGTTTACTTGTATACTTAAATTATATAAACAAATTATTCTAATATCTTTGTTGCCTATCCCTGTACAAACTTTGTATTTTGTTACAACGGTGAGACTTAATCCATTCTAGATTATCCACCTGGCAACCCAATCCTAAATTTAATCAATTTACTTTGTTAATTTAATAAAACCACTCCATTAAAAACAAACTTCAATACATTTTTTATATCATAAAACACAGATTAAATTTTTTTATATTACTAGGTAATTAAATAGATCCTACATTGAAAATTTTACTTTTTTTTTAATTAACATAATAAAGTTAAATCTTTATTCCTCTGAACTGACAATGTCTATTATATACCTAACCAATGAAAAATACTTTATAGCAGTGTGTTTATTTAGCTATACAACTAACGAAGAACTTCGTAACTTCACAAAGTTCTATAGTACACACTCAAAATAACATACAATAATATTATTATAATTTGATGAATTTAAACAATTCTAAAAATTTTACAACATTAGTCTTTTAATAAGACATTGAATTTTAATTAGAAATTTTAACTACTTTCCCATCTTATCTTAAGCTAAGAAAACACTTGGAAGCAAAAAAAGATAAAAAAGTCATATTTACATATTTATGGTTAAATCATAGAGAAATGTATACCTATTTTATCTGTGATTTAATAATACAATAAGAATATATTCATATATAGCTTGTAATCATTCAAATATGATTATAGCAAACATATATACCTTGGTACATGTTTGGTGAAAATAGGGAGTGTCCTACATTTGTCAGACAAAATTTTTTGTAATTGTGATACATAACTACCCAAAACAACTCAATTAGGATTACGTATATACATTATCAGTAATAATACGCATATACGGTATGCATATCATGGAGGGTTCATTGATTTTTAATATTTTTTCTCTTTTCAATCTGTATAGTGTTGTCTCTTTCTTAGCATTAATCACGACAAGTCAATACAATTTATTTACGCCCAGTATTACAGGACAAATGTTAGTAAAAAACTGTATACCGAGTAATAAAATGTAGAATGGCAAGAATAGAAAAAGATTTATACGAGTCAGGGTAAAAACTACAATACTTGTACGCATTTATCAAAAGTAAAGTCTCTTACGGCAAAAACTTTTCAAAATATTGATTTCAATCAGCCAAAATGTTAGCACGTTAAAACCACTGCAAACTTATATTACCCACGAATGAAGGCACAAATCGATGCTCCATTTAGTTACTGGGGAGTGCCTACTTTGCAGTATGTATGTATATAGTTGTATCTATCTACGACACGCGTTTCATTTGCTGATAAATGTCTAGTATTTTATTCTTTGAATCACACTGAGATTCCAGCAAAACGATAATTGTACAAATACTTTAGGGGGCGCGTATGGTTAATTATTGAACTTTTTACGCAACTCTCAAGACCGGCGTACTTTACTCATACTCTAAGGGTTATCATTTACAATTAAAAGTATCAATAAATACCACATAATAAAAAGAAACCGGTGTCTTAGACAGCAATTACATCATATAATAAGAAAAAGAATGTCTGTTAAGTTAAACTGGAACTTTACCCTTCTGTCAGCAATATCCCTTCGCAGGTCGCTCTAGTGGTTTTCGGATGCTTCCTATACCACTATTAAGACTGGATTCTCACTTTTTGGCACATTTTGAATCATTTAAACAGCACCACACTATAACAAAGATTATTCACAAATTTTTATCACGAACAATCCACCATTAGCTTTTCATGCACCCTCAAGATCGGTTCAATTCACGGCCATTTGCAAATTGCGTCAAATTTCCTGTTACGTGATTGGTGCGTTTTGCGCCAGTCCAGTTTGATTACGCTACCCCATCTACCGGGGAAAATATACGTCTTAAAATATGGCAAACGATATTGAGCTCTATTTAATCGGCAGAAAACTTATGAAACTTAAACATCGTTTACTTTGGACATTTTTGTTAAGCACAACAGGGTGCGGTACAGTTTATTCGAGAACCCCGTAACGTGACGTCAAACTGGGCGTGAAATCCAAAGCGCGGGTAATACGAACACACAAAACGTACACTTTCATTATTCATCTCTGATGTCCACGATTAAATTCATAAACTTTTTACTCTAAATATACACTACAAACATTACAACATAATAACATGTATACATGAAAAAAAAATATTATGTGGTGACTATGAATACCAACAACGTAAAAAAAAAAAAGATTTCATATTGAAGTACCAGTGACATCCGAAATTTAAGTGCTATAAAAAACAAATTTTATTTAAACACTAAATCTGTACGGCAAGAGAAAAAAACATTTCTACATAATGATGAGAATGATGTTCGATATGAAATAAAAACATGCTGTTTATTAAATCAACTACAAAAGTTCGAAAAATAGGTAAGTATTTAATTCTTTGCATAGTATAAAATATCGATATTATTTCCCTAATGTTTTAAAGAAATATCGTGTAATGAACGTTGTATTAAAAAATAATTATGAATTAATCAATTCTCATTTAATTTTTTTTGGAAACCTATTTGTGATGACATTAATATATCCTTAGGCAAAGTATTATGATGAAAGTAAATAGATCTTGACGAAAAATAAAAAAGTACTAGACCTAGGTACTTGGTAGTTTTTATCAGAGATGAAGTTTTTATTATTTATCTCTGCTTGGCAGGTGATTAGAATTTCATTGCAAAGAAAGGCGTGAATTATATTTTTATTTTCAGCAACACAATATAAAAAAACAATGTAAATGTACACATCAGTTTTTTATCAATGGTTAAGATCAATTTGAACTAAGTAAAATATTGATTTAAATGAATCAAAAAATATTATCATTTATGTAAAAGAAAATCTAATTTTGATACTGGTAGATACTCATATCAAGCGTTCATAAAGAGAAAAAAATTTGGCACCATTGTTAACTTTTTTTATCTATTACGGCCCTGAATACAAATTCTTTTGATTCAACTCCGTATAAATTTGTTTATTTTCAATACTCCAAAAAAAAGTGTGGTAGCAAGTTGTTATAACATTAAAGGAAGTTTCGATGAGTTCTCAGAGTTCAAGCTTCGTATCATTGTTTCCAATAAGTGGACTTCACACAATAATCGCATTAAAACCACTTAAAACGTCAGCAAAAGTCCATAACATAGAGTTATATACTGCAAGTTAACCACAGATCGATTACTTTCTACTCTATTTTTGTAAAACACTAAGGCCGGATAATGTTGGGCGGTAATGCATATATTCTGCAAATGTTCACTCCGTTTTTTATGTTCTTCATTATGAATTACGAACTACTGAAATACGTAAGCTAGGAAAATAAATAATTCTGTAAGTATTGGAATGTTCTTCTTTCGTCTTATTTAATGGCAATCTGCGTACACACAATTTGTGCTAGTGTCGTGAGGGTAAGATGTATTTTTGTCGGATAGGAAGCATGTAACCTCATTACCTTATTGGCACGGCGACATATCGGCCGTAAAGAACAAATCTAAAAATATTTAACTATATCTGAAAAACATATATGTCCTAGAAGTATTAATGTTTGGTATAAATACGTGTAATTCGTAATAATAAAAAATTGAGTATTGTATCGTCATGAAATATAGTTTTTTTTTTGCAAATTTCAATCTTCTTTCAGCGTTACCAAGCTCCAGCAAAACGGTGGTCCATCCTACTTGAACTTTCCATGGAGCTCTTTTGGCACCTCAATATATCACACAAAACACCACCATGATTACACGATATAGAGTCAAATACACAAATTTAATGAAGTTAAGAAAATAACTGCTATCGACAGACTGGGATTCCGTCAAAAACTCCAATTTTGCAATGTTAGGTACTAATAAATATTATTGGTATATACAAATTGTGAAATTGATATTAGATTTTTAATTACGTTAATTCATTATTTTATACTGTAGCAGTTTAATGATTAACTTTCAGAGTGGCATGATATTGAACCGTTTTAATAATATTTAGGATGAAAATCTCAATCCATAACTCTAAAAGACAACTTTCGCTATTTTTCCTTTTTCATTGTTGCACCTGACAGTACTGTCTATTGGGCACTAGGGTTACCGATTCTCTCAAAAAAGAAAACCATTTTGAATTTGACTCCTAGCCCTATGAATTGATTCACATAAGAAGATACCATAGGTCTATTTCATAGAAATCCTTTTTTATTATTTGTTTTGTTCGATGTATTATACGTAACTAGTATTCATCTAATGGTCGAAAACTGAGTTAAGAAATATAATACCTTGGAGATCGTTTTTAAGTCCTTTTTTGAAGAGTCGAATGTCGTAACCTTGGTGGAAGACTGTGGTGGATAACCCATTCCACAGCGTTAGCGTACGTGATCAAAAGGTCCTGGAGTATTTTAGTGTAGTGGCTTTACGGCTAGGTTTAAGGGTGTGGGGATGAGCGTCCAGCCGACGGCGAAGTATACGGGTTTGAAATGGCGACAAGGGTACTTTAAGAAAACTTTAATAGCTAATGCCACTCTGGTGATTTTGGGTTCGTCGTTTGTGTAGAAACGAAACCTTCAATCAGAAAATAGGATATGAATTATATATTTCTTAATAAACGTGACTACTTTTGTACCCGAAAATGTGGATCTATACGAGTGAGAAATCCAATCGCTTGATCTTCTCTTGCATTGTGTCAATGTGGTTTATGGTCAACAAATGTTGTGTAGGATCGGTGCGGTTTCCTTAGCGCCACCCGGACAGCGACGTTCATCTACTAGGGGTATTGATATTCTGCGCGACGATCACTTGTGTAATTGACTGCAGGTAGTGACGACGGGGTGCCGGCGCCTCTTTGCCACGTCGCGTCCTGTGGAGAGCTTCCGCTCTTTTTCGGGTCAACACATACTTCTTTGTTTACATGCGATCTTGGTAATGGTGTTTACGTAATTATTAATATGAAGCTATAGAGCAGCTACAGTACCATATATCACAACATTTTTACGGAAAAGGCAAAATTACTAGTAGACTATACAGCCAAGTCTGACGTTAGGAACACTATCAATAAATGAATGGCAGTAACGAAATGGTGGCCTGCTGTTACGATCACGACAGGAATGATTAGGAATTTTCAGAATTCACGCTCAGTGTCATTATTTTCACTTCACCACACTTACGTATCATAACTTTACTATAGGACGTAAAATGCCACCAAAATGACATAATATACAGTCAAATACTGCATAATAATGAAAAAAAAAACGATTGACAAAGTCAGGAATAGTATGATAAGGGAACGCTGTGGTGTGGTAGAGGATGTGGTGACCAAAATAGAGAAAGGTATGCTTAGTTGGTTTGGGCATGTAGAGAGGATGGATGAGAGAAGATTAACGAAATTAATTTATAAGGCGAGGGTGAATGGGCAAGTCGGTAAGGGTCGACCTAGGCGAATGTATCTAGACCAAATCAATCATGTCTTAAATAAAGGCCAGGTAAAAAAAGTACCCATAATCGACGAGCATGTATGAAAGCGCTCATGAAAGTAGAGGAAGCGAAAGAGGTATGCCAAGATCGTAGCAAGTGGAAGGACGTAATCTCTGCCTACCCCCACGGGAGAAAGGCGTGATGATATGTATGTATGTATGTTAAAACATGACAGACCAAAATCGCATCAAGCACCCTCAATCCATTGTTATATAATCGCAAATATTTATTTGCAATTTTTAATGAGAATAATTTTATGAATCCTGTACGCCAGGGTGCCAGTTTACTTAGACTTGTCTAATTTATTTTTATCACTGTACAAGTATAAACTGTATATATAACACTGTATAGATATAAACATATTGCGAAAGTTTAATAAATTTTGTTAAAATTTGTATGAGACACGGCAATCATCCAAAACATGGCAATCATTTTTTCTTAATAGCAACGCTGATTACTAGCATAGTCTGTGGTTTATACGTGTTTCGTTGATTTGTTTATGAGGATCGTATATCTTTTTATAATCATCGCGAACAAATGTTTTGTTTATTATAATGTAATAATAGGTACAAAAGTGTTGTGTTGCGAGCTACATATTATACTGATAGATTTACTCCGAAAATCCTATGAAATAGGATTTGAATAGAGTACCTATGGTTGGTAAATCTTTAGCCTGATTATTCTATCGGTAAGTATAAAAATGTTTTTGATTTCGTGTAAGGTTTTACAGCGATATGTTTATGTTTTGGTATTACAAGTCAATTTGGATATTAACTTAATGTCTTTGTTCATACACCATATATTTTTTTGTAGGGAATAAGTAATTCTCATTTTAGTTTGTTAAATAATTTGCGTAAGTACAAAAATTGTATTAATAAACATTAGTAAAGAAATAATAAAACCTATTAAATTTATACAAAAATAAATAAATAATAATAATTACCAATAAAAAACGTTATTAACAGGAATGTAACTTTTATTTGTATTTTCATATAAAATAATAGTTGACTTCTTTGTTTAAATATACTGCTATATGTGTCTCTTATGTCTGTCTCTCAAAATATGTATAATGTGTACATTTTGTAAATTTGATAATTGGACAGAATAATTTTATATCTATAATCTATTTATCTATACTATTGAATACAATTGAAGTGTCTCTTTTTAATGTCTAAATTATTTTGTTTACTAAATAGATATGTATGTATATGTATGTATAAAAAATGATTTTGATGGGACTTTTTTGGTAGATAGCTGAAGTTACTCCGGGTAACTTAGAGTACTTTTAAATTTCGAAAATAATCAGGGAAATATTAGAGGAAGTTTGAAAGTTGCGTCAATGGTAGAAAAGTTGAAAGGTTCTCGTTTGTTGTGGTATGGACATGTTATGAGAAGAGAGGAAGCGCATGTGGGTAAAATAGTAATGAATATGAATGTGGAAGGATGGAAAAGTAGAGGAAGGCCAAAGAAAGTGTGGATGGAGTGTGTAAGAAATGATATGAAAGAAAAAGGAGTGAATAAAGAGATGACGGCTGATAGGGACGTATGGAAGAAGAAAAACATACTGCGCCGACCCCAAGTGAGTTGGGAAAAGGCAGGAGAATGATGAATCAGGGATCCATGTAAAAAAATTGAATCTGAAAATAATTGAATAAAATCTGATTCAATGCACAGTTTTAAAGACAAGTGCTTGAATTTATGATAAATATTTTTACTTTATCTTATTACAAAAAAAATTTAGGGTTCCATGTAAAAAATTAAAATGCAGTGAAGAATATATGAAACACGGGTGCAGCTGTGGGAACACACCTAGTTATATAAATAATAGATTTAGATGAAAAAACCCTTCATTATGGCGCTAATAGCTATTGCAAAGGGTATGAATTTTCTAGACGGATTGAAGATGGTCTAATTGAAAAGTTCAGTATTTTTGGTAACTATAGTACAGTGCAGTACAGTTTAATAATAATTTTAGCAAGTATAAATAATTACTGTTAAATTTACTGAATTTTAACACATTTTGATAGACATTTTATATACAAAGATGGTACATACATACAAATCTTTCGCTTCTTATATTTTCATAAGTTTTTACATACATGCTCTTTGGTTTAGATACTTTTGACTTGGCTTTCTCCAGAACATCCTCGATCTGGTCAAGATACATTTGTCTAGGTAGACTTTACCAGTTTGCTCACAAGCACATTGTAATCATTCATAATGATATAAAATGCTACAAGACAGTAGGTATTTTATTTTAAGAAGTATGAAAACATTATTTAAGCATCATTTCAGCATTTAACCTAACATGACCTGAATGAAAAATCATCATAGATTATTGTAGATAATTATCTAATTCATTCTAAGTTTAAATTTACCTATTATATGATTACACCACAGATTTTAGAACACAACTATAATTAGAAGATTATATTTTACATAATAATTGTGTTTTCATAAACAATTTAAATTTATAGTGATTGTTTACAATCACTTAATAATGTAGTGTTTTTGTTGCCTTGGTGGTGCAGTTGTGTTTTCGGTGCGACTGCCGTTCTGAAGTCTTGGGTTCGATCCTCGGGTCGGGTCAAGAGGTGTTGGGTTTTTTTTACTCAGTATCATCGCGGACTTTGGAATTTGTGCCCGATATGGCGACAGGCTCGCCTCCTGTCTTATCTGGGACGGAACTAAGCTCGGCGAAATGTGGGTGGTATAGTTCGCTATTTCACCTCTGCCTAACCCTTCGGGGATAACAGGCGTGAGCTTATGTATGTATGTATGTTTTTTTTTACATGAACTGCATGATATGAAATAAATATCATATTTGAGTAAATTTAAGATGGCCCACTGTGTAGTTAATTTATGAAATAGTTTTTATGAATATACTATATTGGTTTATTTAAAAATCTGCGAAATGACATTTTTATCAAAAATGCATTAAGCACATAAACATACTTATTTTTTAAATCTCTATACACAAGTTAACACAAAAATTTATCGATTCTGAGGCTGTAAAAAGTTCATCTGTCAAAAGTTACCATGCCGTCACACTTGAGGGTTCTTCTGATTCGTTATTATTGTCAGGAGAAATATCTTACTATGTTAGCTAATATATAAATACTAGCTGTGCGCCCGCGGCTGGGCGTCTCTTCACTATATTCTTCACTGCGTTTTTATTTTTTTTTTAATTCGGAATTGTAATTATTTTTGTAAAATTTTTTAGTACTAAGATAATATATAATTATTTGTTATTGTAATAAATTCATGCACTTGCTCGTAAAATCTACTATTGAATCGGATTTTATGAGTTTAATTTTTTTTACGCGAACCCTAATTTTTTTCTAATAATTTATAATTAATACAAAAGTGACCTAAGTTACGCGGAGTAACTTTAGCTATCCACCGTAAAAAGTCACGTCGAAATCGGTTTATCCGTTCCGAAGATTACCTGAAACAAACGGATTGACAAATATTTTAAATATTGTATTTTTATAGGTATCGTATGATATTGATATGTTTTAGTAAATAAAATATATTTTGATATTACCAACAGACACTTTTATTTTATTTATTAGTGTACTTCAATACTATAGATATAATGATATAATTATATTCTATAGATGATTTGAACAGTTGTTTTCTCTTTATTACACGATCATTCATACTTACCAAAACACATAACACTTAAATCACCTATATACGTAAAACAAAATCTTTCCATTCTTTCATTTCATCATTCCATTTCATTCAAAAGTGCGAGACGTTTCTATTGTGACCCATATATCAATAGTCCATCTCATTAACAGCGAATAAAGATTTAATGAAGCGAATGAGCTAGTTAAGTAAACTGAAGTATTGAACTAAATGATAAATATACTTCACGATGACGTAAATATATTTACATATATTTTCAGTTTGGTGAAACATTTTGCGCATGGCTAGCTGTATGGCATACAATGCATACGTTACTAGTGTTGTTTAGTGTCTCCACGCACATTTCGTGTATAGAAAGGGATTGAAGCAAGGGATCGATATTAGAAGGGATAAACAAAGGGAGACATTGCGTTTTATATTATGCAACGAAAGATAGAAAAAAAACGTTTATTGTTATAAAAATTAATAATGACAATTTTAAATCCCATTATGTGCATTGGATATTTTTCCGTTTTGGTTAGATTCAACTTGTGATACCATGACGGTATTGTTTGAAGTTCATTATGAATCATTATCATTTGTTATTGAAATCCATTGTTTGACGAGTTACTCATTTTATCAGTTGGGATGTATACACCATTTATATGAGCATAAATATTCTACGACTAAGTCCCCTCTGTTATAAGATTGAAAGATTATTTAATAATCAAAATACGCTATGAAGAATATATGAAAGGCGGCCACACAGCTAGTAGTAAAAAAAATTGACATAAAATTACCATCACCATATTCTTCGTAATACTAAACTAAACCACTGAATACATATACATAATTTAATAATGCAGTGTTTAATTATAAAGAACAGATATTATTTCATTCGAACAGACTAGCTGAGATAACTACAGTAATACCCCGCTTTACGCGAGGGATACGTTCCGAAAAAAATCGCGTTAACTGAAATTCGCGTATATAGAGGTTTATGATTAAACATAGTCAAAATTTAATACAAAAAAATACAAATCATTGTAATCAATCACTTTAATTCTATGAACACTTTATGCAATATATACTCTTATTTTTTTACGTAAAAATATATCTATTGTCTTTACATTATGTTTATACGCACTCTTTCGCTTTATGCGAGGCATTTGAGCGCGAAATTTCAAGTTCGCGTCATAGTGAAACCGCGCGTAACGGGGTCGCGCTAAGCGGGGTATTACTGTAGTTTTCTAGAAATATTCAGAGGATATGTGAGCAGTGTTTATTCTACAGAAAAGTATTCCCCTGTTTCCTCCTTGAGGAATAGCATTATGGTAAATATTTTTTTGTTTTTTTTTTTGCATAAATTAGTTATTGTGACTAGAAGCCTATGAAAATAAAAAACATGCTCGATTTTTACCATCATTTTCAGATGTTCGTCAAACAAATTTAATGGATAAAATTAAAAAAACCAAAACGATAAAAAATTAATTATTATAGAAAATAAATTTAAAAATCGTTGAAAATGAGAAATAATCTCAATTTTTTTACAGTCGCTTTCATACGCCCGTGAAATAATTTTGATGAATAAAAACAACAAAAGCAAAACGCAGAGGCATAGCTAAAGACTATCGTATTCTATAATTGAAAGAAAAATTAAAATCGGCCCAGTTTTCTAGGAGGAAACAGGGGAATTACGAATTGATGTTTTCGTCTATTTTGGATAGGTAAAATCAGCCCGAGCTGCAGTTTTCCCCTCACGTGTTTTATAACTCTTTGAGGCGCAACGCGATAGCAATAGATATCTGAAATAATTATTTTTCAAATTTGTCGTTAACCGCATATCCTCGAAATTTCTGGACAGTGAAACCATCTCAGGGCCGCCCTCTGGTAATGGTTCAAGACGTCCCCCGATCTCCAACTGGGAAAACTCTTGTACCCGCCTCCATGGCGATACAGTGACACCGCATGCAATAGCATAGATATGCACACACAAGTTTTGAACACTACACGCAAGTACCCATGTCAAGGACCTCGGTTTTCTTTTTAGAAATTAGGATAAATTCCTCGAATTTTTAACACAGGTAGCCAGGCTGCGGTTCGTGTCAGTTGGTCCCCTTGCGCTACGTTGCTTCAGCTAAGTGGCTTAAGCGCTCGTCTTCAAAGTTCTATGAAGCTTTTAAAGGCTTTAATCAGTTCCAAAATAGGAATTGAAGTCCTCGTCTCTGACTGCCATTATCTGTATATATATTTTTTAATTTTTTTATTAGTGTTTAAAATCAAACATACAAAATATTTATAAAAATTCTCCTTCCGAAATCACTATTGTGGTTCATTCGAAGGGTGGTATTCCATCCAACGAGGATTCAATGATGAACAACTCTTCATATAAAAGATATCCTCATTTCTCTTTACATCATGTTTCAACAATTCTTTTGCGAGGGTGCTTATTAATTTATTTAAAACTAGCTGCGTGCCCGCGGCTGCGCCCGCATTTCATATATTCAACACTGCCTTTTAATTTTTTTTATACGGAAACCTAAAAAATGTTTAGAACTACGATAAAAGAAAAATTATTTCTCATGAATTCAAACAGTTGCCCGTAAAACTCCATTTTCAAACGGATTTTATGTAAATTTTTATGAGTTTTAATTTTTTACGAGAAACCCGAATTATTTTGCAAGTTAAAAGTACCCTAAGATACGCGGAGTACCTTCAGCTGTCTACAAAAAAAAGTCATTCATAACTATTTAGTAAAAAAAATATTTTTTACATTAAAAGCAGACACTTCAATTTTATTTATTAGTATAGATGGATGGCATAATACGCTCTCATGTACGCGATTCAAAGTAATTTGACTAGGCAGTGCGAATATGGGAATATATGCAAACTTCCGTATAGATGATACTGACTAACCTAAAGAACAATTTTCAAGTATATGGTATCTTATCTTTACCTTCCTAATACATCTTCGATAACTTAATGTATGTTCGTAAAAATTTAGACAAGCTCGATCTAGTGAATGATCGTCATAATTTTTATATTAGAAATAAAGACAAGTTGGCCGTCCCACGCTTTAGGCTAAATTATTTATTTATTTAAATTAAATTAAATTAAATTAAATTAAATTAAATTAAATTAAATTAAATTAAATTAAATTAAAAGGAAATTAAATTAAATTAAATTAAAAAATTAAATTAAATTAAATTAAATTAAAGGAAAGGAAAAAAAGAAAGGAAATTAAATTAAAGGAAATTAAAAGGAAATTAAATTAAATTAAATTAAAGGAAATTAAATTAAAGGAAATTAAAAATTAAATTAAATTAAATTAAAGGAAATTAAATTAAAATTAAATTAAATTAAATTCCCTTCATTAAATTTAAATTAAATTAAATTAAATTAAATTAAATTAAATTAAATTAAATTAAATTCCCTTCCCTTAAATTAAATTCCCTTAAATTAAATTAAATTAAATTAAATTAAATTAAATTAAATTAAATTAAATTAAATTAATTAATTATTTATTACCGATTTACCTGACAATAAGTTCAAGTTGTATGTCAAGCAACTTTTAATTTCAATAGGTTATTATAGGATGGATCAATACGTGAACGATAGTGATGTCTGAAATTTACACACACCCCACTGTGCTTTCGCTTACATTGGATATGACTATGATTTGTATAAATTTTATATAAAAAATGATATATATTATATTTATTAAAAAAAAAGAACCAGATCTAGTTTCTTGCCGGCTCTTGTCGACTGGGTTGTTTTCCGAACAGGTGGTAATCTTTTTGACGTTTATTAGCGCCTTCTTAGGGCCTAAATTGAATAAAGATTTTTTGATTTTGATTTTGCTCCATTTTTTAGGCAATAATAAAACAGTTCAGTACATTTCTCGTCTGTTTTTTTTTTTTGTTGAAAAAAAATTGAAAATGGGTTCCTTTCATATTCCTTTAATATATCTTCACACGAGTCGTCGAAAGTTTCGTTTTAACCCAGTAGTAAAGTGAAACCGTTTTTGCCGAGTAAAAACTATGATCGTTTATTTCTCAGTACTCGCCGGTTGACCTTTGATTAGCGTGTGTAAAAAACCCGTTTGCAAATCATTTAAAACATAAAAAGTTTTTTTGAAATCATCTGTATATAGATTATTCGAATAAAACCTCAGTTAATATATTATGGGACACTGGGTCATACTGGTAATTAGCTAAACTTCGCTATGGTTTCATCACGATGTTTTCCTTCACTGAAATCTCAGACTGATTTTAGAGTTGAATAGGTGTTTTTGAACCCGCGTCCATTGACGCGAAATCTAACCGCACTACCAACTAAGCCAACATCGTGACAGCCCCTACTATAAGCTTTAGCGGAGTCCTATATTTCGTTACTTTGTGACCTAATGTTAGATTGTAGTGTGTTAACTTTATTAGTCGACAGTTAAAGGCGAACATTTTAACATGGTTTCATTATTTATATATCTAGTTAATCCCAGGTCAACGACCGCACCATCCTGAAGTTTGGCAACCAACCGGTTTGGAAATTCATGTTGTGATTGCGAAACTCTAAGAGCTTGTTTTAAAAATGTAACCACAGTAGAGCAGCGCGCACGGTGAAGGGGTATTTTACACTCAGGGTCAACGCGACGCTTGTGCTTCGCGTTTGGAAATTCAGACTCCACCTTATAACGACTATGTTTCTACTGTAAAGGATCAGCAGAGGTCTTCCTAGAGATCCTATTACTAATATTGATCAACAATCGTAGTATCGAGTTATGATATATTTAGAATGGCGACCTTTAAAAGTAAAAGACTCTTTTACTTTAATAATTTATCATAATGAAATGTTATAATAATGTTTAGTTTATTAATCTCGTTTATACTATAATAGAATTCCGTTAAGGTACTTGTAAGTGTAGTAGTCAATTACAAATATTATGACGTTCATGAGGCTTTCGATCTCAAACGCTGTTGGTCCGAATGAACTCGGTGGCTGTACTGGTTTCTGTGATTGGCCTTGAAGGCATCTAAATGGTTGAACCGGGGAACAGCAATAGTATATCGAGAGCTAACTTATTTAACGTCACATGAAGTGTAAGAGCTGGAACAAAAAAAAAATCCCAAATACCTAAATTTAGTTAATTATATTTGATAATTTTGAAAAGAAATCACAGGACAACTGAAAGCGCGTCGACACGTAGGGCTTTGAATATAGTAAGATTTACTTTAGCTTAAATTGAAAAATACTGTTTGTCCAGTGGATGATCACATAAAGTCTTAAGATATGTCAGTAGTTTCCCAGAAAGGTTTAAGTCAATTTAATCGCGTGACGGTGTACAGTTTTCAAAGTAATCATTTTCCGGGCTGTCTGCGTGTCCGCGTTATGCAATTCATCATAACTGTGTTGATTTGTTGGTGTTTTTTTTTTTGTACACGTATGAACGACGGCGGACGTGGCGTTCCATTGCGAATACCATTTATGTAGTTAACTCAAGCGTAGGTAATTTGTTGCGTGGCTCATTATTTATAGAAAATCTCGACGGTATTTAGTCTTTTATGGCTGGTTTGTTGTTTATGTCACGAGCTAGTTACAGCGTGATCCGCTGGTGTCAATTCACCCCGTGCCTTGACCTTCCTACACATATAAATATAGCTATATAAATAAGTATATTGATTATTTCATTTTATGTGCTACTGTTTATTGTGTGAAATCAAAGTTTAATGAGGATCATATGTCTTAGGGCGAATCATGTAAATAAGTTTATAGCAAATAAATGTATTTATTTAATTTGGTAATAATACTAACTCGTTATCAAAGTACTGTTTATTTGTGTTTTATTGTGAATTGTTTGCAAACTTTTAGTTTTTTTTTTAAATTGTTTTATTCAGACTAAATTTAAAAAAAAAAACACATTTTTCATAAACTACTTGAATCGTCTTAAGAAAAAATATAATCAGCTTACAATATAGATATTAAAAATTTAACTATATAAATTATTAGAAAAATGTTTTTACAAAAAAAAAACTTAGTTCCGTGCGATTTTCAAACCGTACCATTGATTAGAACGTGTACATAATCTTTGGTGTAGAATTTCGATTGGGTACTTTATTTGTTGTTCAGTGTCGTGTGTTGGTTAATTTTTTTTGATGCCATTTACCATAATCAAGTTTTTCTAACTCGATCGCAGTAAAAAACACCTGCTTAAACCGCATCTCTTGTATGTCGCAGCATGGTTATAAAATCAGTGTATACATCATAGTGCTGTGATGATTCTTCTTTTCCTCGGAATTTTTATTTCGATGTTAATCGATACGGAGAAAAAAATTTACTATTAATCCAGAAATATTTGTTGATACGTCCTCAATTTTGTGTCGATATTGCACTATAATAGAACATTGTGCGATCTTTTGATATATTGCCGCAGCTTTCAATAGAACCTGGCGAAAAATGTGAGCTATAAACAGGGGTGACTGCCAAAACCGGGAGAATGTGTATAGACTCGATCCAAAATTTATGTCAATCGCAAATTTTTTTTACAACCCAACGGACTCCGTTCCGAGCATAGACATGCATATTTCTTTGTGGTTTCAAGTACCCAGAAAGGGGCCGGCAGTCATCTTTATTATACCAGTCAGCCGGCAAAGAGATTTCTCTTTAAATAAAAAATAAGTGGATTACGCCAATACTTTTATTAAAATTAAAAAATAACTATTGTTGAAGTGTCTGTTTGTAATGTCAACATTATGTTTTGGGAGATAGCTGAAGTTAGTCCAGGTAACTCTTTGATTTTCGAAAATAATTAGGCTTCCGCGTAAAAATAATAAAACGGAAAAAAAACCAATAAAATCCGGATCAGTGCATAGTTTTACGGGCAAGTGCTATACTTTATGAGAAATATTTTTACTTTATTTTAGTACTAAATTTTTTTAGGAAAATAATTGGGGTTCCGTATAAAAAAATTAAAACGCAGTGAAGAATATATGAAACGTGGGCGCAGCCGCGGACACACAGCTAGTATATATGGACATATATTAAAAAGGCTCATTAACTAATGGTTTAGTAGACAATCACACAATGAGTTTAACTCTTATAAATATTTATTCGCCTCAAGGCGTTTTAATTGACTATTATTTAGATGTATTATAATTTATAAGAGTCGATAAAGCGCAAAACTTGCTGCAAGCGTTCATAGGCTACGGTAATGCTGATCGACAGACGAATGACATTCTTGTTTGCCTCTAGCCTTATATAAAAAAAAATGATTTGCATCACCTATTTTGTATGTATTGTATATTCATTATACGTCTCAAGAAAACCTGTTTTTCATAAGATCATAACGAAAGGTTCGAAATAATTATGTTTTTCATCAATTTGCACGGGTTCATAGTTTTACAGCGACACGAATGATATTGCGTGATGTGACTAAAATTTTGGAGGGCAAATATAACATTAAAATCTCATTATCTCGTATATTTTGTAACAATATGCATGGAGGCATATTCTTTTTCAAAGTTATATTTGTAGTCTCATGTATTTCGTTGCTATACTCGTATAACCTATCTATCTATATAAAAATGAATTCCTGATCGTTAGTCTCGCTAAAACTCGAGAACGGCTGGACCGATTTAGCTAAATTTGGTTTTTAAATATCTGGGAAAGTCCAGGGTAGGTTTATACGGTGAGAAAATATGGATGAATAGGCTATTTTACTATAAGCATAAAAAACATAAAAAGTTTATTAAAAACATTAAAATTTCGCCTTAACTAATTGAAATATTTAATTTTAATTCGTAAACTTACAAATTAAATTTTATAATTAATTTTAAAATTCAATATTTTTTATCTGTTCTACTAATAAACGATACGGTAAGCGACATCACTAAACACACAATATTACTTCCGAAGGAATGGAAGTTTTTCTAATAAATGAATGAATGAATAATATAATTTCTAGCGAATGAATGATTCTGAAATCGATAAAAATAGATTTATAAAAAAATACAGGAAAAAAGACATCGGTTTTTTTTTCAATAATCTGTTTTTTCAACTTGTTTTGAGTGTTTATTCGTAACTATAATTCTGATAGTTATCAGAATTAGCTAATAATAATCATATTAAAGATCTGAAGGTAAATTGTTTCAAAAAAACTTTTCAAGTGAAAACTTCTTTAGCGGCGTTGAGGGATTCACGTTAGGGAATTTTTTTTATTTTCCTATAATAACTGTTCCTAACTGTCATACTAAATAATGTCACTGTAACAAAGGATTGATTGACTGTTGCTTGTCAATTATTAATGGATGGGTTCTTGATTGTACTTCGAATATGTATTTCCTGACAAAAAAAAAATTTCTTATAAATGCCTCACAATTATTCCAACGACATTACTCTTCCAATCTCATAAATAGTGATGTACTACAACCGGTACTGACCGAATAAGTTATACGTACGTACTTATTTCTGACATAAGTATCTGTAACCGTGGCAAAAATAAAGGTGATACGAAGTTCGTCTTGTCATCTATTTGTTTATAATATGATGGTAGAGGGAAACTTATTCCAACAAAAGATTGATAATATTTCTTACAAGTATTAGTTGTCGTGTTTTTGGATCTTAAAATGGCAATGAGCAGAGAGAGTGGAATGTCTAATCGTCGCCATCAACGCCATTTTGAGGAAATGCTGCTGGCAACGGTGACGGTAAATCACCTAATCTATACTTCTATACTAATAAATAAAATTGAAGTGTCTGTTTGTAATGTCAAAATTATTTTTATTTACTAAATAGATATTAATGTATATATGATACCTATATACAAAATATAATTTTAGTTTTTTTTTATTTATTTATTTGGGAAACACAGTTAATAATAAACACATATGAAATTACATAACAACACAACCTCCATCATTACAAGCTATAATATTATGGCAAACACTATAAATTTAAAACTATTTTCAGCAATTTTTAAAAGGAACTGATGGGGCATGCATATATATCAATTTTAGTAAACATCCTATTATACATATCGCACGAACGAAATAAATATGTGTTCTTCACATACCTCGTTCGAGCAACAGGGATTTTAAAAAGTAAGTGGTTTCTGGCATTTGGTCGAGGAACCCTAAAATTAATTTCACTGACAAGAAACGGAGAATCAATAAAATTTCTAAGAAGTTTAAATAAATAAATTTGATCTCTCACTATTCGACGATTAGTAAGTGAAGGCAGATGTGGCAAAGGTTTATTTGACAATTTACATTTAAAAGTTAAGTGCCTCTTAAATCGATTTTGTACACTTTCAATAAGGTTAATGTATTTGTTATATTGTGGATTCCATATTATTGAACCATATTCTAATAGAGAACGAACCAAAGTATTATAAAGAAGTACTAGAGTAGTTGGTTGCTTAAAAACTCTCCCAGTTCTAAGAACGAAGCCAAGAATTTTTTTTCTGACTGTCTGTTTGTTCCGGGTAAATCTTTGGAAAGGCTGAGCCCGTTTTGACGGGACTTTTTTGGCAGATAGCTGAAGTTACTCCGGGTAACTTAGGGTACTTTTAATTTTAGAAAATAATTAGGGTTACGCGTAAAAAGTATGAAACACATAACAATTTGAATAAAATCCGATTCAATGACCAGTTTTACGGGCAAGTGCTATAATTTATGAAAAATATTTTGACTTTATCTTGCACTAAATTTTTTTTTGGAAAATTATTAGGTTTCCGTATAAAAAAATTAAAACGTAGTAAAGAATGTATGGAACGCGTGCGCAGCAGTACTCGGCTAGTATAAATAATAAAATCGTGAGAAACGTAGAGATGATTGACATTAAGATTTTTCCCTACCAGTAGACTAAGGAGGATTATTGTTAGTATAAATAATATATAGTACACGTCGTTATTATGATCAAATGTTTTGTACATTGCTTTGACATTTATCGTAATATCATACGATGTTTTGCGTAATACTGACCCACGTCCCCTTCGAGATACGATACAGATGCAGTTGTTTGAATTTAGGATACAATTATAGTTTTAAGTGATGATAATTCTTGTGCACAGTTTCTCAACCTTATTTTGATCACCGATCACTTTGAGAATTTGTTTGTTTCTAGAGTCCCCGCACCTTAATCTTCTTGCCTTTTTTAGGTTATATTTTTAATCTATCCACGACCGCTCTGCGCTATCTCCATACGCCTTAATTTTGTAAATCTAGACCTAGTTAGTATAAAGTATTTTCCATGTTCGAATATCAATTTATATTCGCAACGTCATCTGGTAGTACGTTATAATACAATCAAGGGAATAACATAAAAATTAACCCCTTGAGCACCTTCCCGGCGTTTACGTCAGCTTTCCATTGTTTTCCTATTGTCTTTCTATTGTTTCATTTTTATGGGTACTCGGTACATTAATATCATTACATGCAATTTTTATGGTTAGAGACCGTTCAAGTGCTTTATGAGATGTTTCTATGTTTTGCTTATTTCTGATGACGTAGAGGACAGTTTTTTTGAATAGTGATTACGTAAGCAATATTTACAAAATTATGCTAAAACTTTCGTGATCATGAAGGGGAGTAGGGAGTTAAAAATTTCTACAATTGAATGGCCCATTATAGGTAAAATTTGGAGTTTAACGGTCGAATAGTTTAGGGATTAGATTTCTACACAAACATCCATTTTTTACAATATAAAGATAACAAGAAACGCATCTGAGCACATTTAAAATTCGTTATATGCAGAGAGGTAAGACCACTTAAACACGTATATGTTTGAAATAGCTTGAAGTAAGTGTGCTTATAGTTGTTTACTATTTGACATATCTTGGACCGGTGCTTTGGAGTGTTACAGGAATTTCAAAATATGTATGTCTAAATTTGAGTATAATGTTTCTTTCTCTCTCCGTGTTTTCATTTGTTAGCTTATAATTCAAGAAATATTGTGTATTTTTTTGTGGTCTTTAGTTTATTTTTCTACATTATTGGAAAAGAGATATGCTGCATATACATAAGTTGAAATTAGCTTTTACCTTTACCTTAATTATTGTATATTATTGAATATTTAGGAAGATTATTATTATAACTGCGCGTAGCTACGGGAACAGCTTGTTTTGTCATTGATAATGATTCGATGATGTGAGCTTGCGTCTATTAGGTCAAAAATTCTTATCTACCACAATTTTTTTTAATGCATATGCACTGTTGTATCTTCCACACGTGTATTACTTAACGGGTTTAACAGGATTCTTCGGCAGCATTATACAACAAGTTAGATGAAGTATGTGGCCTATTATTCGTTTATTCATTCATAAGACGTCCACTGCTGGACATGGATCTCCCCCAATAAGGGGGGATGGCCTTAATCGCCACGCTTGGCAGGCGGGTTGGCGATCGCTATTAGTTGTTTGTGATACTAGAGGATGCTGCTGTCGATCTTCTGGTTTATATCCCTTAGTCGCCTTATACGACACCCAGGGGGAAAATATGTACCTTTTTGATATTGGCATAAAATAGCTTATAGACAACAGAATAAAAAAATAGCGGAACACTCAGCGCGCGTTTTCTGATTACTACTTGCCCACTATAAAAAAATATATAATTATGATTATGAAATATGAACAAATAGATGCAAATAAGATTATTACCAAAGTGGTCTGGTGGTCACCCTTGGTGGCTAGATTTGAGGAGGTTTCGCAATGACGTTTTAGAATGTTGTTCGATGGCTTATTAATTGACTAATATACTCGACGCGATGCCGAAACATTCCTTATGAAATACCGAATCCCTTAGCCGGTAAATGTCGTAAGAGGCGTCTAAGGTTCTTTTGATTAACCAATAAATATCTCGTTCATGCTTTTTGGTACTGATATTTTTCTCGTCCGGTCTTTAGAGAAGTAAGTATGTTGTGATAGATGGATGGCTAAAATATGTTCTCTTGTTTAGCTCGTCTCATACATACATATCGTCACGCCTCTCTCCCGTGGGGGTAGGCAGAGATTACGTCCTTCCACTTGCTACGATCTTGACACACCTCTTTCGCTTCCTCTACTTTCATGAGCGCTTTCATACATGCTCGTCGGTTATTAGTACTTTTCACCTGGCCTTTATTTAATACGTGATCGATTTGGTCTAGATACGTTCGCCTAGGTCGACCCTTACCGACTTGACCATTCACCATCGCCTTATAATTTCGTTTCTTTTATCTTCTCTCATCCATCATTTCTACATGCTCAAACCAACTAAGCATATCTTTCTCTATTTTGGTCACCACATCCTCTACCACACCACAGCGTTCCCTTATTATACTATTCCTGACTATGTCAATCATCAAGCTCTTCTCGACTGGGTTATTTTCCGAACCGTTGGTGTTTTGACGTTCATAAGGGCCTTCTTAGGGTCTAAATTGAATAAAGAGTTTTTTTTAGTATGATTGATTGTAAAATTTCAATTTTATATTTAGTTTGGAGTTTTATATGATGAATATGAATTAATTATTTCGAACTAGCTTTCGCCTAGCGGTCGAAATTTAACCTTAATTATTTTCAAAAACTTCAAGACGATAAGCAAAATGTTGTTAATTTTTGAGATTCCCCCTTTCCCCCTTGTCTAACAAAACTTAAAATTAAAAAGTAGATATTGCTAACGTAATCAACGTTCAGAACCCTCGTCTTCCATGTCGTTAAAAATAAACGAAGTAAAAACCCTATTCCCCATAGATTAGCTACATAATAAGACTTGTAAGGTAATAGATTTGTAAACATAGGAGTAGAATGTCTTCAACTGTTTTATCTCTGCCTATTTAGATTTGCATAGGTACTTAAATTTATCAATTTCGTTCTATTTTTGCATTACAAAACAATATATCGCAATGTCTAGACGTGCGAATATTAAAGGATGTTTCAAGTATGAAGAAACCATAATTATTTGTAACTATGGGCTAATAATGTGTTACAGAACAACTAGTGTTATAACTAGACACGAATTAGCGAGTACCTGCTAGAGATGGACCATCGCTCGCCTAATTTATCGTTAACAAAACTCGACGGTTAGTTGTTTGTCGATTGATCGATTAACTAGTCCAGTTTATTATAGTTGTTGGGTTGTGTTTACGGTTCGACGATGTGTACGTCCACACGAATGATTTATATGCGTTATAGTTTAAATACATTTGGGAAATTATTTAAAGTAAATACATACCATTTTTACCAACTTTAGGTCGATAAACAATAGGTTATGTTTATGCGTAATCACAACGAATGTCGATATAAAAGTATTATACCGTAAACCGTTATGCATTTGAGACTAGTCTATCAAAAAACTGTAAACCGTCCAAGCCTTGATTGTACGTGGACTGTTGATTTAACTAGTTCGTTCATTTAGTACCAACGTATCATAATTATCTGTACTAATAAATAAAATAGAAGTGTCTGTGTGTTAAGTCAAATTTTTTTTTGCATGTAGATAGATACGTATACCAAAATTATAATTTAAAAAAATGTTGTCTGCCTGTCTGTTTGTTTCGGGTAATCTCCGGAACGGCTGAATCGAACTTGACGGGACTTTTTTGGTAGATAGCTGAAGTAACTTAGGGTACTTTTAATTTTAGAAAATAATTAAGGTACCACGAAAAAAAAATTAAAACTCATACAAATTTGAATAAAATCCGATTCAATGTACAGTTTCACGGGCAAGTGCTTGAATCTACGACAAATATTTTTACTATAACTTAGTGCCTACCGAAATCAATAGGAAAATCATTAAGTAGTGTTCCGTATAAAAAAAAATTTTAACGCAGTGAAGAGCATATGAAACGCAGGCGCAGCCGCGGTCTCACAGCCAGTATGAGAATATATTAATATATCCCTCCTATCTGATATAATCTGATATAATATAATTATATAGGTAAGGTTAGATATTTTATTATAATACCTCAAGGGCAGCCATCGTTTGTGACATTTATCTAACATTTGAAGAACAATTTTAAAAGTTTTGTTGTCATGGTAACCCTAATTGGAATTGCTCGTTGACACACATTCTACAGTTGAATGGTCACATCTATTGAACTCTGGTAAATAATCGTAACATTTACCTATTCGTTTGATGTGTTGTTTGAAGTTCACTGTAAGTTTGATAATTGGTTTTTTTTTTAACTAGCTAACGCTGTTGAGCGAAAGGGCCTTTACAGCTTCACCGTGACTTTGGGTGCGAGTGCTGATTTTTGAACCTTTTTTTTTGTTTTTTGATGGGGGAAATGCATTTACGCACTACCCTTACCTATTGTATTAGTGAGACCGAAGTCCCCCAATACAATAGGTAAGGGGGCACAGAGGGACGAAGGGCACGGAGGGACGAACTGAATTTTGAACCTAGATAAGCCCTACATTTTTTATTTAATAATGAATAAAAAGGTTCCTTACAGGACCTATGTACCTGCGTGTTATGTGTAGGAGTGTGTGTGCAGTGTTGCAATGATTAATGCTTTTTCTGTGTCACTATCGTGCTAGCGACGGCCTCAAGAGCCTCCCCAGTTGGGAAACGAAGCACGTCTTGGGCCGCCATTAGAGGGGATCCGGAGAGTGTGCGGGATTGATAAATGGTGTCGCATCTTTGTATAATGTAATTAATGCTACTTTGCACTAGTAACCAGCGGCGGTTTTATTTATAAAATACAATAGACAAGTGATAATTCTATAGCCTTCAGAAACTATGCAGATTTCTATTAAAGAAATATTTGTGTAAATCGTTTTTACATTCGGTGATATGTAAAAATATAGAAACAAGATAGCCTTTTTGTAATGTTACTTGGAATTATTTTTATTGACCTCCCCTAATCTTCTCAGGTGTAATCGGAGGTTTTTGATTCCATGGTAAATTGACGCTCTGATTTTACTTTACTCTATTAGGGAGTCTTTGGGAGACTGTCGTGTTCTTTTGCGAGTCAGTCATGCTTGCGAAGGATACAGCAAAGAGGGTAATGGAGTGGATTTCTACGTTTCCCTCCCGAAGATGTACGAGAGGCGGACTGTCCAAAGTGACTAAAGTGTCGGTCTAACTTCCAAGGCGCGTCAATAGTTCTTTGTTTATCAAAATTAGATACCGGAACATATTCAATTTTCCACTTAAAAACATCTAACTGGAATCGGTTCTGCTTTAAATCTGTAATAAAATAAAACACATATAATAAAATATTATAAATATCATATTTGTCCGCATATCCTTTTATTATATAATATAAAAGGCAATGTCTATCTGTCTAAACAAGCTGAGCCGTTGAAACACAGCTAGTTTTTGTATATTGATATCAATTAAGAATAATATTTAAATTTTAACAGTGTTAAATTATATGGCGTTTAATAAAAAAAAAACTTGTAAATTACAATCTGTTTGCTAAAGTTGTTATACGTTTTGATTAATGCTGATTGAATATTGGTAACAAAGAGATAAAATTAATAGAAGTGACAAATATGCAGTAATATGGTGTTTGGCACTCTCGGTCTCTGCTATATTGCAGTCGTTTTTTTTTTTTAGAATTTACTAAGGCGCTGCTAATTTTAGGGGCCTTGATAGCTTCGCCGGGTTTTGCGGCGATCATTATGGCGCTCATCTGGGAGAACGGTATTTAGCACAAGGGTACCAAAGTGGTGTAAACCTCGGCTTGGGCTGCTACCTGAGGTAAAAATTCAGCGGTAGTTTGTTCTAGCTAAAGTTTCGACGATTAAGGGTGAAAACGGAAATCAGGATTCTTTGCAGGATCCATGTACCTGCGTGTTGGGTTCATTGTAATGCATGTTATGTTGAAGCGTGAGAGTTTCACTATATCTAGCTGTCAACGTGTACAGGAAATGTCACAAAATATCCTTGAAAAAATCTAATAAAAACGGTCGACATTTTATTAAGGTGTGATGTGAAGAAAATCTTAAGTAATACATATTATAAATACGAATGTGAGTTTGTCCGTTTCACTTTCACGAAATTTGGTATAGACGTTGTCCTAGCTAACAGATAGTAAGAAGCTCAAGACATACATATGCGTGAATTTATTGACAAAGTGTACATTATTGCGAGGGAAACTAGTGTTCTATAATATTATAACCATATGCACAACACAGCGAGCTGATCGGGATGCTAGCACAATGCAAGCTGAGCGCAATTTTTTTTTTTCTAAACTAGCTAATACTGTTGATCGCAAGGGTTTTTTTTTTTAACAGCTTCACCGTATCTATGTGGGCGAGTGCTGAAGGCATTCGCCGCAAAAGGTAACTAGCACAAGGGTTCGAACCTCGGCTTGGCCGCTACCTATGTTATAAAATTCCTACCGAATTTGATCCTTTTTTTTTTTTTTTTTTTTTGACGGGGGGAAATGCATTTACGCACTCACCTTACCTATTGTATTAGTGGGACCTGAGTCCCTCCAATACAATAGACAAGGGGGCACGGAGTGACGAGTTCCGTGCCAGTGTGGGACTCAAACCCGGGCGAGAAGCGCCCGGGAATACCCACTAAAACCCCCCGGGGCCGTCCGCCGCATTTGAAATAGGGGGCGATACGGGGTTGCAAGGCATGTCGCTGCGTCGCCCCCTGCAGCAAACCCACCAGGCCCGTCTGTGCAATGGCCCAGCGGGAGTGGGGGAGAATTTCTCTACCCCACCTCTTCGCCCGCCTCTGAAAGAGGCATTACCTTCCGGAGGGAAGAGGAGTGATCACTGCGACCGCAGTAATCACCTCTCTCCCCCCCCCCCAAAAGTGGGCTTTCGCCCAGCCGCCCAGTCAGAAGGACTGCCGTTGCCCAGGGTGCACCACGAGGAGGTTGTCTGACACCGCACCCCACGGAATTTGATCCTAGCTAAACCCTACATTTTTTATTTATTAATATTAAAAAAACCGTACAGGACCTATGTACCTGCGTGTTATGTGCAGGAGTGTGTATGCAGTGTTGTGTGTGTAATTCTTTATCCATGGACAGTATCACTGTATCGCGCTAGTAGCGGCGTCAAGACCCTTCCCAGTTGGGGAACGCAGCACGTCTTAGTCCGCCACCGGAGGGGGACCCGGAGAGTGTGCGGGAGAAAAATAACTTGAGCGGAAAATAAGCAAAATAAGGTTGACGTCCAGACCCGCCCGTTATGGGTTAAAACCATAAACGAGAATAAAATGATAAGAGGCATTAGAAACAACACTTCTAGTGCAATATATAATTCGGTAATAATATTGACTAACAGGAAACTATAATAGTTAAAGCGTTTATCCTGATAATAGATCAACGTTAAAAAAACCAGTCATAATTAATACGTATGTATATACCAGTGTCATTTTGAAAGGTGAGAATTAATGATTTATTGATTTGCGAATTACACAATTAACAAAGGTATATAATATAAAATATCATGTATTATTTAGTAGTTACGCAATTATATTAATTTATTTATAAAGGTATTTCCAACAAGGAATACACTAAAAAAGCAATTGATATACAGACAAAGTTGTCTAGAATCTTGTGCTTGTTTATTTATAGGAATATGGCATGCGCGTTCATCTTGACGGTAATATTGATATTATAATAGTGGTAGTTACATTTAGATTCAAATACGTCATTTTACATGTTATTTTAATGTACATTACATTTGGTTTTTACATTAAAGTAAGAATGAGAATTCAGAAAAATATAATTACAAATATAATTTTTACCCCGTTATAACGTATGGAAGTTTCTAGTGACCCCTTATTTCAAACTGATCACCACACACAACAATCCCTACAAATTTAATCGAATTTGAAATGCGGCACTTTAGAAGTTTAACTTGTTATATTTTAATAATGGTATCGGAAAGTTTGGTTAAGATTTTTCGTTAAAATGGTAACTTATTTTTTGTCAACCATAAAAATTGAAAGTAATTCACAACGAGAAGGCGGTTGAAAAAATAACAAAATAAGACTTATTATGTTGTCCAGCAGTTGGACATAATTATACAGGCTAATATTATAAATTCAACTACACGCAGAAATAGTTATTATGTTGTGTTTTAAATAAATTATTTAAGATTTAAACTATGTACCCTTTTCGAAGTTCAATAATTCTAATCACTTCGACTTTTATTCTGATTCGACCTTTTAGCGTCTTTAAAATTTATTGCTAAAAGTCAAACAATCAATAAATATATTTTTGTAAAAACCGCACTCGATTTACGAACAGACGTAGAACTTTCCTTTTTTGGAGTTGGTTAATAAGAGAAGTTGTAAAAATTAGGTTTACTAATAATTATTAAGCTGTTATTGGTTATGCATTAATTAGTGGTAGGGCGCATCTTTTAAGAATTTGTTTTGGGTTATATAAAAACTATGAATATTTATTATTAATGGACACTAGACGAGATGTTACTTTTTGCTTTTTTAAAATTGAATATTAATCAAAGGCATCTAAGTAAATTATAATTATGAATATATATAATTATAGTAAATTTATTATTAATGTAAGTAAATTGCAAAGAGAAGCTTATATCTCAGCAAAATTGACTGTCAGATCCCGCAACACGGTGGGCCATGCCGAATTCCCACTACATAATTGCCCCGATCGTTACCATCGCAAATGTGAAATGATTGAATAACAATAATGATATAATTTCTTTTTTTTTTTTATTACAGATGTACAAGTCAATAGAAGCGATGTGAGTTCTTTATATGATTTCTTGTATCAGAGCTATTGGTTCAAATGGTATGATAAGTTCCTTGACAAAATTAACCTCCTACACCAAACTTTGTTCAAATTGGTTCAATTTATATAACATTATAACAATGAATAACATTGGATAAATTATTACTGAGGGTTAAATAATTTAGACCTATAGAGTGACGGGCAAAAATATTGTGTTATAAATTGTTTGTTTCTGCTAGCACGCATGTGTTATCAATGGAGGAGTGTACCATGCACCATTTTGTGTACCCCTGACAACGTGTATGTAAAATTTAGTGAAGAACTCACCCGGAGTTTTAAAGATGTGAAAGCGTAACAAATAAGTTTTCTCCAGGATATTCGATTGATGAAGGCGATACTTTTGCAGAAATCCATCATAAATAATATCACGTCTTCTGGAAACTGTTTTGTTTATACTGTTTGTATTTTTTGTATAAATAAAATCTGGTTCCAAAAGACGTGACAGCTGACAATCAGATCAAGCGGAGTTAGCAAAGTAAAAATCAACCATATTATTTTCTCTAGGATTATCTTTTTTTGGTGACATGTTACAAAATTTGATTCTTTTTTTCTATTTATACATAAGCATATATGTTTCTTCTAACTGCAGGTGAAAACCGCATCGAAATCCAATACATGATTTAGGAGTTGGCAGATAAACAGACATACATGAAAAGCTTTTTTGTTTTATACTATGTTGGGTTATTCGGATGTGAGAATACAGTCAAAATATTTGAATATTCTGCTTCGTAATTTTGTAATGTTGCCGGATTCTATGTTCAAATATTCACCTCCTATTCGTATGTATAAAATTGTTGTTTTATAACTATTCGCATATTGCGAATAAATCCGCGGTATACAAATATTGCATAACGCTGACATACTGGTTTGTACCGTTGTCTTTCTATACAGCCGGATTGTTACGTCCTCGGGCTATGCTAAGTACAATGACGAGCCAGCGCTTTCGTTACGCCGCGGCGAAACCGTCTCACTGTAGTGATGTGGGAGGCGTGACTTTCTATATCGACAAAATTCAATGTATTGCCAGTTATTGGCATTTTGGAAGTAAAACTTATTTAGAATAGTTGTGATTTGAAACTCGATGAAACGAAAATACGTCACGACTAGGAGACAGACACAATGTTAATATCTTCTTGTGTAAATTTGAAGATAGTTTGATATAAAAAAGAAATATAACATATTTGATTGAATTATTTTTGTTATTTCTTTCCATTGTTTTTTATGGGTAATCGACATATTAATATGTTGTTTCCTAAAAACTCAGTTAAATACCGTATTATTAGATTGGTGGAGTATAAAAAAAAGGTTTCAGTATAATTAATTCTTAAGGTTTTAACTCTGTGATAAAAAAAGAAGTGCGGTTTTTGTAACTTCCTCATTCGAACTCTATACAGGTTTTAGCCAGTTCTAAAAATACATAAACAAGATCTAATACAGTGAAACCATAGACAGCGACGCTTGATTGCGTATTTTATTTAGACGGTATAGACTCAGTGCTTTGATCACAATACCACCTGATGTTGAGTGATGATGTGGTCCAGGATGGTAAACACACTAAGTCTAGAAGTACTAGTTCTTAAGTGATGTTGCCGGAACAGACCTATTGGTATTTGGCGATATGTTTTTGAACTTAAGGGTGTTAGCTACCCATGCAGGCATTATTAGACAATGCCCTACCATCATGCTATGGTTTCCTCACGATGTTTTCCTTCACCGATAGATCAGGTTGACTAAACTTTAAATTAATTGAAATTTGGAGCTGTTCAAGTATTGCGTAGATACTAATGGGAGGGGCATGGGAGTGCTTTGGTATCTAAATGGTGATTGCGTGAGCAATGTTATTAATTTTGCTTTTTTTTGAGCTTTGCTTACGGTTTCTAACAAAGGTAAGGGGTCAAAAGGCCAAAATTTTGTTTTTGTAAACTTGACCCGTTTGCAAAACGACCCCTTTATAGTGTTGTCGTTAAAAAAACAGAGAGAATAAAAATCAATATTATTTTACTATTATAAAATGTATTTACTAATAATGTTAAAAATATAACTAACGCAAACATTAATATTGATACAAATACCAAGGCTTATTTCGTTTGCAAGAAACAAAAGAACGAATTTCTTGTAATCTTCGGTACGTATGATGCCGACAGTCGAGGTTACGTTCTAGAAAATTGAGCAACAAAAAAAGAAAAAAACATAAGAACTTACACAACTGTACACGGCGTGAACCGGTACACGGCGTGTAAGGGTTGACCTGTAGACGTCGGACTTGGGCGATTCCGGTGCATTGCACGCAGGCCCGGTATGAAACGTGGCGTACGTACTCCACACGCGCGTCTCAGACCAGAGGGGACAGACCCTACTGGGTCCACCCTAGAACAGGGTTTGAGAGTACACTGAGGTTTTTAGTCGGTAGAAGTCCGACATAACCCACCTCTCGTTGCCCGCGAATATACTTTTTTATCTGACTTTGTGTTAAGTAGATTCGTTAAATTATCTGTTTATTTTACAATCATTGTTCAGAATATACATATAAAGTCAACATCTCTTTGTTTGTACCTTAAATGGTTTCTAACTCGAGAAGCATTAAATTTATTTACATGATTCTTGTCTAAATAATAGATTTACTCTTCAGGAAGGTTATAGTATTTATTGTTACACTACAGAAACAAAAACTCTCATCGTTTATGACGCTACAACTAGTTTGTCGTGTCGCCACATGTCTTATGTTGAAACTCGTGCCCGTCGTCACTCTTTCTTTGTAATCCGTCACTTGTCCGTGTCGGTTTGCCACCTTGAGCCAGCCATCCGTCCCAATTCTCTCTCCTCCGGAGTCCTTGTCACTAAAAGAATCCAAGGAAAAGAGGGGTGGGACCTTTTGGCTGGCAGGGGGTAAAAGGGAGAGCGGCTGCTTTGTACCGAGCTCCTCCCTGGACGGAAGATCGGGGGGCCTGACCCCGCATGGTTGTCAATTATAAAAATTGCAATTATAAAAATGCCATATACTAGGAGCGAGGGGCACAAGTAATTTAATCAATATAAAATAAACAAAAATACAAGCCGGATCCAATTTATCATGGATCGTACTTAACGATAAGATTGTCTAGAATTTTCACTTACATAGTCTCTTAATAATCGAATTAAAAAAAAAAAAATGTTCTCAGCACAATAGATTCGATCCTCTATAAAAGAGTCTTCGAGTTCGATGCATCTCAACTCCATGACATTAATACCTACTAGTTCAAATCATACTGCATTTTACACGTGCACACCTCCGCCGTTGCGATCTGATCTTTTTAAAGCGATGATGGCGTAGCGGGTAGTGTGACCAGATTCCGTGTCAATAAAAGCGGGTTCGATCCCCACCTATGCGTATCTAAAATCGGCCTGAGCTTTCGGTGAAGGAAAACATCGTGAGGAAACCATAGCATGGTGGTAGGGCATTTTCCAACGATGCCCGCCTGGGTAGCTACCACCTACAAGTTTGAAAACTTCTCGCGAAATACCAATAGGTGTGTTTCGGCAGCATCACTTGAGAACCAGTACCTCTAGGCTTAGTGTATTTACAATCCTAGACCATATCGTCACATAACATCAGGTGAGATTGTGGTCAAAGTACTGAGCCTATACCATGTAAAAAAAAGCAAAAAGAAGGTCAGGTTGCTAGTATAAGACCTCGCGATTTTTCGGATGGTTTGAATTTGAGTTGATCGATTTAATAAAGTCAGAAATCGGATCGACACCAGATCGTATTGGTGCTGATATAAACGATGTTGTTATCATGTTTTAGGAAGACGTCAATTTTGCTATCGGGCTGGAATCAGAACATGACCTTTGTTAACTTTGTGATAAATATAAATGCAATAAAGGTTTTAAGCCACGGCCTAGCAACTGATAACTTCCAATCGATATGGAAATCAAAGCTTAACATTAATATAATTGTTTCTCATTTCTGGAATTACTATTTAAAACTGTCAGCTTCTCTGTGAAAATAAACTACATTGTAAATTGTAAAGTTAACTTTCAATACGAAAAAAAAATAATAAAAACTTCTAATAGTTTCCCGTTCCATTTTTTGAATCGATGATGATTTGCAATGTGATCTCATGATTTAGAATATCGATATAAAGCAAACAGATCGAGCATCCTTAGCTCACTTACAGAGATAAGGTCTCTGAGGTACTTGTACATTTCCTTCGTCAATGCCTATGGCTAGTTATTGACTTGGGCTAGTTATACGTGTTAGGAAGCGGAGGTTCGTACTGTTGTAGTGCCATTTTTTGTATTCAACGCTCGTTAAACAAACCTAGTGAAGAAGTAAAACGCCTACAAGATTTTTCGATTAGGGCCACGTTTAATGATACAATTAACCTAATTGCCTATCATATTAATATTAAATCAGCAGCTCAGATCACGTGTTTGGGTCGAGTAAAAACTGATTCAAATTTCTAATAAATCACTTTTGTCGTCGATGATTTATGCTGTCATTAACTGAATATATATTAAAGCGCACGTGCTATTATTTTTTTTTAAGTACACTCACTATGTTAAGCATTCTCTTTTCACCGTAAACTATGTTCATTCCTCGCTGGTCTCAACTTACTTGTATTGAATTAGGTTCGAGCTTACCTTTGGGGGAGAGGGGTGACTCAATACCCCTTTCTCCGGATGATAATAATTCTCTTCTGAGAATTGGGCTAAAACGTAAGGGGGGGGACTTCCCTCTCATCCCCAACGGGCTAATGTAGAGGACGAGGCCTGTTGGGCCTGTCGCAGGGGGCGACGCGGTGCATGCTACCGCGATCCCGTATCGCCCCCCTAAATGCGGCTGGCGGCTACGGGGGGTTTAGTGGGTATTTCCGGCGCTTCTTGCCAGGTGAGTCCCACACTGGTGTGGAGACGTCCCTCCACACCCCCTTACCATTTGCATTGGGGGGGGACTTGATCCTTCTAATGCTATTGGTGGGTAGTGCGTAAATGCATGCCCCTCATCAAAAAAAAAAAATGTTTCGAGCGTACCTTGCATTGCATGATATTTACTAATTCGAATAAAATGTATTTCAAACTTTAACCACTCACTGTTAATTTTATTTTTTGTTCTTTATATGTCTGAAGTACCGTTAAACCTATTTACACTATTTACAATTTAAATTATGGCAGTATTTTCTAACCTTTAAATAATTAAACAAATTGAAACAAAATTATTTTATATCATTAAAGTAATACAAGTCGTTTTAAAAAACGTAATACAATAAATGACTTATACAGGTAGGTAACGCTGAATGGTTGATATCATTTTATCTACAAATATCCACCTGCTAAGTTACTAGGCTCTCGTAATTACCTACACGAGTCACGTATGAAGTTAATAAATATCCGTTTTTAAATTTTTGCGTTCCATATTTAGTTAGATACATGCGTTACCTTATTTTTCTCTTTTTTTTTTCCTATCCCAACGTTTCGGTTGGTATTAACAATAAATATTGTTTTCTTTTCAACATCTGTAAGTCAATGTACGGATTTTTGAAGTGAAGCTTCTTTGCGCGCGTTGAGAGTGAAGTTTCCAGGTGGTATCACACAGTTAAATAATTTTTTTTTTATTTACACGTTTTTTTGTCAAAGATTTAATAAAACCTGTTTTTATATATTGAATGAAGCAATTTTAAATTTAATTATTCATAAAGCTCGTGTTTTGTAAACTGTTTCGCCCATTTCAATACTAATAGATTTAATCAAGTTATTTGTTATGCAAACGCTATTATTATTACTTTATATTTGTAGTATAATACTAGCAGTGCCCTGTGATTTCGCTCGCATATAATAATTTAACATTTCAGATATATTCGCGGTAATATTTCGTTTAAAATTACTATAAATAATTTTTATATTATTATTATTTTTTTGCAATTTGTTCCAGAATTCTAGTTTTATAGGTATTTTTGATCCCTTATGGTTAATCGAATTAGGCTTTTTGGTATACCAGGTTTAGGAATTTAACAAAAATTCATAGCTCTTGCTCTTGCAAACTCATCCACAGCTTCATTGCTGGCAAATCATGCCCAACCCATCTCAGGATCATCCTGTTATTTTTACCCAGAATTATGAACATTACCAACACAATTGGCGACTAGCTTCGACTCAATTACTTCCGAAGCCAGTACCAACAGAGCAGCACAGAGCAGAGAACTATACATTTGGAATCGTCATACTGTAGTGCTGTGGAACGGTCTTCCCCCCTTCCTATAACATCACGTCTTTCCGACGTAGCGTGAAGAAATATCTGTGCAGGCCGGCATGACAGGGACGATTGACGATGGATAACCGATCTCTCGGCGATCGCCACTGTTTCTGGATTGCATTGAGCTTACCATCAGGCACAATCCTGTCACTTTGCCGAGCTACTATTAAAAAAAAAGTAGTTTTTGCACTATACTTTATTTAACATCACATGAATTGCAAACAGAAACGTACTAGGAAAACATATGTAAGTACCGTCTCTGTAAATGTTGGTTAATAAACAAGCTGACGAACGTAAAAAATTTGTATCTTTGTCTTTAAATATGTTTCCCGAGTAGGTAAGTAACAAACAGAGTGGTTGCGATAAATGTCTGTATAATGCACATTGTACTTAGATAATTATTATTATGTGAACACGTTTTGTATTAACAATTACATTTATTTTTTTGTCTCTTTTTTATAATGTACTTTATTTTTGGTTTTTATATCAGCAGGATCCTTTTTTTATTTACTATTTTAGTTTAGTTCTATACTATAATCTTACCTGTGTCGATGTGGTCCAGGATGATAAACACACTTATGCCTATAAATACTCGTTCTCAAGTGATAATGCCGGAATACACTTTTGGTATTTGGTGACAGGTTTTCAACTTGAGGGTGATAGTTACCCAGGCGGGTATTATTAGAAAATTCCCTACCCCCATGCTATGGTTCCCTCACGATGAGATTTGTAGAATTGGTTAGGTGGGTTGGAATCTACGTCCATCGACGCAGAATCTAAACACACAACAACTGAGCCATCATCATCGGTTTAAAATTATGTGTCGTCACATCAGTATCGCCATTATCATTACCAAGCTGATGTAAAATTAATTCGCATTACTATCCGAATTCATGTCGCGCTATACGGTGGATATAATTATCGAATCTTAAAAATTAAGATTAAGATCTGACGTATTACGATAGAAAAAAAATTGAAATTGAAAGGAAAAAAAACAGATTGGGCTCGCACACGTAAACCGGCCGTTAATCACAAAGTAACGTAGTGGACTCGAAAAGTGGTCGATTTGTATGCGTCACTGACTCGTACGACGTCGATAATTCGATCCGTTCGGATGCGCGCGCGCGTGTTTTAATTTATCATTTCATTGACGTCACCGATTGAAGATGAGATCGTTTTATTGCCGATAGTGAGTTATTTTCCTATATTTAGCCTTGTCTGATCTTTCCCTGGCTCCTTCTCGTTTGCATATGCGTGCGCTTTTGTTATATTTTGACGCTAGAAAGATTTGTCATAAAGTGCAATGACTCACTGAGCTTCGCCTCCTAGGAGATTTATTCACGCCCAGTATATGCGATCTCAATCTTTTTTAACGAAATTCAAATTATTTTGTTCTCTAAAGTGTAAAAAAACCCATATATATTTGGTTTGATCTCAATCTTAACTTTTAAACCAGCTTTGAAACCAGCCGCAAGTCATAAGCTACGGCGAAAGATATAATCTAAATAATTTTTTTCTCCATGTGTTTATTGGTGTAATTATTTTAGTTTATCGTGCCTACTTGTTATGATAACAGCCTAGTGGAGACTAGTGGACTTTATCCTATCACTGATAAAGAAGTAATTACTGCGCAGTCTATTTTTCGCATAACCGAAATAGAGGTCGGATTTACGCCTTAGATTTTAAAGGCGAATTTTTATTTGTATCTCTAATTACTAAAGAATAGAAGGAAACGTTTCTCTGTCTGTTTCTCCGTTAATGTACTTCGTCGTATTAGGCAATTAAATAAATGTAAACAAACAGGAGTAATCAAAAGTTGTACCTCTTTGATACTAAAATCTTTGGTACGAAATAAACAAGCTTTTTATTGTGAATCAGTATCAGGGATCAGTACTGATCAGTATCAGTATGAATCAGTAAGTTTAGTATAAATGAGCTACAGTACGACAAAAATCTTTTGAAAAGCGGCCAAAATCGGAACTAACACCGTCGTTTTAAAGAAATGTCATTTTTGACAGTTAGTTGCTCAGTACGCTTTTCGCATTTTTTGTAACAACAGCGCCCCCCTGTCAATGTCATTTAAATGCCAAAAGATCCTTGTCATATTATGTGCTTTTGACAGCTGTTGTTTGACAGTTTATATTTAGTTCATTACCTAAACCAATGTAGTATGGAAAATAAATATAAAACTAGCCTCTTAAAAGGTTTCCACTCTATATGTGTGAAATATGGTATTTTAGTCTCTACTGCATAATAAATACGTGTTCTGACATGTCCTTATAATATCAGTAATAAAATTTTTATGTTTTTTTAATTTTATTGACAATTATTTTTTTACTTCCGAAGTTAACGTCTTTTTGGACGGTGGATTTTTACGGTTGTTAAAGCATTTCCCGTATTTTCATATCCTGATCATTTTTCCACTAGTTGATTCCCGCGACTTCATTTGTGTTATTAAAACTTTACCGCTTTGATGTTATATATAAGCTTTGTAAAAAATAAATATTGATCATAATTTTGTACTTTACCAGAGGATTAAATGTATAAGTAACATTTATCCTTTGTAATGTAGAATCGAGGATTTTATTATTTTGTCATGCACTTCCAACACTCTGAGTCAGACGGAGATAATACCACAAGGTGTTTCCCAAAAATCAAGGAAACTTTAAGTTGATGCCTTACCTCGCTAAAGATAGAAAGGCGAACCAACTGTATCGAAATTGGGTACATATTGTAAATATCCTCTGCCCTTTTGCATATATTTTTATTTCTTTCATAAAACACTTTCACTATTTAGCCTAAATACTATACTGGTTATGGTCGTAAAGTAATAACTGTGTTTTCTTTATAAAGACTGAGTACGCAGTTAAGTGCCAATATGTGGCCTGAGATGGTAAACACTAAACACGCTAAGCCAAGAGACACTGGCCTCTCGAGTGATTCTTATTCATCGAAAGGGTTTTACGGAATCAAATTTACATACAATACCATCGATGTCAGTGTCGAAGCCAAATGATTCTTTTTAAGTTATGGATGTATTGTGTCTTAGGGATCGCTCAAATCTTAATCAAGCATCCATGGCGGTGAAGAGGGTTGGAGGGGGGGATAAGGGGGATGTGGTCGGTATTATAGTGGTTTGCTAATTTTTGACTGCATGGGGTTTGAATGGCGAGTACGTAAGCAATATTTATTTAATATTTGTTTTTTTATGTTCAAAATTATGCCAATGTTTACGTAATCAGGGGGGGGGAGTGTAAGAGCCTCGCTTACCCTGGCGACAAGGGGGGGTGGGGGTCAAATGATCAAAATTTTGCTTACGTATTGAACTACCCCTTACGAGTATATATTTACTTTTCTTAGGTAATTTACGTAAATTTTATAAGTTGTTTGAATGATAGTCGGATAAAGGCGACAAAACAATGTATGTGGATAGATTACACGTGTCAGAAGTGCAACTTTGTTCAAATATGTATGACAAACTATTCGTAGCGGATATACATAAGATACTGAGAAAGAGATAAAAAATATTTATGCCCACTCTCTAAAATAGTATAGTCGTACGCACACAAAGAGTAGAGTAGAGAGTAGAAACAAATAGGATACCGACCGTATATCCTCTTAAAGGCCAGAATGGTTACGGCGCTCAGCCGGGAGAACAGTACCTAGTGACCTACCTGAGACGTGAATTTCTCGGAATTTACCCTGCGGTGAACCTGTGACGGTGAAGGGAATAAACGGATCTTAAGGTAAAGAATCCATGTGCCTGCGTGTAGTGTGCTAAAGTGTGGGATGTATTGTAAAGCTAATCCACGAAAGTGTCAGTGTGTCGCGCTGGTAGCGGGTACAAAAGTCTTCCCAGTTGGTGATACAAACGAAACCACAAGCTAATTGGCTATTAAACAACCACAATATTAAGAAAATCGCTTTATAAGCAGAGGAGAGAAATCCCATGTCCGTTATTTTTACCTACTTATATATAAACTAGCTGTGTGCCTGCGTCTCCGCCCGCGTTTTATATATTCTTCACTGCGTGATATAGTTTTGAAATGATCATTGGAAAGCAATGTTTTGATACTGCTGTCTCTTGAACCGTATTTTGTTCACAAGTTCATGAGTTTTATTTTTTTTTACACGGTCCTGTAATAATTTTTTTAATACGTATTTGGTAGGTACTTAAAAAAATTGAAAAACATTTCTCGTTAATTCAAGGACTTGCTAGTAAAACTGACCATTGAGTATTATGACATTTAAACAGTTCGTTTTTTGTTGTTTTTTTTTTATACGGAACCTTAATAGTTTTACTGAAAAACTGTAATTGATTTTTAATAGTAATAAAAAGCGAAGATAATTCTCACAAATTCAAACACCTGCCAGTGAAATTGTGCGTTGAATATGATTTTATTCGTAATTACATAAGTTTTAATATTTATACGTGGAACACTAATTATTTTCGAGAAACAAAAGTACACTGACTTACCCTGATTTACACCAAAAAGTGTCATCAAAATTGGTTCAGCTGTTCCGGAGATTACCCGGAACAAACAGACAGACACACAAACATATTGAAACTTGTGTTTCTGGTATAGGAACCGTATATACATTTATATGTATTTAGTAAAAAAATGTTATTTGAATATTACAAACAGACACTTCAATTTTGCTTATTAGTATAGGATATATATAATTATCATTGAATAATTTTGAAGGTCAGTAATTTTTAAGTGTGAGCAAGGTTGCAGGATCAGCTTAGTTTTTTTTTTTAAATGTTAATAATATTGTAACATAACTTTTTTGTATTCGATCATTCAGGTACATAAGCGGCCTATTGTCCCATCCGTAATGTTATTGGACGATCTCTTTCTTTTGAAATTGGCGAATCCTTTGAGAATATAATGAATCTTTATTGATATAAAGAAAAATAATTGTAGGTTTTTTTTCAATACATTTTTTAGTGATCTTTTAAAATTTATTCTATTTTGAGGATGGCTAAAGATTTTTATATTGAACGTTTGTTTTTTCTGACTTATTTTATTTTCGGCGTTGTTTTACACAAAATACTAAACGGTTGAAACGCAATTAAAGATGAGATGATTGCTTACGAAATTAAAGAAAAAAGATTCTTCCAAATGATTCAAGTAAATTGCATGGTTAGGACGTCAAGTTTTTGCCGTTACTATGATAGTTTTAAGAGTTGTATGATCTTAAAGTGTTTATGGCGTTTACGTTATCACTAAAGTATATAACAATTTTCCATCCATCCATCCATTCAACCATAAGGCGTCCACTGTTGGACATAGGTCTCCCCCAAAAAGGGAGGAATTGCCATAATCGCCACGCTTGCCAGGCGGGTTGGCGATCGCAGTAGGTGTTTATGGTACTCAGAGAATGCTGCTGCCTATCCTCTGGTTTTTCCCTTAGTCACCTTTTAAGACACCTACGGGAAGATATGGGTTGATACTATTCTTGGCCGGGATCACACACTGAACATAATAATTTTATTGTCATAAAATGTTTTTTGATACGTTACTGATATTAATTTTGAAGATGAAAAATACGATTTCTACGCGAGTGGAACTACGTGAAAAGATTAGTAAAACAATATGTAAAGCTGTTTGCTCGCAGCTGCGCCCGCATTTCATATATTTTTTACTTTTATGCCAATTTTTATGAGTTTTAATTTTTTTTGTGGAACCCTAATTATTTTCGAATACATAATCGGAGTAACTTCAGTTACGTAACAAAAAATGCCCCTAAATCGGTCCAGCCGTTCCGGAGATTAACCGCAGCAAAGAGACAGACAGATAACAATTTTAAAAATTGCCTTTTTAGTATACTTAGGTATCGTATATGCATTCATATATATTTAGTAAAAAAAATATTATTTTGATATTACAAACAGACACTTCAATTTTTATATATTCACGACAAGAAAAAAATATTTTCTTTGAACGATTTTCAGCATCACGCTATGGTTCCATCATTGTACATATATATTTCGAAACAGTCTGCGTTTCAATGTTATGTATTAGTATAGATAAACTTTAACTTGTTATATCTTCGCCCCCTTTTTTAATTTTTTATCTCACATTTGGTTAAAAATCTTTTTGTTTTCTAACAATCTTGCCTCCGCTGCACGTCGGCATACTTCCCTTTCAATGTCCTCTAAATCCTATTTATTACCTGGCCCAATCTCTTCGTCGTTTCCTACGCTTTACAACCGAGACATAAGTTGCGTAGCTCCGAACTAAAGCAAACATACACTTTGTTCACACAACTTGCTCTGTAGATTGTACGCGAGACGTCACTACATTTGTCAGATTTACGCGGTGAATTAAAGTTTTTAAAGGCAGTCAGCCGACCGACGTTACCGGCTTCGCACGATTGTTTCGTATCTTTCATGTGTTTAGTATATTTTTAATCTTCTTCGATATTATGATATAGTGTTTTGTGATAAGTGTGTGACGTGAACAATTGGAAGGAAATATTTAATATTTTTTTTTTTATCTTTAGTGAGTTATTATTTTTCTATTACGTTTGTAAGACAAGACTACTTTTTTGTGATTTCTTTTAAATCTTTGTTTAGATATTCTTATTTTGCAGTTTTCTATAAATTTTATTACATTAAATCTATATTAGTAACGATGTCGGGAGGACAGTTAATGTTTTTTATCAAAATTACTTCAGAATTGGATTACATAGATTTGAACTAATTAAAAAAAAGATAGAGAGCTTCCTTTGATAAATAAGTACTTATTATGAGGTAGTATTATAAAATAATACATTTTAAATAATTGTGGATAGTCAATAAAAAACATTATTTGATTAATTCTTTTAAATGTAATGTCTATTGTTAATGACGGGAGATTCTGTTTGTTCGTTTTATTGTAAAGAATATATTTATTTACCCATGAAGTGATTTCAAAAAGTCAGCAATAGAGTATTAAGTAATTGTGCCAAAAACGGTGCTAGATATGTGGGAATGAATGAGAACTAGTTAAATAAATTGTATACAATATAAGTAATATAAGTTGCTTAATGAATATACTGTATATTAAAAGACTCATCTAAGATTTTCGAGAATAATAGTTTTACATAAATTAATTACTTTATTTTCATACTCCATTAAAATGTACAATGACATTCAAAATTAATTTCAAATTGCTAAACTATTTATCTAGTAAAGAAGTTTCATCTATTGTTGTTCGTCAACAAACAACATGAAGTTGTCGTGAAACAACTGTATTGAGGAAATTTCATGAATATAACGTAACAAAATCTCACGCCTGTTATCCCCAAAAGGGTTAGGCACAGGTGAAATAGCGAACTACACCGTCCACATTTCGCCGAGCTTAGTTCCGTCCCAGGTGTGACAGGGAGCGACCTCGTCGCCATATCGGGCACAAATTCCAGACTCCGGGATGATACTGAGTAGATAAACCCAATATCTCTTGACCCGGCCCGGGGATCGAACCCGAGATCTCAGAACAGAACAGTCGTACTACAACCACAACCGTAATACAACTTCGACATCGTGGCAGGCATGAATATAGGCTCTGGATATCACACATTATCTATACTTATAAATAAATTGAAGAGTCTTTTTGTAGCGTCAAAATAATATTTTGTTTAGTAAATACATATACCAATACCAGAAATACAATTTTTAAAATTGTCTGTCCGGGTAATCAATCTCTGGAATGGCTGGACCAATTTTGATTGGACTATTTTTGGTATATAGCTGAAGTTACTCCGCGTAACTTAGGGTAAAACTTTTTTATTTCTCGAAAATAATCAGGGTACCGTGTAAAAAAAATTAGAACTCATGAAATTTTAAACAAAATACTATTCACGGAACAGCACAATAAAACACTTTCCAATGATTAGTTAAAAACTATATTACGCAGTAAAGAATATATAAAATGCGGACAGAGCCACGGGCACACGGCTAGTATCAAATAAGTGGCAGTGATATTTGTTTAAAACGTAGGTATAACATCTATGCTAATAAATAAAAATCAAGTGTTTTCTTTGTAATGTCTAAATAAGAATTTTTTTACAAGATACTGTGCATGCAGTGCCATCAGATTCTGTTAGAATACTTTAATTTTATGGGTTGTCGAATAACGCATATTGTAATTTATCTAGGCAACACTGTAAGGCAGGTAATTCATGCCCTATCGGCATGCGGTGAAAATTCATTCTGCATTATAACCAACGTATTCTATACAATAAATTTTAATTTTGGTAGCATGTTCACGTTGCGCCTGCTAGTGTAATTTGTGAGGCCGGTTATCAAGGAAACTGTAATTAGGCAATAAAGTTATCTTACTAATGTATATTGAAGCGATAAGATTTTTTTAGCTCTACTGATTTTTTTTTTTTATATTTTGTTCGTACATTTTTAGTAGGTACCCAGAGACAGCAGCGGATGAGATGTTGAGATGGGTGTGTGGTGTGGCGAGGATAATTTATTAAAATTTAGATAAGGGAATAAAGGAAAAAAAAAGAAATGAAAATATGAACATAATAAAAGACTATATATAATAAATATATATACAAAAGAATATTAAACCTGACCAGCAAAGAAACTCGTCCCATATAGCACTGCACTTCTTTTTATTTGAATTGTCAGAATAGTACACCTGTATCGATCATAGAAATTATCCGATCGTCTTAGACCTTCGCTTGCCTCATCCAAGAGTCACAAGAATGGAGAGGATTAGGAATCAGGACATTAGAGATGTTAAGGAGCAGTCGTCTGTCCTGGTATGGACATGTGATGCGTAGGGAAGAAGAGGATGTTGTGAGAAAGGTATTAGATGTGAATATGGATGGTTATATGGGAAGGAGGATACCAAAGAAAAGTTCGATTGATGATGTGAAAGATAATATGTTTAGGAAGGGAGTGAATGCGGAGATAACTGCAAATAGAGAGGAATGGAAGAGGAAGAAATGTTGCGCCGACCTCAAATAAAAATAAAATAAGGGTAGGGAGATGAAGACGTAGAGATAGTAGCGGGCGGACTGATGATATTCTTTGTATATTGCAATGAAAGTCAGCTTGTGGTCCTAATTCAGAAGTTCTGGAAACCTTGATTGAAAGATGTTGATAAAGCTTAACTATAATTAGAACTACTATACTTGTGGAATAATTTGCTCGACTCTATATTATGTTCTTTTATAACATTTTTCATGTTTCTTTCTTAAATCTCTTTTCATGAAAGTGTATGTAGATACGGTGCAATCTATACTAATAAATAAAATTGAAGTGTCTGTAATGTAATGCTTGTTTTGTTTGTAATTTTAAATTTAATTAGTTTTTTTAAAGTTTTGTAAACTGTTTGTTTGTTCCGGGTAATCTCCCGAAAGGCTAAACGGATTTTGAAGGGACTTTTTTTTTTGGTAGATAGCTGATGTTACTCCCGGTAACTTTGGTACTTTTAATTTTCGAAAATAATTACGATTCCGTGTAAAAAAAATAAAAGCATAAAAAATTGAATAAAATCCGATTCAATGCACAGTTTTACCGGCAAGTGCTTGAATTTATGTGAAATATTTTTACTTTATCTTAGTACTAAAAAAATTATTAGGATTCTGTATAAAAAAACCGCAGTGAAGAACACATGAAACGCGGGCGCAGACGCGGGCACACAGCTCATTGTCTTATATATTCTTTCATCTAATTTTTGAAGAAGTTTGAGTTAATTTACATTGCTAGTAATTTATTTAACCGATTTAAATGTTGTTTTTAGAATTTAGAAGGTAAACTAGAAAATAAGATATGCTTATTAGATATCGTTACTATACTGTTACTCATTTGGATAAGCGTAAAGTTATTTTACGTGAACAAAGCTGCGAGCACCAACTAGTTATAATAATTGAAATTTTTAATTCTTTGAGCGAGTTTCTAGCTGTATGTTTTAAATAAATATATTTCCGTATTAATTGTTTTAGCATTTGTAAATTTGTTATGTGAGTCATTGCTTTAAATCTAATAAACTACAACGATTCTGTAAAACAAGTTATAACGAGTTGTACTCGAGACGTCACTGGAAGTTATATGTAAATGTGGTTTTTAGAAAAGTGACGTCATAATAAAGTTTCATTATTTCTTACATGCGTCATAAACGGGTCCTAATATATTTCGCTATTTTATTTTTTTAAACATATACCTAATGTTTTTCTCTCTTTAGTGAGTTGAAATTCTATGTAGCTATTATTGTTATTATTACTCATAATTGTTTTTTTTTTTATCTCTGTGCTGTTCACTAGGTGTTTTTATAATTTCGTCTGTGTTAAAGTATTCAACCGATATAAGGGAATTACTTTGGTATCTACGAATCTAGGCTAGGTTTGTGGCTGTTTCTGGAAGAATGCGAAATGTGTCACTAGAGCGTGCCGTATAACGCATTTTGAAAGTCGAAGAGTTTTAGTCAGTCAGAGAGACTCTCAATCTTATTTCGCTCCAAGCACCCAGAAAGTCCGGCAGTCTTGTTTTCAAATTAGGAAATCAGAACTAAATGTATCAGTTAGATTCAAGTAATAGGTTTCGTGTCAGTCACTATTAGTTAGATAATATCGGTGACATGACGTCAGTACCTTACTGTGTGTACTGGATGACTGATAACTTAGCCGGGGCCGGGGGAGGGGGTTTTGGCAAACTTGGACACCTCCCCGGGCAGCAGTTTCACGGTGCTCCAAAGTCATAACACAATATGATTACAAATAAAAAAAACTTGCTATACAGCACCTAGCATACGGAGGCCTGCTTGAAAATGTACATGTACATATTATAGATTACTCAATGTAGATCTACTTTTTTTTCCTGGGTTTTTTTTTTTTTTAATTTCAGGTTATATCAATTAAAAAGTTATTAGGTAGGTAATAAAGGTAATAGATAATAAAGAGTACAAATTGATTAAAGGGTTCTTATTGTCCCATTCACGTAAAATGTCATCCATAATATTTTTTTGACTTTTTAAATCTAATTAATCTCAAAAGCTGGAGAGACGGGCGCCATTATCAAGTTTCTGCTCCGGTTCGAAAAAATCGTAGATTCAGGGTTGAACTTAGGTCACTCACTGTACCACGTAAGTTTTTTAATCATTATATTAATAATTTTTAAAGCCTATCAATCAGTTATTGACATCTTATGACCACTTCTTGCATAGGAAGTTCTATAAAAATCGGTCGGCTAATTACATCTTTATAGCCTATCAATTGTTCATTGATATATGCTTCCCGTTTACAAAGTTTCATTAAAATTGGTCAAGCCGTTTTCCAGTTAAATCCAGGCATACAATCAGGACAGACATTTTTTTAAATGTCTCATGTCAATAAAGGTAATGACTAAAATAAATATATGTCACAAAATTCGCAAAGAATGTAGTAAATAAAGTAAATTAAGCACATTACTAGATTTACCGGACAAGTTCAGGCACCATGTCAAGCAGGTTTTGATTTGTAATAGTTATTATAGGGTGGATGGTGATGTCTGGAAGTGACAGCTTTCTCTGTGCATCTAGTAATAACTTTGTAACTGTTATAAAGATGCAAAACAAAATATGCAGAAAAAAAACCGGATCAAGTTACTAGCCGGTTCTTATCGATGGACTGGATTGTTTTCCGAACCGGTGGTAGTATTTTGACGTTCATAAGCGCCTTATCAGGGCGTTAGTTTAATAAAGTATATATTAAATTTGAATATGAATTTAGTACAGGTTGATTCAACAAAAATATATGTTTTCTTGCCATACTTAAGAGATAAAATGCTGTAATAGTAATTTAAATGTTATGTACACGCGAAGCCACGGGTACGGCTAGTCACAAAAATAAACACCTCGTGACTAATCGTGTTTCATTCTTTGTAGTTATATATTCTGTTACGTTATTGCATCCCGTATGCTATGTAATCTCCGGTTCGATTTCCGCCTATGCCGATTAAAGTTTATTTTATATGTGTGTGGCTTTTTTTGTATGTTTAATATTTAGTCTTATTTATTGGGCTTGTGATAAATTATCCCCAGTAGTGGGATCTTAATAAATTAAATAATATTTCTAAGCTGTGTTTTATATATTCTTCACTGCTTAATATAGTGTTTTAAATAATCACTGGAATATAATATTTTATAGTGATTTAATCATATTTTGTTTACAATTAAATGAGTTTTTTTTTTACACGGAACCCTAATTATGTACCTAAAAATTGTTTGGTACTAAAAGAAAGCGAAGATATTTCTCATAAATTCAAGCACTTGTCAGTAAAACTGACTATGGAATTTGATTTTGATCACAAATTCATGAGATTTAATCTTTTTACGCGGAACTCTAACTTTTAGTAAAATAAAAGTAGCGATAGAAATGGTCCAACAGTTCCGGAGATTAGCCGGAACAATTTACAGACATTTTTAAAAATTGTGCTTTTGGTATAGGTAACGTTTATACGAGTACATTCATATGTATCAATAGTGTCTGGCCAATGGGCCATCGCGAAAACCTTCGGCCGGAGCCGAAGGTCGAAGCCGAAGGCTTAATAACCCTAATTAATAATTATAAATCAGATACTGGCTATTTTACTGACAACATTTTACTAATACACTGACTGCATTTTAAGTTAACCATAAAAAAAAGATGTGAACTTTGCTAAACCATCCATGAGGCCGCGACAGTGTTGCTTGCTTCCCCACCCTGGGATTTGGAGGCGAGAGCTCTCGCTGTTCTTTACCAGTGGCGGGTCAAGGCACTAAAACGAGGAGCTCGCCCTGCGCCACGAGAAATCGCGGTTTGAGAGTACAGTGGTTTTAGTCAGTAGAAATCTGACATAACTCACCCATCGTTACCGGATGGGGGTGAGTATCCTAGGAGAATTTCCCCACTTGCAAAAAAGAAAGTTCGCTAAACAACATTTCTAATTAACTTTCTAAAGAAGGAAATTACTTCTATATTGATTATTTCGATTACCCATAAAAATGAGACAATAGTAAGACAATAAAAACAATGGAAAGCTGGCGTAAACGCCAGGTTAGTGCTGAAGAGGTTAATGTTTTAAAAAATTACATAAATAACAATATCTGAAGGCGTCGTTAATTAATGTAATTATTGCTTTAAATAAGGTAGGGCACAACGTGATATATATTTTACTTTTCTTTTTCTCAATAAAATAATAATTTTCACTATCGTGTAATAAAAACAAACAAAATATCAAAGCAGATAATCGAAAAGCGCGTACGAACCTGTCTAGTTTTGGATATTTAATAACAATAGCGGACGGTGGACGCAGCTTTGTGTTTTTCAAAGCGCTCTCGCACATTCGTATCGTAATCGATTAATTACAGTGCTTGTTAGAGACCTTTGGTTTCGGTTAAAACTGCGGTGCATTTTGGCCGAAGGAGGCCGAAGCCGAAACCGGAGCCGAAGGTTCGGTCGAGCACTAGTATTTAGTAAAAAGTGTAATTTTGGTATTATAAACAGACACTTCAATTTTATTTATTAATATTCATAATACTCTGTTTTAACTTGAATTACTGTAACATTGATTTAAACAAAGTCATTGCTTATCACCTAATGGTATATTCGGCTTGAATATGGAATCAAACGAAACCTTGGTCTAACCTACTTGCTAAAAATGGTATGTTATTATAAAACGGAAATCTTTGCATTATTATTCTTGACCCCGTTTCATATAGTAGCAAGGTGCGCGATCACAAAACTGTAGTTTCTTGTTTGCGGTATTATTATTACGCGGGTTGTTATTTTTTTTACACTTTTACATTCATTAATTACAGTTCATACAATCAATTACATTCATTACAGTTCTGTTGCATGGTATTCAATTATAGTTGAGAATGGAACGAGTTGCGAATGTACGAATATGAAATGGAAATAATCCTAACTGCGAATATGAGTTTATTTGTTAAGCTTTCATGCCTTACTTTTATACACGCGATGATGGCACAGTGGGTACTGCGGCCGGATTCCTCGTCACTCGACGCGGGTTCGATCCTCCAACTATCCGACTCTAAAATCGGCCTGAGCTTTCGGTGAAGGAAAACATCTTGAGGAAACCATAGCAAGGTGGTAGGGCATACCCGCCTGGGTAGCTACCACCCTCAAGTTTGAAAACCTGTCACCGAATACCAATAGGTGTGTTCCGGTAGCATCACTTGAGAACCAGTACCTCTAGGCTTAGTGTGTTTACCATCCTGGACCATACCGTCACTTAACATCAGGTGAGATTGTGGGAAAACCACTGAGACTATTCCGTGTAAAAAAAGTACAGGTGTCCTTTTTTATTTATTTTAGTCCTTATTTCTTTATTACTTTTCATTAATTGTAGATTTAAATTTGGTGTTTCATATATGCCGGGTATTCCGCGACGTCCAAGTTCTTTCTCTCAATACTTTGACCGCTTTTGATCACAGGTTTTGATAGTTTGGGAAGACTAATTTAATATAAGATAAGAAAACAATTATTCGACAGATGGTCTCAAGGATAAGTAGTGCTTAAATACATCTTTAAAAATTGCTTCATGTAAATTCATCGATAACCTGTGTAAACACAAATGCTGTTTACTGAATTTATGCCGTTAACCTTCGGCTTACGCGTGTGCCAAGTAAGTTGGGCCGGTGTGTGATTCATGCGATGTTTTGTGACTTGCTGTTGTTAGTTCTACTCGTGTATATTTGTACGTTATATTTAGGGCTTGGTATTCGAATATTCGCCGTATTAACAATTTGAATGTTATTAATTTTAGTATTCGAATATTTTTAATAATAATTAAAAGAAAACATATGTTATGCGTGTATTTGAACTATTTAAAACAACCGCGAACGGAATGGGCAAAAGGAATGACAAGACACCGAATTTACCTTTGTTAATATCTGTATTCTCTTTCATATGTAGTTTATGAAGCTCAACTTTTGAACGTTAGTGGTTAAAAATGATCTCAAGATCAATTCTCTACAATCTTCTAAAGTCTTCAAAAAAAAAAAGGATGAAAATCGACTTAATAGTTCAAATACCAATAACAATAGGAAAACAAATAAAAGGTGGCGTAAACATCAGGTTGGCGCTTGAGCGGTTAAACAGTAACGGCAATAATTATGAGAATGATTAAAGGGTGAGGTGAACCGGTCTAAGGAGGTATTCGAGTTGGAATTGGAGCGGTTGTACGCCCCTAATGTTCCTACTTCCCACCTTTATTAAAGGTGCAGGAAACTGATATATAGCTCCCATGGGAGGAGTTAGATGCACTCAATTCGGAGATGTTCAATAGGATGCAGGACCACATGGGAGGGCAATGTTACAGGAAAGCGCTGTGGGACTGCTACAAAGAATATCGAGGGTGAACTTAGGCGGTGAATGGATTACAAAATAGAATGGCGGAGAGAATTAATTCTCTCAAGGTTGGTGTGATCACCTCTGGAATCAGGCAGTCAGGATAAACCGGAGAGATAACCGCTTGGTCAGCAGACCAGGAAAGGATCGATAAATAGGAAGAAGGTGGAGTCGAGACAGGCTCAAGGGCGGGAGAAGGGAGCGTGAGCGTGGTTATCGGCGCCCTGCTGGATAAGGTTCCATTCCCAGCTATAGATCCCAAGTCAGCGACGCTGGCAGCTCAGGCGGAGACTCCACGATCCTTCGTGGCTAGGAGAAGGCGGGCCATATTAAGAAAACTCGGCTGAAAGGAGGTTGGGCCTTCGCTCCTTCATCCTCTGCGGGTGTACCTACCCAGGCTAAGCTCAAGTTGGTGTTGAAGCTCCCATTGATGCCGCGTTCGACTGCAGTCGTATTGACACTACAGAATTAGCAATGCGAGGACAAAGAAGGGCGTGTCTATAACAGACTTGGTAGAGAATCATTGATCATTGAGATTTCGGGTTTCCGTTGCGCGAAACGGACAGATACTCTCACGGGTGCATGTCGAAGGTGGCTGAGATCTTTCAGACATCAAACATATATCCATCCATCCATTCAACCAAAAGACGTCTACTACTGGACATAGGTCTTTCCTAAAGATCTCCACCATGACCAGTTTTGCGCTACCTGCGTCCAGCGGCCTCCCGCGACCTTCACCAGGTCGTCGGTCCACCTTGTGGGGTCTACCTACGCTGCGTCTTTCAGTACGTGGCAGCCATTCGACAACCCGTTGGCTCCATAGGGCATCGATTCTACGAGCAATGTGGCCAGCCCATTGTCACTTCAGTTTGGCAATTCTACGGGCAATGTCGGTTACTTTGGTTCATCTGCGGATCTCCTCATTTCTGATTCGATCGCGCACAGAAATTCCGAGCATAGCCCTCTCCATTGCCCTGTGGGTAACTTTGAGCTTCCTAATAAGGCTCATTATAAATGACCACGTCTCAGTGCCATAAGTCATCACTGGCAACACACACTGGGCGAAGACTTTTGTCTTGAGACACTGCGGACTCGGTCGAGAATATTCTGCGTAGCTTCCCAAACGCGGTCCAGCACAGTTGGATTCGACGATTAACCTCTTTTTCGAAGTTGGACCTACCTAACTGGACAGTTTGTCCCAGGTATATATAACTGTCAACAACTTCGAGCGTAGAGTCACCGATTTTTGTAGGAGTTGGCACAACATGGATATTAGACATAGTTTTTGTCTTGTCTATGTTCATTTTAAGACCAACTCGTTCGGAGGCTCTACTGAGGTCATCAAGTATCGTAATATATTCGGCGTTTCGGCCAAGAGCCTCGCCGAATATCCGTTATTCGCTTAAATCACTATTCGTGGCATCTCTAGTCTGAACACAGAGACTACAGTCGTTTTGGTTTGTCTGTGGTGATCGTGCTTCAGTCTGGCATATGTAATACTAGTTAACCAACTTTTCAAAACTCCAGTCCTTTGCCAGTTAAAGGATAAAGTTGAAAGGTAACTTTGAATTTTGAGACAGGGTTAAGGTGCCAGTCCGAGCAACATACAAAATTCGATTTTTATTTACAAGGTCGATTGCTATCGCTTTTAATTATCTGAGAATTAAGTCCCATAAAAACAGGGGTTAGTGACTCATTGGACAATTGAATTGAGAAATATTTTAACTGGAAGTCGAGACGTCGCGTACTTTGTTATTGTAATAATGTGTATGTAATCCGTTTATGTAGCGAGTGCTTGATGGAACACCGTCGGGTTTTATTCGGTAAGAATCAAACATACCAACTTTTTGCTTCCCACCTTATGGATAGTTTATGGTAACATTTCCTCACCTAAACAAAAAAAAAAAAAAGATAGACTTATGTTATTCTCAATATCGATTACTTACAGTTTAGTTATTAATCGTTATTGCGATTAGTAAAATCGATTAGCCTGGATTGTTTAATACATGATTACTTAAATGTTAGGAGTTGTGTTAAATCAAGAATGTAAAAGTAAATTTATGCTACAATTTGGCAAATAATTATAAAAGTTAATAACATTTTGTTATCTATATCTAATTATGTTTTATTCTTGAGTGGTTACAAATACGGTTCAAATATCACAAATCGAGTTTTCTGTCGACGCTCCTACTTTGCTACCGTTGGTTTGTTTTTCTAATTATAAATAATTTCATATAATTACATATAAATATCTAACCACAGAATGAGGATAAAAGAAAAATTAAATAAATCTTGAGATAAACATATTTTAATGACAATTTTTTTTTAAATTTTTTTTTTCGTTATATCTGTACAGAGTCGCTTGTGTTGAACTAAGTCGTTTTCCTCTTTTGTCTGTCTGCTTATCTCTTAACACTGCCTGAACCACGTAACGGATTTCGAATCAGATGGCACCACCAGTTAGGTATTTTTTTTCACGGAAAGTTTTTTGCTATAAGTATGTAAATCTAAACTAAAATAAAACTATATATCAAATTATATACTAAAGAATTTTAGTTCTTCGAAAATTCTAGAGAAAGCTATGCGATAGCATTTCTTCTATCTTTTTATTATTATTCTTCGGTTGACTCATAAAACATTAATTAAATTCAAAGCGGATGAAGACGCAGGTCGAGGCTAGTATCTGACTATCTACTCACGGGCGTCTGATGTTGAGATACCTATCGGTATGGTCTACCTATTTTGTTACTTATGCATTCGAAAATTAGTATGTACCATTTACTAATTCTCGGAGCAAAACACATTATCTTAGCACCTATTCTAACGTTTATTTTTCATAATCTGTATAAATGCACTGAACAGGTTTCGTAGAAGAGAAAACAACAGTATAAACACAAACTTATTAAGTTTCAATAATAACACGTTGCCTCGACTTAACTTTCTATGTTTAGCAGTGCGGGTGAGTGGCCTTCTCTATTGCGAGGTGAAAGTTTGCACACTCGAGTTTCGGCAGTCATTGGGTGACACGGGAACTTTTCAAATTAACATAGTCATATCTTAGTTGTTTGAATGTTTTGATAAGTGAATTCTTGGTTTATTGACTAAGGCAGATAGAAGTTCGTTTGCGGCTTAGCCCTTCGCATGTATGGTGCAAACTCAGATTTTTTTTTAACGATTTTTTTTATTATTTTACACGGTATAGGCTCAGTGCTTTGACCACAATCTCTCCTTATGTTATGTGACGATGTGGTCCAGGGTGGTAAACACAAAGCCTAGGTACTGGTTCTCAAGTGTTACTGGCGTAACACACGTATTGGTATTTGGCGACAGGTTTTCAAGCTTGAGGGTGGTAGCTACCCAGGCGGGTATGCCCTACCACCTTGCTATGGGTACCACCCGTAGGCTGGCCAGGCAGTCATTATTAGAAATTACCCTACTACCAAACTATGGTTTCCTCACGATGCTTTCCTTCACCGAAAGGTCAGGCTAATTTTAGAATTGGAATTAAATGATGTTGACTGGAGGTGCCTTGACGGCTTCATCGAACGTTTGAGGCCTTCAGTCGCCAGAATGGTAGCTGTGGTGGTACCCTTACCAAAGAGGTATGAACCTCGGCTTGGACCTGCGCGTAGTAGTGTGCGGGACTGTGAGGTGCAGTATAATGCCTGTTATGACAGTGCATGAAAGTGTTACTGTACCGCACTGGCGGCGGGTACAGAAGCCTCCCCAGCTGAGAATCGGTGCAAGTCCTGGGCCGCTGCCGGAGAGGGAACAGAAAAATGATCATTTGAGGAGTATGAAACAAAAGAGGCACTGTCCATAGAGTGGGAGTAAACCAATCAAATTATATATAGTAGCTGTTCGTGTTTCTTAATTTACAATCGAATAAGGTTTATTTTGCTTTGTTGTTTATTTTATCTAAACCCGCAGTATACTTTATATTTCTACACAGTATTTATCTGAAATGGAATGAGTACATTCATTGATTTGTTACTATAAACATTTCAGGATGAAAACGTTTTAGCGCTTAAACGAATTTTTAAAATTAGGTTTTTGTTTTAAATTAATTAATGTCAACTGCATTAGAAGTTATATTTATGGGTGAAAATGGATAGTAGTGGTTTTGTATTATATTCCTCATTTATAAACCGATTGATAGAGATGATCGTTGCTAGGTTTCGGCAGTGGTAAAGACGTGCTCCGATCCCCAAATGTTTTCAATAAAACGCCAAATAACATTTATACATTTCTATTAGAATATAAGAAAAAAGCAAAAGATAAGAACGAAAATTAAATGAGACACTTTCTTTATTTTATTGGCTGGCTACTAATGATAGGATGTGCGTGCTAGTATGAGCATAACTTTTAAAAACGGTGCTCAAGTTTAGAAATTGCCACGATCATTTCTTTCTCTTAATTTAATTTCGATCTCTACGCGTTCTTTATTACTGCAACCGCAGAAAAAACCTGTTTTGCGCAATTACGATGTCGTACAAATGGTAATAGAAACCTTATTGCTGCAGTACTGATGGCACGACATTCGCACGGCACTCATTTGGCTCTGTCGCAACGACACAGACAGACAATCTATGTAGATAGGCTCACGAAGCCTCTAGGATAATACCACGGCGTCCAGGGACTGTTAGGGAAATTCTGTACTAACAAAACCTTACATACTGCACTTGCGAGATTATGTGACCTTCTTTGCATGGTTTAGAGGTTGGATAATTTTTTCAGAATTTTTTATACCGATAAAAGTATAAACCGATGTTTAAATCATTGCGGCGGTGCTCTTGTTCAACTTACTATTTTACGCCTAATCGCTACATGCAAATATTTATATCTATTTAGTAATAAAAAAAAAATTATATTACAAACAGACACTTCAATTTTATTTATTAGTATAGATTATGCGTTAATTTTCAATTGCTACTACTCCGCTCCCTATGATTATAGCGTTAAGTTTCTATACTTTATCTATTTCTAAAATATTATTTTCAAATCGGACTGGCACTTCCTGGTATTAACTCTTACAAATATACTTATCAGTTTTATTACATTAGTATTGTGAGATAATTAATTTAGTGGTAAATTTGTTACCAACTAAAGTACAGACATTTTTAATATTTCTATCTTCCTTATTTTATACTAGTTTTATTATGTTAGCGCGTGTATTGTCACTATAAATGACGTCAGTACAGAGTTTACAAAAAAATAGTCAAAATTCTGATTATGTAATATTTTGATATGTCCTAAACAGTTTCAAAGATTAAGATATTTTCTTTTTTGGCAGTATTTTTATTAGTTACTAACTGTGTGTCCGCAGCTGCGCCCGCGTTTCATATATCTGTCACTGTGTTTTAATTTGTTTTAACGGCATCCTAATTATTTTCCTAAATTCTTTTTAGTATTAAGATAAAATAAAAATATATATCATAAATTCAAGCACTTGCCCGTAAAACGGACTATTGAATCATATTTTATTCACAATTTCATGAGGCTTTAGTTGTTATACGCAGAACCCTTTTTTTTTTCTAAAAATATAAATTACGCGGATTCAATTCAGCTATCTACCAAAAAATTCTCGCCAAAATTGGTCTAACCGTTCCTCAGTTTACCCGGAAAAAAGCATACAGACAAAAAAAAAAATATTTGTAGATTTCTTTCATAACTATTTAGTAAAATAAAAATATTGTCATATTACGAACAGACATATCAATTTCATTTATTAGTATAGAAAATGATTAAAAAAACCTAATAGATTTGTTGATCGTAATTGTGGTAACGCGATATCAGACATGTTCCCTTTCTGAAACATAACAATTTGCATAACAAGTTTGTTGTTGGACGACTTTAATACCTAATTATATTTGTATTTAACTTGTAAGAAGTAGGTCTTTTGTAAATTTATACAAATAAATAAAATTTATGTTTTGTTTACTAAATACATATGAATCTATATAACGTATACAAAAAACAGTTTGTAATTTTTTTATCTGTTTATATCGGCTGATCTCCGAAACGATCGGACCGATTTTCATGGGACTTTTTCTGGCATATAGGTGAAGTTGAAAAGAGTAACTTAGGTTACTTTTCCGATTGGATGGTCAGTTTTACTGGCAAGTGATTGAGTTTGTGAGAAATTTTTTTGGTTTTTGTTGATACCAAAAATGAACGATGTGTATTTTATTCCCTGAATAGGCGACGACAGCCATGTTTTGTTTGTTTGTTTCTTAAGGAAACTTTCATGCACGACGTTATTATTCCAGTAACTAAAATTACAGATATATATTAATTCTGGTCAAATGTGAGATGAAATTCTAAAAATATGGTCATGTAGATTGCATGATGTTAATATAATCAGAGTTCAGTATGGGGAGGTCATTCTAATTGCGTCGAATCTTTTTTTTTTAGATCCGTCACGCGATCATGCTTAATATATACGGACAATAAGATTTAAATTATGTTACTATATACATATATATGTATCAGTAATATAACAAGGTTTTTTTTGCAAGTGTGGATAATAATTCACATGAACGTTACGTGAACGTTTTAAACACGATAGATAAAGGCTCCACTACACTTTCAATGTACGAGTATGCGCTTGGCTTCAGTCAATCGTAATATAAAGCAAAGTTGAAGTCAACAACCAAAGTCTTATTTGTTGTATTAATAATATTCGCTGGGATATACTAAATTATGTTTTTATTTATGCAAAGTTTGCATGTTTATTTATAAGTTTCTTTCGTTTCGTCTACTAATCGTCTGAGTTACTGACGTTAAACTAGACTCTGGACCTCATAGAATAAATTACTTAACACTACTTAAAACATTTTTTGGCTACATTCTTATCATGTTTAGCAGTGTTTTGACCACCGTTTCAGATATTAAGTTGCGCTGTGGTCTGAGAGATCTTCTCAAGTCCAGTGATACTAGCTCTCAAGTGATGCTCCCGGTTGTACCTGTAGATCGGCAAGTTTTTAAAGTTTGATTGGCGGTAGATAACCGGGTATTAGTTCAATCTCATCTATAATACTATATCCAAACCAAAAAATACAATTTACTAAGTTTTTGTCTTTCTGTCATGTCTGTTTGTTTGTTCCCGGTAATCTCCGGAACGGCTGGACGCGACAGTTTTTGACAGATAACTGAAGTACTGCGCGTAACTTAGGCTACTTTAATTTTACGCCTTGTTCCGCGTAAAAACATCAAAACTCATATAATTGTTAATAAAATCCGATTCAATGTACAGTTACTGGCAGGCATTTTAATTTATGCGAAATAACTTTGCTTAATATGTCGATTCCCCTTAAAAATGAGATATGGAAAGCTGGCATAAACGACAGGTTAGTGCTCAAGGGGTTAATAACAGTAGAAAAAACTTTGGAAAATAATTAGGATTCCGTATAAATGATGCGGTATACGACCACATTCATCACTGAAATTGGGTCAACAAATAGTTTTATAACTGACTGACATACTCGCTTGACCGTATGCGGGAGGGAACCATTACAAATGTAATATGCTGTAGAATGTTGGGGAAATAATTCAAACAGTCAGTCTAGGGACCGCGAATGTGGATCGAGTTTATGTAAATATCTTTATAAAAACACGCTACGTACGTTAGCATAAACGCAACACATACGCTTGTACTGTGTTACGTCATATTATTAGATCATAACATGCATATGTAGTGCATGATTTTTATATATTTACTAGACGTGTGCCTAGGGTTCCTTGTGCTATACACGAAATCATAATTAATTTCTTCTTTTTTTTTAAATACTAATAAAAGGCTAAGATATTTCTCACAAATTCTAATATTTTCCAATAAAACAACCCATTGAATTGTTTTTTTTTTACAATTTCATTGGTTTTAATGTTTTTACGCAGAGTAACTTCAGCTGTCTACCAAAAAAAAGTCCCGACAAAATAGGTCCAACCGTTGTGGAGATAAGCTGGAACTAACATGCAGATAGACAAAAAAAATTAAAATTGTGTTTTGGTATAGATACCATAAATAAAATGATATGTATTTAGTAAAAAGTTGTTATTTTGATATTACAAACAGATACTTCAATTTTATATGTTAACTAGCTGTGTCCGCGCGACCAGGCCCGCGTTTCTTATATTCTTCACTGCATTTGAATTATTTATACGGAACCCTAATTTTTTTTTTTCGAAAATTAAAAGTACCCTAAGTTACCCGGAGTAACTTCAGCTATCTATCAAAAAAAGTCCTGTCAAAGTCTGTCTAGCCGTTCCGGAGTTTACCCGGAACAAACAAACAGAAAGACAAAAATTGTAAAAATTGTATTGTTGTTATAGGTATTGTGTATACATTCTCATATCTATTTAGTAAAAAAAATAATGTTGACATTGCAAACATACACTTTCATTTTAATTATTAGTATAGACGACAACAAAATTTTTTTTTTGGACGATTCTACATCGCGCGTAGGGTTCTCTGTTGTCTTACATTAAAGTCAAATATATGTATGTTTTGAAACAGCCTGCGCTTCAATTCGAAGAAATTTCGTAATGACATATATTGCATCCAAGAGGAGAACATAGGACGCAAATTGTCTGAATTCCAAGCGGGTGAAGCCGCGGGCACAGCTAGTATAATAGAAGAATATAGAGATTTCAGAACTCACGGATTAAATACAATAAAATGTAATAAAAAGGTCTAAAAAACGATTAAAATGTATGAAGTAATGACATATAACCTTGGGGAACACCTCACGCGGATGACACAAAGGTCTCAGAAACTTGACCCCGACGTGACTCGTAAATACTTACTCTGTAGATTGATCGTACACACCGACTCATGTAAGGAAGTCAGAGGGAAAAACTGCCATTACCAAGTACTCGAACGGTATTGTATCTTTACCGGTTTATCATTTATAAACGATGATAATTAAAATAATTAGATACTTATATTAATATTACGTATAGATAGTCATATTATTGTAAAAAATGATTATTAATAATATTTTTAAATTATCCAGATTCTTGTACGTTAAATCTATGGGGCCGTTAAAAAATTACGTAAGTCAAATTTTGAACATTTTTGATACTAATGATAATAATACTGCTTGAAATATACAGCGGGCGGGATTACGACCTCTTCTATAGTAAAATCACGCTGGTTTCCCGACCCGCCCGCTGTATGTCGAAGCCATAAGTTAAGCTTATACCTTCCATTCAGACCATAGGAGACTAAGTCATCATAAATAAACAAAGCATAAACCCCCATTGACGCCTTCATAATACTAGAAATTGATTTGAATTTGATAAAAAAAAAAGAAGATTTTTAACCATATTTAAAGGATTGTCCAGATTCCTGTAAGTATATGTAAGCTAACTGTCCCACTCGGTGTTTGCCAGGGTTACATATTATTATCATTAGGGATCGTAGGCTCAACTTAACTCAACCCCCATTCCGAGTCATATCAGTGGTACGTCCATTTTGTTTAATTTTATTTTATAAAGTTTTTAAAAATATTTCTAGGCTTTTAGGTTTTAGGTTCATTAAAAATCGTAAAAGTCCAAATAACCTACTTAAATTGAAGTGAATACATCTCATTAAATGCATTTCTTCCCTGTTTTTTTTTAATAATATTTGTTTAAACTCGTTTAAAAAAGGAAGTATTTTTTATTTTATGTTTACATAAGATAATACTGAGAGATACGATATTTCCATATAAACTTTTGTGATAAACAAAAACAAAAACGAGTATTTGGCATAGTTATTAACATTTATCAATGTCAAAATATCTATAGAATGACAGTGAATAACGCTTAGACAAAAAAAACAAAGGAAAATCTGAACAAAGCTGAAGCAGTGATGAAAGATCTTTATTCGCTTAAGTCATTATTGAGGTAATCGCGATTTGGAATATCTCTGCAGACTATTGTGCAGAGCTGAAAAAAAGCTAAATTAAGGTAACAGTGTTCTAACATATTTTAGTAAGAAATTATTCTAATTCACACTTGTAATACGGGGATAGATTAAGAGAAAACCGATTCAATCCATAAAAGGAGTGTAATTGTAAATCTTGACTTGAACGTTTCATCCACCCAAGACTGTTGGACATAGGTCTCCGCAAATGATCTCCACGACCCGTCTTGCGCCACCAGCATTCAGCTGATTCCCACAACCTTCACTAGGGCGTCGGTCCACCTTGTAGGGGTCTACGTATGTTACGCCTTCCGGTGCGTGGTAGACATTCCAGAACCCGTTGGCCCCATCGAGCATCGGTTCTGTGAGCAATGTCACAGAACTGTTTTATGTGTTGGGTTTTTTAAACCAGGTCTAATTAATTCACAAATCAGTATCAAATGTAGTAGAACATATTTAAAATGATTATATAGAATATTTAAACCTAGAGCGCCTAGGAGGATTATATATAGTAGGCTTGAACTGTTTAAATATCTTATTACAACCAGTAGAGAGCAAAGGCAACGGAGCTATGAAACCAATTAGTATATTTATAAAAGTTATTAACTAAAAAAAATTGTAATACTGAATTGAAAATATCGAGATGAAATGTTTTGCCAAAGTAACTGGTATAGGTATATGATTATATATTGTTAATAATTAATTACAATTAATTTAATCCTTATATCAATAAATTCTTTAATTGATACAGTTGATATGAAACCAGGTGTGATAATAATAATTATGTTAATGATTAGTTTTATTTATTATCAATTGTGTAATGTTCTCAATTTTACTAATACACGAGTAAGTGAAATAATTATATTGTTCAATGTTATTCACTTGATTTATAGCTGTATAATATTCAATGGTGATTTATGTAACACAGTGATTCCCAAACTTTCTTGACGAGATACCGCTTTGATATCTTCGGTGAACTCGATGAACAAGAAAAGCCCAACTAAATGAATACCATAAAATACATTTTATTATCTAGATAGTAATTATTCACCAAAAATACAATTGTAGCATCTTCTTCTTATATACATACATACATAGCATGACGCCTTTCTCCCGTGGGGGTAAGCAGAGACTACGTCCTTTCACGTGTTATGATCTAGACACAATCTCTTTCGCTTCTTCTACTTTAATAAGCGCTTTTAGATATGCTCGTCGGTTATTTAAGACCTGGCCTTTATTTAAGACGTGCTCAATTTGACCGAGATACGTTCGGCCTACGATACGGTACTAGATACTCTTGTAAATTCGTTTCGTCAACCTTCTGTCGTCCATCCTCTCCACATACCCGAACCAACTAAGCATTACTTTCTCCATCTTGATCACTACATCCTCTATTACACCACAGCGTTCTCTTGTCATACTTGTCATCTTCACTCCAGCTTCACTTCGCAGGCTTCTCAGCTCTACAGCGTTAATATTATTACTTTCATTGTTTTTCTATCAAACTTAGCACTCACTACAATACATTAGTGTAGGGGCCAGTATTCCTCGATGGACAACCAAACGCGCCTTTTTAATAACTATCTTGCTGCAGATAAAGTTCGATAATCCTAGAAATAATTTATTCAAAGCTACACAATCGAGCACCTTATTGGATAGGCGACGATGCACCGATCGCGAAATTGCAAAACGTTCGCGGACTATATTTTGGCTTCTGCAGAATATTGGTTGGGAACCACTGATGTAACGTATCGGGTCATTTCTAGTTGCCAAAACGGTTACCTATGGTTATTATACCATAAATTAATTGATGTAATAAAATGTATACTTAAATATGACTAGAGAAAACATTTATATTTTTAAAAGGTGTTTCATGTAAAACAGTTCAATAGTTCTCGAGTTTGAAACACACTAACGGACAGTTAGAAAGATGTTACCTCTTATAGTGTTACTAGCTGTCTAACACGGCGTTGCTCGGATTACTTTCATAAAAAAAATAAGAAAGAGCATTACAAAAATATGTACAAGTTATAGACTGAATTTCCACTATATTACCCACGCAGTGAGCAGTATTTATTAAAGTTTTTTTTTAATATAATTTCTAATGGAAAATATTTAGAAATTAAGCTTATTTAAATTAATTTAAATTATATCCTTCGCAATATTGTAAGAAACATAATAATAAAAAATAGTGATTATAATGGGTTCAGTGGATTCAAAGACATTTACGACCGTAGACAGTGTTGCTTTTAAGTCGAACCTAGCCTTCCAAAAATTGTACTAGCTTAAAAAAGTTAGAGTTGTTTTTTATTTATAGGTATAGGTTATTTTCGCATTTGTCTGTCGGTTTTTAACACTAACTCCTTCTAAATCACGCAACAGATTATTAATAAATCAATATTTTGTTACCAAGTCGCCAAAAATATTACCTAAACATACGCAGGCTATATTTTATGTTCTTCTTTCCGCACTGTCTTCTTATTCTCTCTTTCCTCCCCTCTCGCTCCCTTTTCTCCTATAATAGTTTCTTGTCGATAGACAAGGACGAGAGGTAAAGAGGGACCGAATCATTCCTGGTCGGCAGCGGGTGACAGAAGATAAAGGAAATTACCCAACCATAACAGGGTATTTTTTCGGCGTTTCAGGCCGGGCAAGTCCCATATACCAATTTTTTACCTGGGAGATTTTACTCTCTAGTTATAGTTGTTAGAGGGATGAGTAAATTCATTATCCAGCGTAACAAAGGCCATATCTTGTGAGATAACCATAAATTAATGATTGGTATCCGGCGCAATAGCGTAGTGTCTGTGGAAATAAAACTCTAGAGAAAATTTCGTGATAGCATATATGTATCACCACAATAATCTGGCACTGACACAATATGACTCGAACAAAGACGCCGCAAAAGTGAGTTTATTTTGAAGTTATGATAAATATTATTAGTAAATTAGCGTAAACATTAAAATTAATTCATTAAATAATGTGATTTATCAAAACAGGTTCGGATCAAAGGCCTCGAAGCTGTCTTGACCTCGACATCGTTTTTCGTATTTTGTCCGCTAGTACGGTTATATGTAGTGTAATGTTAGTATTGTTTACATTCTATGCTTGGTTTTGTTGTGGTTAAGAAACCAGTAGTTTTTTTTAAAATTTATTTTGGTCGGAAGCAAGTTTGCCTTAGCGACAATGTCCATATGCGATATTCACAAGGATTCTTGGAAACTACACGAATTTAGTTTTAAACAATTGATTATTGATCTTTATTATCATTGTCTTATATCTTATGAAAAAGTGTCAGGATCCCAATCGAAGTGCTGGACATAATTCTGCCCTAAAGTTTACGACAACAACCAGTCTTACGCCACTCGCATCCAGTGTATTCCCTCAACTTTGAAAGTATAATTAATCCTATACTGATAAATGAAATTGAAGTGTCCGTTTGTAATGTAAAAGTAACATTTTTTTTAACTAAATACATATGAATGTGTATACGAAAACTATGTAACAAAATTATAATTTTTCAAATTTTTGTCTGTCTGTTTGATTGTTCCGGGACTTTTTTTGGTATATGGCTGAAGTTACTCTGCGATACTTCCGGGTACTTCCGATTTCCGATAATAATTAGGGGTTCCGTGTAAAAAAAAGCATTCAATAGAATTCGATTCGATGTACAGTTTTACGGGTAAATGTTTGAATATGAGAGATTTTTATTTTATCTTAGTACTAAAAAAATTAGGAATATAATTAGGGTTTCGTATAAAAAAAATAAAACCCAGTGAAGAAAATATGAAATGCTGGCGGAGCCACGGGGCCGCAGCTAATCATATAGTTAATAATTTTCCTCAATTTTAGGCCTAAAATAATTACATTTAAACTGTTTTGTTTTAATTCTGTTCGTTTCCACACGGAAAATTAAACATTGTATTATTCGTGTGTCTGTCTGTGGGTTTTCCTCGATAATAATTTGTTCTTTAGATAATCTAATATAATGACACTGACCTCATATTATATGATTTATAAAGATTAAACTAAATCGGTTTAGTGTTTGTCTAATAAACAGTGCACTTTATTGGGTAACAAAGAGATTGGGTGAGATATGTTGCCTATTCCCGTCTCTTTTTGCATGGTATTTAAGCATGATCTTTCTCATATTCAGGAGTGTATTGGTCGTACGTCTTCATATAAACCGCTATGTGAGTTACTGTATGAAAGAGATGCACTTATTTATTAAATACCAGATTCAATTTGTTTTTGTTACCAACGGTATATCACGTTCCATTTAACATGTTTTCAGATTGATGTATTACCGTAAATTTATATGTAATTGTTATTTGTTACAGAAAAATGGACGAGCGTCCCCTCCACAGCACGTATACAACAGCATACATGAAATAATAAAATAAAAAGAAACAATTAATAGTTTAATGAAGAAAGAGTAAAAACCAGTTCCGAACGTCTGTGATTATTATTAATTAAGATAATATAAAGATCTCCCTTTGATTAATATAATTAGTTTAAAATATTAAATACATTTTCTAACAAAATGCCGGCGATATTGTCTAAAATACGTGAGCAAGCGTCCAGAGTACAGCCGACAGTGGCGCTCGGTGTTGGACTGGGCGTCGCCCTAGCCGCGTGCGCTGTGTACGGTACCAGAGAAAAGAAACAACCACCCGCATGTAACAACAATAACAATTATAAGGTAATTTATTTTTATATTTTGCAAGTCCGCTTCATAAAGTTGTCTTTCCACGTGGGATATCTAGTCCATCTTTTCATATATGTTTTGTTTCTTTTTATTAACTACTGTTAAATTTTCCTTCAGAGTATTTTTAGTTGATGCAAGTCTTGTGTAATCAATGATCCTCAACCAGATTGTCTTAGGCGACTCCAACAATCTTCCCAAATATTTTTCCAGCTGATAGCATTGATTTTAAGCATTAAAAATTAATCTAGATATTTTCTCAATGTATCGTTTACAATATGAAGCATAATTCTGTAGCAACTCTTATGGTGATACGATTTTCAGTCATACATTGTACTCTTCAGGTAGCAAAAAATGGAAATCTACATGACGTGCCTAACGGGAAAACGAAAGCGAGCTGTGGTGGCCGCTGCGGCGCGGAGCAGTGCGCCCTCTGTCGAGGCGATGCCGATACGGACAACAAGCAAAATATCGTGCGTGGAACAATAAAAATATTAATCTGCTATACAGACCAAGACTTAATTGATTCACTGACTGTAAATTTGACTATTAAAGCAAAACTCACAACTATTTTACAGTTAAGAACAGTGTATTCTTTCTGGTTTGAGTGCTTTTGCGAGAGCAAAAGGAGGATGTGTTTTGCCCCACTTCACCAAGAGATGGGACTTTTCTCTTTTGCATTCAAGCGTATCTTATTAAAGCGTTTTATATGTATATATCCTTCACTGAGTAATATACTTTTAAAATCATCGTTGGAAAATAATCTTTTTTTTTCACAATTTTATGAGTTTTTTACACAGAACCCTAACCCAAAAAAATTTTGATACTAAGAGAAAGCATAAATATTTCTCACAAATTCAAGCATTTGCCAATAAAACTTACATTGAATCTTTTTTACAACTTCTTGTGTTTAATATTTTTTACATGAAACTCAAACGACGAAGATATTTCTCCCAAATGCCTGCCAGTACGTTACGCGGAGTGATTTCAGCTATATATCAAAAAAAGTTGCGTCAAAATCGTTCGGCTCCAGAGATTAATCGGTAAAAATAGACAAAAAATCCAAAAAAATTGCAAATTGTATTTGGGATAGGTATCGTATCCACATGTGATTAGTAGAAAGTGCTTAATCGATATTACAAAAAAACATTCCAATTTTATTTATTTGTATAGATAACTACTTTTCCCCTTTGTGTATGATTTTGGACTTAATATCGAACTGAATAATTTGTTAGGATTATATGTTTGCTAGGTTACATATTTTCAGAATATATTTTTTATTTTATTTTTTATCAGGAGGATGCAGATGAAACCCAATCGGTGGAACAGCACGTACCAGGATTGAACCTGGAATTTCTTCGTCAGCTTGTCTCGTTAGCGAAGATTATGGTTCCAGGATTCAGGAGTCACGAAGTGGCGCTATTATCGGTCCACACGCTCTGTTTATTTACTAGAACATTCTTGTCAATATATGTAGCTTCATTGGAAGGCTCTATAGGTAAGCTATACTAAAAAAATGACATCCACTCACACTCAGTTTGCAGAGTCAATTATTAAGATTATGGCCAAGGTTTTCTTGGCACATTTTTTTTTATTTAAAGAATTTTTTTACCTTTTTTTAAATAAATATTTTTATATTTTATATTGTCTTTTTTTCATTAGTAATGACGATGAAGAGGATAGTAAACACACTAAGTCTAGAGGTATGCTATGGTTTCTTTACGAGGTTTTCCCACGTACTAAAAGCTCAAGCTCATTATAGAGTTGTATAGCTGGTTTTGAACCTGCCTCCATCGCATCTCTTACATCAGAATAGCACTGATATTTTGTATCTTGTCGCAAACTTATAAAACAGTCACATAAACCTTACATATTTCCATACAGACTTTCATCCCCTATTCTCTATTGTTGTTTTACACCCTTGAGGGTAAAACTTTTACAAACTTTGAATGTCATATTTATTTATATCGAATCAACAGCCTAAAAAATAAGTTTCAAGCTTCTAGTTCTAAAAATGTCGATACTTCCATACAACTTTTCATCCCCTCATTCAATCCCTTACAACACTTTTTTCGCGTAAAAAGTAGCCTATGACCTTTCTCAGTCTTTAGACTATCTGTGTACCCAATTTCATTTAAATTGGTTCAGTAGCTTTGGCGTGAAAGCGCGACAGACAGACACGAGTTACTTTCGCATTTATAAATATTAGTAAGGATAAATTGTTAAATATCTCCTTGGCAGTGAAACATATAGTTCAGAAAGACATGAAGAGTTTCGCGGCACTCCTGCTGCAGTGGTTCGGTATTGCTGTACCGGCTACCTTCATTAATTCCATGATCAGGTATTTAGAGAGGGACGGTTGGCGCTCGCGTTCAGGACCAGGCTGGTGAACCACGCTTACGACATGTATTTCAAGAATCAAACTTACTACAGAGTCGCTAACCTCGATGCCAGGATAGAAAATGCTGATCATCGGTAAGTTGTAATTCACGAAATTCAGGGCAGCTGCTACCAGCTCGATATAATGACATTGGATGCATTATAGTATAACACGCACAACAATGAACACACACTCCTACACATAATACGCAAATACCTACATGAGGTTCTGTAAGGGAACCAAAAAAAAAATGTAGGGCTTTGCTAGGATCAACCGTGGAATATTTTTTACTTAGGTAACGACAACGCCGTGGTTTAGTGCCCTTGTGCTAGTTACCTTTTTTCCGCTGTTCTCTCTAAAGATCGGTGAAGCTGTAAAGGCCTTTCTGAGCAACAGGGTTAGTTTGCAAAAAAAAAAGAGTTTTTGAGTTTAACCAGAACAAACAAAAAATCAATTTTACCTCTATATATATAAATTTTACACTGTCCAGGCTCAGCGCTTTGACCACAACCTCACCTGATGTCAAGTGATGATGTGGTCCTGGATTTGGTCAAGTGATGCTACCGGAATTGACCTATTGGTGTCTGGCGACAGGTTTCGAATCTTGAGGGTATTAGCTACCCATGCATTATAAAATACCCTACCACCATGCTGTGGTTTCCTCGCCATGTTTTTCTTCATCGAAAGCTCAAGCTCATTAAAAAGTTGGATAAGTAGGTTCGAACCTGCGTCTATTGACGTGGAATTCAATCACTTTACCAACTGCGCCATCGTATAATGTATTATTGAAGACTAAGGGTAAAATCTATAGAGCGTACTTAGGATTATCTCAACAGCTCAAACTTTGCTAAGCAAATGCTCAGCGCAATCTTAGTATTCGAATTAATCGTTCGTATCTTGAGAATAATTATCTATTAATAATTCAATAGTGTACATCGAGTATATATTGACAGATTTCGTTTCGTTGCGTACTGCGATCAGCTAATATAGATCCAACAGTTTGTGCGGTGATTAGACAATAATCCCGATTGGGTCGCGACTACCATACACGTGGTGAAATACCGCACTTGTGGCACGTTTCAACTCATCTTAATTTAACATCAGGTGAAGTGCAGTCATTTTGACTAGCTCGAATAAAAATAGCTAAGATTTCCGTAAGTCGCCGAATCTGACGACTTGGACTTTGCTCAGTTTTAGCTAAGCTTATGACTATCTGTTTTCTGGAGTTAAGTCTGAGATAAGCCTGAGTACGTTCTAGAGATCTCACCCTAAGTATGGATGTAAAACTTAATTACTTGTTTTACTATTTCAGATTAACAGAAGACGTATCTGTGTTTACGCAGTCTGTCGCTCATCTGTACAGTTCGTTAACAAAACCTTGCTTTGATCTGCTCCTCATCGTGTTAACCCTCGCCACATATTCCAATAAGATGAAGGGAAATATATTCTTAGGTTAGTTTACTTATTTACTTTTCTTTTGTTTTCAGATTTAGCTTACGTAGAAGCTTAGGGAAGATTTTTTAGCGACTCGACTGCAAAATATTGTGATTTTCAACATGTGTACGAAATTATAATATTTAAGTGATTTTAGGATATTTTATATGTAGTTTAAAAAAAAAAAAGTGTGAACACCGCATCTATATACATAAAATCACGCCTCTCACCTATACAGGCAGAGGACTACAAGGTTTTTTTACACGGTATAGGCTCAGTGCTTTGACTCCAATCTCACCTGATGTTAAGTGACGATGTGGTCCAGGATGGTAAACACACTAAGCCTAGAGGATTCGCAGGTGATGCTGCCGGAACACACCTATTGGTATTCGGCGTTAGGTCTTCAAACTTGACTGTGGTAGTTACCCAGGCGGGCATCATTAGAAAATGCCCGACCACCATGCAATGGTTTCCTTATGATGTTTTTCTTCACCGAAAGCTTAGGTCGATTTTAAAGCGTCGGTTGACGCGGAATCCTGCCACACTACCCGCTGCGCAATCATCGCTTCAAACTTGAAGGTGGTAACTACCAAAGAAGGGCATTGTTGGAAAACGTCCTACCATCATATTCCGTGCTTTTTGGTCAACCATTCGGAATGAAGGGCTGATCCTTTGACTTGGAAGAATATGTGGCGATTCTACAGGTGGTATTGTTTATGTCGCGTATTCAGGTCCTGGTATAGCGACTGTGGTGATATGCGTGACGGGACAGGTCCTACGCCTGCTGAGTCCTAGGTTCGGTGCCCTGGCCGGGGAGGAGGCTCGTATGAAGGCTAACCTGCGTCACGTGCACGCCAGCCTGATCGCGCACGCTGAGGAGGTCGCCTTCTACGGAGGACACAAGGTATTTCTCTCACTGGACATTTTGATATTTATTTGTTTACTAGCTGTGTGCCCGCGGCTCCGCCCTAGTTTCACATATTCTTCACTGCGTAAAGAAAAAAAAACCAAAATAATAAATCTTCATTTTTAAATAATATTGCCATTCTTAAAAAATTCTTCACTGCAATAGTCATCGTGTAAGTATTCAATGGCTTATTTACAATATTTCCAGATAGATAATGTACTGCTGGTGTTATTTTTTTCACATTACTTCAGTGTTATCTTCATATCTAGCTGGCGTGCCTGCGGCTGCGCCCGCGATTCATACATATATTCTTCACTGCATTTTTTTTTTTTTTTTTCGCTAAACTAATTATTTTCTAAAATTAAAAGTATCCTAAAGTTACCCGGAGTAACTTCAGCTATCTACCAAAAAAAGTCCCGTCAAAATCCGTCCAGCCGTTCCGGAAATTACCCGGAATAAACAAACATACAGACAAAAATTTTAAAAATTGCATTTTTGGTATAAGTGTTGTGTATACATTCATATATATTTAGTAAAAATAATTATTTTTGACATTACAAACAGACAATTCAATTTTATTGATTAGTATAGATGATTAGGCCAAAAAAAAATAGAAATTAAAAATAGAACTCTATAGATCGGTTTAGTGAGTTTCGAGTTATTAGACACTAGCTGCTTTTCGCGGTTTTACCCGCCTAGTTCCCGTTCCCGTGGGATTTTCGGAATAAAAAAAACTATCCTATGTTACTCCCTGGATTTCAAACTATCTCCATACATGATTTCATCCAAATCTGGCCAATAGTTTTTAAGTTTATTCGTTACATGAAAAAATACAAATCTTTCCACTTTATAATATTAGTATAGATTATGTTATTTTCGTTGTAAAACTTATTTAGAGTCGAACAGATGTTAGTTCAGAGTTGTATTTTTTTTTTTAATGAGTTCTAAATCTAAAAAAAACTTTGTTCTTCGATCCAGGTGGAACTCGGACAACTCCAGTCGGCGTACAAAGAGCTGGTCGCCCAAATGACATCGGTCTTCAACAAGAAGCTATGGTACGTGATGCTGGAACAGTTCTGCATGAAGTACGTCTGGTCGGGCGCTGGTATGGTGATGCTCGCGCTGCCTATACTCACGGGAACCAGTCACGGTGAGGCACTTTGTAACATAAATTGTATTCAAACGGTTGCTTATTGAAAATAAGAAACAAAATATTTGTTGTTACAAATGACACTTTTTTTATTAGTATTGAAAATTATTGATACTAGTGCTCGGCTGTGATCGAAATTCGAACATAATTCATAAAAAAACATTGTCAATTTGCTTAAAGTAAAACCTTCTCGAAAGTTAATGTTCTGTCACACGGTAAAAAAAAAAATGTCAAGTCTGACAATGACATGTAATTGATGTCTGGTAATCGTTTTCAAAGGCACTGCAGTGTGTGTAATGTTTTTGAAGTGAAAACTTCTTCAGCATCATCGTGATTTGAAAGTCGATGAAACGAAAAAGCGACAGTACGTTTCTGGTGAAGGTTGGATGTGTTCATCAAATTTTTGAGATCGTGGTTAGCCCTGTGGATTAATACGCGTGTCTCATACACGGTACCACTGAAAGGTCCGTGGTTCGAACCCAGGGTGGCTAACACATTTTTTTTTAAGGTTTTACTTCTACCCCGGGTAAATTGCACACGTTAATTGATTTAATGTATTTTTATGCATAATTTAAAAAAAAATAGCATTCTGCACTCCTTCTCTATATAAACTATAAGTGTGCGAAATTTCATACTCCTTCGTTCGCGCAATTTTCGTAAAAAGGGGTACAAAGTTTTTGCTTCACTAATTTAGAAATCGTAATGATATATAGTTTTCATCAGTTGTTCTCTCATCTCTTGCCTTGATTTAAAAAAATTTAATTGATTAAAGCTATAAAGTTGTTATGTTCTTTTCTTTAACGATATGTATATCTGTCACTGATTTTATTTGCACCAGTTCAGTCACCTTAATGGTGTTAACACACGCTCGGACCGGACCGCTGACATGGTACGACGGGCGGCCGATATTATCAGTACTCTAAGTAGTGATAAGAATCTTTTCCGAAAAATATTGATTTTTGAGTCGATTGGAATCTAACTGATGAATCAATTCACAAAACATCGAGGCCCAAAAGATCTAATTTTCAAACTAATAAAGTATCGATTATTAGAGTGCTCTTATCCGTTTCTGTGATATCATGATAATATATAAATAGGCAAAAATAAAAACGTTCAGTGTCATTTTTCCTTAGTAGGTTAGGCATTCTTCATTTTGCTGTTAAGAAAAAAACATTGGAAACAGTTTTTGCAATAAATGATGATTATAGTCTAATTTCGTCCACTTAAAGAATACTATTTACGAATAAAAAGTCAAATAGAAGAAATAGAAAAAAAACATTGATCTCTTGGACCTCGATTTTTTGTGAATCTATTTAAAAAATCGTTTTTTTTTGCAAAACCTTATTCCCTTTCCCTAGTTAGGCGACTGATGACCTCGGCCGCTGGACATACCATGTCCGCGGTCCGGTCCGTACGTGTATTAACACCATAACAAACAAACAGATTCAATATTTTGTATGGATGTAGAGATAATAAATATTAATATTTTCCAGGTGCGACTGAAATAGCATAAGTGCTCGAACTGAATACATGACGACGTCAAGAAACTTACTGAACTCTGCCGCAGACGCCATCGAAAGACTAATGTCCAGTTACAAGGCAAGTTGATTATAAATACCTGTGCCTAGGAATTTAGTGGTAAATTCTCTTTGGAATATGAATTTACTTACACTTGAGTAGTTTACTTTATAATACTTTCCTACTTTTTTTTTACCAACTTTGATAGCTGTCAATATATACGGAAATGACAGCTGTCAATCTGTTCCTAGCAAGAGTGGAAAAGTAATGCATTTAGGGATCTATTTACGGTGAATTATATTATTATATAAATAAAATAAATCCTAAGGGTATTCCCACTACTAGTACGCCGAGAAATTTTTTCATTTGTCAGTTTAACACACTTTTACTTACCGTTATAAAAACTATTGCTATCGCGTTGAGCGCCAAAGAAAGTGAAAGGGACAACTGCAGCGTGGGCTGATTGAATTTTGCAAAATAAATGAAAACATCACTTCGTATACCCCTTGTTCCCTAAACCGATTTTTAATTTTCTTTTAGTTTTAGAATAAAAAAGAATATGGCTATGCCTGTACGTTTTGCTTTTTAAAATGTTATCCATCAAATTTGTTTGACAAACGTCTGAAAATGACGGTGAGAATCGAGCATTTTTTTCATTTTCGAAGGCTTCTAGTTTCTATAATAACTAATGTGTACAAAAAATCAAAACTTACGGGCATGGCGGTGTTGAATATATATTATTTGGTATACAAATATTTACCATGATGCTATTATCCAAGGAGGAAACAGGGGACTACGTTTGTATGGAGTAAAGTCCGCTAGGATATCCTCCTAATGCGGAAACAATATTATAAACCTGGCCTAGATATATAGGATGACTTTGAAATCAATGTGAATAATTGAATAGGAGTTTATAATCAAGATTCTGAATAATAAAAACAAAGCAAAAAAAAAAAATATAGTAAAAAATAAATCAAATTAAAATATATAATTTCCGTGTAATTTTTTTTTTTGTAAAATTATTGAATTTGTGATGTATGTAACATAACATATGCTCACGCTTTTTATCCCCGAAAGGGTTAGGCAGAGGTGAAATAGCGAACTACACCGCTCACGTTTTGCCGAGCTTAATTCCATCCTAAATGTGATGCCATGTCGGGCACAAATTCCAGACTCGGGTATGATACTGAGTAGAAAAACCCAATATCACTTGACTCGACCCGGGAATCGTAACCCGAGACCTCAGAACGACAGTCGTGCCCTAATACAACTGCGCCACCGAGGCAGTCTAGTAGAGGACGTTTTATATTTTTTTATATAACAATGTCTCCACTAAACTTATTCAACATTGTTTCTGAATATAATTATTGTTACAAGATCCCATTTAATTAATGGCGTTAGTAACAGTAAATTCAATTCCAAATCTATGATTCACGTGAATGACGTAATTTGGTTCAAGTGTAACGAGGAGAATTGCATGGTTGCCTTTTGAATATGTATGAATCACGTTAGATAATGTTCAGCTAAGGCAGCTTCTGTCGTGCTAAATCTTTCGTATTTTTTGTGGTGTGGTATTGAAAATTCACGGTTTTTTTTTTTTTTTATTCGTGACGTGTGTAGGAGATAGTTACGTTGGCGGGATACGCGACCCGCGTCTCCGATATGCTGGTCGTGTTCGGGGAGGTCGCGCGCGGGGAAATGCGTACGTGCTGTACACGTAGCGCCCTCGCATCACCAGGGGTTCCAGGTCACCTTCCGGGACAACCGACCCGTGCCGCAAGGTATCCAGCCACCCCCCCCCACACACAAACAGTCATACACTACCTCACACACATTCATACATTCCCTCACACTCAGTCTATACAATTTATACTTCTATATAAAGTGTCTGTTTGTAATGTCAAAATAACATTTTTTTTACTAAATACTATATGAATGTGCATACGACGTTTGTATGCAACATATTTTTGAAATGTTGTCTGTCTGTTTGTTTGTTTGTTTGTTCCGGCTAATCTCCGTAACGGTTGAAACGATTTTTATGGGACATTTTCTATCATATAGCTGACGTTACTCCGCGTAACTTACGCTATTTTTATAATTTTGAAAATAATTAAGGTTCCGCGTAAAAAAATTAAAACTCATAAAAAAAATTTAAAGACTGTATAAGCTCGGTGCTTTGACCACAATCTCACTTAATGTTAGGTCACGTTGTAGTCCAGGATGGTAAACACACTAAGCTTAGATGTACTGGTTCTCATGTGATGGTGCCGGAGCACACCTATTAGTATTTGGCGACAGGTTTCCAAACTTGAGGGTGGTAGCTACCCACGCGGACATTGTTAGAAACTGCTCCACCATCATGCTATAGTTTCTCCACGATGTTTTCCTTCACCTAAAGAGTTTTACAGTTGGATATGTGGGCTCGAACTCGGGTCCTTTGACGCGGAAGGCAGCACTATCAACCGCGCCATCATCGCTTCAAAAACGTTACTGAGTATTGAATATCATGAGATTACTAGAATGGCGACCACGCGCTATAAGCAATCTGCGGAGTATAATATAATGTAATCTAGTTTGTTGGTCTTACGTCGAAACGATTAGTCGTGTGACGTCATTACCCGACCGATTTGAATGTGTGCTTGGTTACAGGTAAAGTGGTATACACGGACGACCTCTCGATTCGGTTACGTAACGTGCCGATAGTGACCCCCGCTTGTGACGTGGTCGCCGGCGGGGTCACCCTGGACATCGCCCCGGGAACGCACTTGCTCATCGTCGGACCGAACGGCTGTGGGAAGTCTAGGTATGTACGATTAGATACTAGGTACATTCTTCCTTCCCCTCCATCCGTACAACCGAAAGACGTCCACTGCTGGGCATAGATCTCGACGAAGACCGGTCTTGCGCCGTCCGTATCCAGCGGATTCCCGCGATCGTTACGTCTTCTGGTGCATGGTAACCATTCGAGAACCCGTTGGCTCCATCGGGCATCGGTTCTACGAACAACGTCCCCAGCACACTGCCACTTAAGCTTAGCAATTCTTCGGGCAATGTCGGTCACTTTGGTTCTTCTGAAGATCTCCTCATTCCTGATTCGATCACGCAGTTAAACTCCAAACGTAGATTCTCCATCTTCCTTCCCCCTATCTGAAAAAAAAAAAACGTCTGTCTGTAAAAGGTTCTGTTAGATAAAATAAAATTTGCAAATTCTTGATACTTGCTATATTGAGAAAGGTGAGGAACAGTTCTCGACTCGTGTGCTTTGGTTCATCTTATATTCAATTCAAATGTTACCTAAAAACGGTCGACATAAAAATAAAAATAAAACACCCCATCATCATCATCTCCCTACCCTTTTCCCATTTTTATTTGGAATCGGCGCAACATGTCTTCCTCTTCCATTCCTCTCTATTTGTTGTCATCTCCGCGTTCACTCGTTTTCTAAACATATCATCTTTCACACAGTCCATCCATCTTCTATCTATCTATGGTCTATGTATGGTATGGTATGTATGGTCTTCCCCTTCCCATGTAACCGTGCACATTCATATCCAATACCTTTCTCACAACATCCTCTTTCTCCCCGCGCATCACATGTCCATACCAGGACAAACGACCGCCTCTTAACTAGTTAAAAATAAAACAATAGAAAGACAATAGGAAAACAATGGAAAGCTGGCGTAAACGCCAGGTAAGTGCTCAAAGGGTTAAATGCAGTGTCTTAATTTTATGATATTACCATGACATTAAAATTGCATTTTTTTGTATTTTTTTTTTGTAAACACCAGTTATAAGTAAGCACCGAGTAATCAAAAGGCAAGCAAATAGTAATCATCAAGGCATAAAAAAAAATTGTTGGTCAACGCGCTTACAAATGTACCCTTCAAATTGCACTCGAAGGACCTAATTTTATGGTGATTCTTGTCGTTAGGTAGTTCGGCAGAGTTTTTGTGGGGACTTGGCTTTGTAATTGATTTGCAGTTGTTACTAACATTATGTATGTTGGTGTAATTTTATACTTTGATATTAAATCACCATCCACTCCTACATGAAAGCCTTACCACCCCGCAAAGTGGAAGGATGTATTCTTTTATTTTATTAACCAGCTGTGTGCCCGCGGCTGCGCTCGCGTTTCATACGTTTTTAACTATGTTCTTTTTTTTTATACGGAACCCATTAGGGTTATATTTTATATATTTGTTATAGGAGTTTTAAGTTTTTTACTCGGAACCCTAACTTCGAAAATTAAAAGTACGCTAAGTTAACTTTAGCTATCCACCAAAAAAAAAGTCCCGTCAAAATTTGTCCAGCCGTTCCGGAGATTACCCGTAACAAGACAGGCAAAAATTTTAAAAATTGCATTTTTGGTATTGGTATCGTATATACATTTGTATCTTCTTAGTAAAAAAAACTAATTTTGATATTACAAACAGACACTTCAATTTTATTTTTTTGTATAGATTATTAATGTTTCGGGTCTAAAACGCGCACTTACCTTACTATTTTCTCGACGTTTCGACCTGGATTACACAGGCCGTGGTCACGAGACGATTGGTACAAGATGAGTACAAAACGCTAAAGTTTCTAAAAGTGTTAGTGGGATGTAGTCTTTGTCTAGTATGTAAATAATAATAAAAGTTTATTGGTACCAAAAGAAAGTACACGGTATTAGTATAACTGTGTCGCAGCCAATAGCGCCCTATACCACATTATTAACAAAAAGGGCTGCGTTTCACATAATTAAAAAGATAAAATATAACAAAATTAAACAAATAGAGGAAGTAATGCTAACAGCCTATCCATGTGTGTGTTTATATGTCGAAATGTTTTTGTGTGTGGGCGCGGTTAAAAATAAATTTAAGTTGGGAGTTATTTAAATTACAATTATGACATGTAGGTCCATAATAAAATATAACACATTGACGTCCATACTAGTCGTGTGTGACTTCATCACAGGACCTCAAATCCAGGGTAAGTTAGGGCTATAAACTAAGTTGGAAGAGGAATCGTTAGTATTTTTATAATTTCGTTTGTTCCTGTTAATGCAAGGCTGTTGGCTTATATTTTATTGCTGTTTATTTGAGTCGTATAGAATCAAAAGTGGTCTATCTACACTTTAACTCATTTTTGGCAATGTGGAAAAAATGTATGTTTTTGTATGTTTTTTTCTTCTTTTTTTTTCTAAAGTATAGAAGTGATGATTGATGTATAAACTGTATTTTAATCTATAGGTTCAGTTCATTTATATGGCAACATGAAGTTAGTGGCACAAAGTTTAAAAATAAACCAAAATAAACGTTTCTTTTTTTTTGTTTGCGATTGCAGATATGATTCTGTACGACTCGATTTGTTTGTTTTTTTTTTTTTAGTTTATTCCGGATAATCTCTGGCCTGTGGCCGGTATTCGGTGGCGAGCTGGCGGTGCCGAGGCCGTGCGCTTGCTCGCACTGCGCCGACGAGACCAACTTAGCCGAGGGCCAGCACTGCACCTCCCGGCCCATCATGTTCTACATACCGCAGAGGTAATCTATATAACTCTTATTACATTACGATTCTAAATATGAATGATGTTATCGTTGTAAATTACTAACGCACTGGAATCTTGTCACATCCAAATGACGTCGTCCGCTACGAAAAAAAAAGGTTAACAAAAAAAAAAAACTTATATTTCGTTGTATTTATTAATTATTATTTGTTGTCAATAAGATACTGTTAAGAGGATATCCTAGCGCCCTTTATTCCATACACACGTAGTCCCCTGTTTCCTCCCTGGATTATGTCATGGTGAATATTTTTATACCAAATAATATATGTCCACCACCGCCATGTTCGTACGTTTTGATTTTTTCCATAAATTAGTTATTGTATAAAACTTGAAGCCTTCAAAAATGAAAAAAAAATGCTCGATTTTTACAGTCATTTTCAGACGTTCGTCAAACAAATTTAATAGAGAAAATTTTATAAAGCATAACGTACGTAAATTTTATAGCCAATGTCTTTATTATTCTAAAACTGAAAGAAAATTAAAAATCGTTTAAGTTTTGGAGGGGGGACCAGGGTACTACGAAGTGATGTTTTCGTCTATTTTGCATAGTTAAATCAGCCCGCGCTGCAGTTGTCCCTTTCGCTTTCATCGAGACGCAACGCGATAGCAATAGTTTTCTGAAATATCTACTTTTCTGACCGCGTGTCCTGTTAAGTACATAATATTAGTATGAATGTATGAAGTGAAACAAATGAAACACATGAAATTGCCGCGCATTTATGAAGTCAGTCCTCATAATAAAGAGTTTCGACATCGGGCGTCCGGCGAGTTTATTTTTGTTTGTGTAGGTAAAAATGATAAAAAATGTGAGTACCGATGTTTTAATATTATTTGAATTTATATTTGTTTTAATTCATTGTAAAGATACGTACTATTCTACGTCTTTTCTTTTTACAGGTAAGACAAGTAAAATACTTTCATAACTGTTTTACCTCCACTTCAGTGTAAAATATAATAAATTAACGTTTACTTTTTACAGGGAAACTCAGTGTTGTTTGTTCTACCATAATTTAGAAAAAACATCGGTATAAATAATAATTAACCTTATATCTTATATGTATACGTTTGTCCGATCAGGCCGTACATGTCGCGCGGGTCGCTTATCGACCAGGTGACGTACCCGTCGCGGGCGCCCCTCGGTGACAGCGGGGCGGAGGCCCGCGCCCTGCACATCCTCCGGCTCGTCCGGCTGGACGCGTGCGCCGCCCGGCACGGAGGCCTGCGGGCTGTCCGCGACTGGCGCTCCACCCTCTCGGGCGGTGAGAAACAGCGAATGGCGATGGCGAGGATGTTCTACCACAGGTAAAACCACGCGCGAACCCTAAACCATCCACCCTCCCCCTTCCCCCTGCCCTCCCTCTCCCCTACCCCTACCCCTCCCCTTCCCCTCCCCCTCCCCGCCGCTCACCACATCCCTGTTAAATACTGTATACTGTGTTTTGAAGCGATGATGGCGTATCGGGTATACAGTGCGGCCGGATTCCGCGTCAATCGACGCGGGTTTGACCCCCCACTTATCCGACTTTAAAAAATCGGTCTGAGCTTTCGGTGAAAGAAACCATGGTATGGTAGGGCATTCTCTAATGATGCCCACATGGGTAACTACCACCCTCAAGTTTGAAAACCTGTCGTCGAATAACGATAGGTGTGTTCCGGCAGCATCACTTGAGAACCAGTACTTCTAGGTTTAGTGTGTTTACCGTCCTGAACCACATAGTCATTTAACATCGGGTGAGATTGTGGTCAATGAACAGAGCCAATAATTTGTAAAAAAAAAACGTGTGTTATGTTTGTTTAAAGGCCGGTGTACGCGCTGCTGGATGAGTGCACGAGCGCTGTTTCCATGGAGACGGAGGTCGTTATGTACGAGGAGGCTGTCCTAGAGGGAATCACGCTACTCTCCATCACACACAGGCCGAGCGTTTGGTAAGTTAAAATCAATCTTTTTGTTTTCTATGGGAATGCATTTACGCACTTGTTGTCCAGTCTAACCCAAGGAGACGTACCCCCCGGGAAAGGACTGGATCCGACGGTATGTGACAGTCTCTCACAAGTGCGAGGGACTGTTACACGCCAATATTAGTGTGGGACTCGCGGCGAGAAGCGACGCTAACCACTACCCACTAAACCCCCCGGTTCCTCCCGCCACCTTGAGTGGGGCAATACGGGATGGCATGTGCGTTATACCGCGTTGCCCCGGTGGCTATTATGGCCGAACAAGAAGAAAATCTTCTTCTACCACTACTCCAAGATGAAAGGACACCTTCTACGACGCTGCCGACGCCTCCTTTTATGGGTTCGCTCCCGGGTCTATTTCGCGCTCCTGCTCTGCAGCTTCTTTCCCCTGGACAACTTCCTCACAAAAGGATTGCACCGCCATCCAAAGTTAAAATCAACCTGCACGACAAATCACGCCCCCACTGTAGGGATGTTAGATCCGATATCGATATCCGATGTTTCTAAAATATCGATACAAATAATCGACCGAAAAATAGAGTTTATCTTTCAAATGTATTTCAATACCACACAGGCTAGTTACCCGCTGCTCCACCCGCTTTTGATATATTCTTCGCCACGTTGTATAGTTTTTAAATAATGTCATTGGAAAATAATACTTTGATGGTGCGGTCTCTTGAGTCGGATTTTATTCACTATTTCTTAAAAATTAATTAATTATTTGATTCTTATAAAATCAATTATTAATAGTAACTCGAGATACAATGAATATTATACCGATAACAACGTTAAGGTCTTGCTTAATGTGTCGAGTACCCATAAAAATGAAACAATAGAAAGACAATAGGAAAACAATGGAAAGTTGGCGTAAACGCCGGGAAAGTTCTCAAGGGGTTAAGCATGATAATTATATCGTTTATAGTTTATGATTAATACGTGTTCCAATTACTGGTTTTAATGAATCGTTCAGCTTAGAAAATCAAATGTCTTGGAAACGATCCAAAATATCGCCGGACCGACACTATGTCACTTGTAGCTATTTGATTGAGAGGCACTTAAACATGGCATAGTGACTTGTTTTCACCGGGTGCGTGGTAGTCGCTTTCCGCTCAAGAGTAGTCGATTATTGATAGACGTTAGTTAGTTAGCTCACAGTTTCTCAATCTTATTCTGGTCACTGTCCACTTTGGGAATACGTTTTTTTATAGTGTCTTCAATCTTAATTTTCTTGGCTTTTTTATATTGTATTTTTAATTTGGCCACGCCCCTTCTACGCATCTCAATGCCGTGTAGTTCTTTCTGGGTTTTTTTTTTTTTACTTCCACAAGGAGACGTTATAGCCCATGTTAACAACTGAGACGTACAGCATAGTACATTATCACCTTTTTGATAACATAGTGAACTTTTTCGCCTAGTGTATGGTGGTCGGCTGATAATTGATAAAATTGAACATTATTTAAGGAAATACCACACGCACGTGTTGGAATTCGACGGCGCCGGTAGCTGGGCGTTTAGGAAGCTAGATAAAGACGCGCAGCCCATCTCAGCGGCCGCGCCCACGTCCAGCTCGAGTTTGCCCAACAGTGGGCCCGCCGCGGAGACCGGTGACCACTGATCCTTGGTTCCTTCGACCTTGGAACGTCTCGTCGGCTTGTGCTGCTGTACAGGTGACATTTTCAGAAACTATTATCATCACGCTCTAACCTCGCGGGGTGTGGGCACTTAGTTAAAAAAAAAACTGTAGATAAAATTGTCGCGAGTGGATTTATAATTACGTAAAAAATAATAGACAGTGACTAAAACTTTTGATACTTGATAAATTTAATTCAATTTTATTATCACTTCCAAGGATATAACGGTGGACGAAAGTGACGTGGGATTGACTGTTCATGTTAGTTACGTGGAGTAAATATTATAAGAAGGTAGAATGAAAATGTGTGATATTTCTGTATGTATTCGGAATAAACGTTTTTGATACTTTTTAGTATATATTTAGTTTAATTTCTATAAATGTATACGTATCTTCACGCACGCAGCGCTACTATATAGATCATTCGTGTTTATCGAGACACTTTAATCCCGACATAGTGTCTCAATTTTCCGTATCAATTTTCGTAATTAATCGGCGCCTATAGAACAATCTCGAGACGGTAATTATATCGTGACGTGTAAAGTATTTTTGTAAAAAAATAATAAATGATAAAAAAAATAGTCAATTTAACTAAAGTGGCAACACTGCGATATCCGAATAGGCAATGCGGCATTGCATCAACCATTAAAACAAACATTACTTATGGTCTAAGATATTTTATCTCAAGTAAAATTGGATTTAAAAAAAAAAAACCAGCCTTATAACTAAAGCGCGGGTATGAAGATACGTGAAATTAATTCAGTCCAGTAATGTATAGTAAATAACTTTTAGATTATTAAGTGATATTGTAACATGAGTGTTGTTTTTTTATAGATTGAGTAAATGCTGATGAGATTTATTAAGTATTATTGACGTAAAACTGAGCGTAAATAGTAAATAAATAAAATGTGGTGGAAGATTATTTAAAGTTGATTTTTATCGCTTTATACAACAATATGTTTGTCCGTCTTTTTGGCTGGGTTATTTAGCGATATAAAATTCACGCTATGTTAATTTCCCCAATAAACTGTATAAATATGCCTTTCATTTGATTGGGTTTTTAGAGTTTTTAAGAAAACAAATATACATTTATAGCATTAGCTGTAGCTGGCATATCTCATTTTACCCACGGAGTAAATATTGTGAGGTGAAAAATTAATACTTGACAAGAATTGTATCTCATTTCCTGTTTTCATGTCCTCATTTAGGACAATTATTGAGAGAAGTACCCAAAGTCTACGTTTTATGCGCGATAAAATAAATACATTTTGCTTATAAAGTTTTGTATGTTGAATGTAGAAAATGTAATTTCTAATGTAGAGGCTCTTAACAATGATCAAGGTTATTTCATCGGACTATAATTATTTTAGATAAGGGGCCGTCATCGGGTATTATTACCTAACCTAAATTTTAGCCATATCTTACTTCCCACTTCCTTGTTAGCAATAGTAAGCAAAGCAAAATTTACGTAAGCATTAGCAAAATTTTGAACAAAAACAAAAAACGAAGATTAATAAGTAAATATTTCTTACGTCATCACCATTCAGACCTCCCGTCCAATAAGTCATCAAAAATAAGCAAAGCATAAACCCTCCCCCCATTTTTGCTTACGTAATATTTGTGCGCCCCTAACTCGGATTTCGCGTCTTCGCCTGTAATTATAGTTTTATAACTACTTATTATAATTATGACGATGCAACAAAACGTGTGTCACCATAGGACGGTTGATAGGAACTGAGGTTATTACATACGTTACATCACGGGGTAATATATACTTCAGTTGCGTTCACAACTTCCGTTCGTGACGTTACACTTATTCCGTTCCGTAACTACTTCCGTAATGCAGAATCTCTGCAATTTACGTTTAATATAGTCGAGTTTAAATATATATAAGATATTATAATGCTTAATTAAATATATGAGATTTAATTAAATATGGCTGTCATTATGTTTAATAGTATTTTTATACGGAATCCTACATATCGATTTTATTAATTTTTTTTATTGAATTTCTTTTTTAATATTGTTTTATATGTAAATATAACGATAGTTTACTGTGTTTGTGGTTCTTATGGAAATTTGAAATGAAATAAAGATTTTTTAAATTTAATTTTGTTTTATTTATGGACATTCCAATGTTTTAAAAAAGAAAAAAAAAAAAACAAACTTATTAATTTGTAGAAAAAGTATTTTTTACAAAATATTAATTAGAATATCATTCAATAGTGGTCTGGTTGGTTATTACATTAATCGATGTGTTCAAATCTAGAACTTTCTATGCCCAAATAGATATATTACGACAGGCGATTGAAAGAAAATGGGTCTAATTAATTAATAGGAGAGATGGATTTTATCATGATAACATCCGAGCACAAGCTTCTTCGATGACCCGTCAAAAATTGACAGTTTGGTTGGAAAGTTTTGATACATCCACCATACAGACCCTCTGACTATCATCTGTTCCGATCTCTGTAGAACACTCTCAATGGAATTGGAGTTGGTTACAAAAGAAGCCTGTGAAAACTACTTCAATCACAAATCACAGAAGTTCTTCTGCTCATGATGAAGATTGTCAATAATAATGGATTCAGTTTAAAATAAATTCATTCACGTCCTATAAGGCGAATTTTACTGAAAAAACGACACGGAAGTTTTTTTCCCAGACCCAATAATACAATACATAATTTGTAAAGACATTAGCTTTGTACCACAATTATTAACTGTATCGTATCTCTAATATTCTATAACTTAACTAAAGTGTTGGAAGAAAAAAAAACTTATTTTACCACTAGCGCTTACCTGCGGCTTTGCCCGCGTCAATTATGTCAATTAATTGAAATTTATAAGGAAGGTATGTAGAGTAAACACCGATTTATGTTGTAAGTTCAGAAAGTGTTCTCTAACTTCACTTCACTTTTTACTAGAACCACACCAACTCGTATCGGAGCTCAATCATGATTTCTTGTTTGCCGAAACATAATTTTCTCACATTTCCGGAAATCGAGTTTGAGATCTAGTTACAAATTTAGAATAATAAAATTAATTACTAAAAATCAATAAAAATACAATTTAAAATTAATTCATATTTTATGATATGTAAATTGTTATATTTGATACAATAGTAATATTGTACTATTGACAAATTATTTGAAATAAGTACTGAAATATCTAGACAATGGCCAATGTCCATCTAAAATGAGCATATCAATTTTAAGGAAGCTAACAGTAGGTATCTTATATTCTGTTCTTTACCTGATTCATAATGATCGATAATTATTAATGTCGCGAAAGCATAACAAAAAAATCACATTACCGTTTATAATATTAGTTAGGAAAATTATATATTAATTATAATTTTTTTAATGTAACAAAATTTAGTAACAAAAAAAAACCGAGCCAAAAAATATACATTTTATATAACGAGTAGAAAAGATTTAAGAAAAAAAAAAATAATAATTAAGAAAAATGAATGCCAATGGCACGACAGCTAATTCGTTTACTAATAAAAATTTTACGAACCTCTTATCGTAGGATTATCAGCGGGGTGTAGGTACATCGTGCTAGTGGCCGGTTGCTAGCCGAAGAGTTTATTAACCTGATGCTTCGTAGGTCGCGGTCAAATCATTATAATGTAATCAATATTTAGGAAAACTAACTACCTACCTCAACTGTTTCTAATTACTTAATTCTACTATCTACTTCTATTGCTAGAGGAATGGGTTTTTTTTATTGACTATATGCTATTGACTGGACTGGGTCTTGACAGCTTCACCGAACTTTTGGAAAAACCGTTTAAGGCGTTTAGCGTGGTAGCTAGCACAAGAGCTCCAAAGTGGTACGAACCTCGGTCTTGGTTGCTATCAGACACATGAATTCCCCGGAATTTGCCACGGAGGTTAAGGAAATCTACGGATCAAGATCTTTTACAGAAACCATTTACTTGTTTGTAGTGGTGTGGCGTACAGCAACGCCCGCTTTAAGGGTAAGTCGGGCAATTACCGGGCCGCCAAAATTTAAGGGCGCCTCGCCGGCGTTTGGTTGTAGAAATTGATAGATACGATAAATTTTACCAATAAAGAAAAAAATTGGCATAGCAATCTCTTCGTTCGCTAAAAAATTTCATAATTCATCATAAATTATCCATTTATGAATTATCCATCCATCCATTCAACCATAAGACGTCCACTGTTGGACATTGGTTTCCCCCCTTGGGTTGCCATGATCGCCACTCTTGGCAGGCGTCTGGCGATTGCAGTAGATGCTTGTGATACTCAGAGGGTGCTGCTGCCCATCCTTTTGTTTTTATCCCCTAGTCGCCTTTACGACACCCACGGGAAGATATGGGATAGATTATAGGTCTTATAGGATAGGATCGTGCTTGTTTAGGATCTGCGTTGAAGAGAAATCATTTTATATAGATCAATTAAACTTTAAAGAAAATGTTTTTTTTAAATAAAAATGAATGTACCCTTATTAAAATATATGTTTATGGGGAGGCAATTTGTATGTAATGTGTATTATGCTAGTCCATGAAATTGAAATAGGTAATTTTAGGTAACTGCATAAAGACGACAGCCTTAGTCGATGCACGTATCATTACCATGCTCTTGTCCTGGTTCCTATTTTCGATTGACTGCCCAGTGAAGCTGTAAAGGCCCTAAAGTCAACAGTATAGTCAGTTCATAACGTTAATCTTCCGAAACGGTGACACAAAAGTGTATTGTTCGGCGTGTCGCGTCATACGATCGCCCTTTATAAACAACCGTTCAAATAACTTTTGATAAGTAATAAAAATAATTAATATTTTTCCCCACTTTAAATACTTACACGTATTGGGGACTTTCGATTGTACAAAAATAGTATTTCTAAGTTCAACGTATAGTTCACCTTGCTCGCTAAGAAGAACGACGACCCCGAAATGATAAAAGTTGTTTTCTAAATTCATTATAATTATATTAAAACAATAAAAACAGATGCGTTTTAATAACTCGACGATTACCTACGATTGTGTATAATAAGTATTATTAAAAAAAATCCTTTGGAGTTAAAGAATTACTATGACCTTTATAAAGACATTAAAATGTGTTAAACGCCATTGTCGCGGTCAGAGCTTGGGTCCTGTGAACGAAGTCGAGGATGCGCGCAGAGTATGCCACGTTCCGTCCCGGGCCTGGAGACAATGAGCCGGACTCGCCCAAGTCCGACGCATGCAGGTACAGTGACAAATCCGCGCCCCCTTACCAATTGCATTGGGGGACTTCGGTCTCACTAATGCAATAGGTAAGGGTAGTGCGTAAATGCAGTCCCCTCGTAAAAAAAAAAACAGGTTCAGAGACAAACTGGTATTTTGAGTTAACCGTAGGCGTGATACGAGATATGCCATCTGGTAGCTTTATACAGGATTTTTAAAGAAACAAAATGTTTTAAAACTTATTAGTATGACATGGATCTTAAGATTAATGGTTTTGCCACACGCTTTTACAATAGAAGATGTCGCGCTCGGCACGCGTCGACGCTATGTCTTCTATAGAAGCATCACGCTGGCGTCCCGATCCACCCGCAGTGCGTCGAAACTATTAGCGATTCAAAAGCGAAAAGGTTTGTCTTGAAATATCTATTGGTTTGACTTCACAGTTAAACCGACTCGTGTGCCGTGAATATCGTTTAATGTTTTACATGCGTCGTGCATCCCGTGACATCCAACTTTTATATAGTGAAGAGAATCTTAAGTTTCCGTAACGTTTACGTCTCTTGATGATGTCTTAATTAATACCGCCAGTAATCTAACTTCTATTTTACTAATAAAATCCCAACAAATAAACGTCGCATTGTATGTCCCACAGAATATAATATCGATATAACTCATAAAAATGATCATGAAACAATATAAGATTAGTTAGTAAACGGAGTAACAGTGGTAAAGACTTCTTGTTAATTAATGGCAAAGTTTGTTTTTCTTACACAATTCTGCCAATGCCACTTCGATAGGAACTTTGCTAAGATGTCCATTTTTTTGCTATTGTATAGGGTTAGTGCTTTGATCACAATCTCACCCGATGTTAAATGACGATGTACACACTACATACATACACATATGTAAACATAGTCTTATAATTAGCTTTTAAATAATGATGAATTCAATTTTGGCTCTTTATGTATCGGTTTACTTTATATGTCTATTTTATACGAGCTGTGAATTTTTATTGTAAATAAATAAATAAATGTGGTCCACGATTGGTATCTGGCGACTGGTTTTCGAACTTGCTTTAGCTACTTAGGCGGAGATTATTAGAAAACGTCCTACTGTTCTCTACTGTGCTCTGTTTGGAGTTGAAAAGTTGGGATCGAACCCACGTCTGTTGACGCGCAACCCGTTCGCACTACCAACTGCGACATCATCGCTTTATAACGAGGTTCTATACCTATATGAATCCGTCTTAGTGCAAATTGTTGCATATAGATTAAACAACGCTGAACAAAATCAACCTCGTGTTCAGCGGTCAGTCTCGGGGTAATATTCATGCGAGCATTACTGGATTATTATATAAATATAATAATTTATTAGTGATTTCTTATCCTTCAATAACTGTTTTTTTTTGTTTAATTAGTTTCGTAGAAAATTGTTGCTGGAATCTATATTTATATCAACGGAATTAAATATCCAATTAGTTAATTCTTTATTTCATTTGTCATCAAGTATATTCAATGTAATTTAGTAATGTAGTGGGTGTTTTAATAGAAAGGTTGTTTGAACATTGAAATTTCACTGAAATTTTGTAATTCCATTTAAAACACAACACAAAAGCAATGGCAAAACAAAAAGGCAATCGTTCATGAATCCCCTACAGAAAGCTCCATATGATATATATACAGAAGTCATGAGAGACCGGTTTCAACCATATAAATCTAATGATGACCGGTTGAACTAGACAGTACAATGTGATCGGTCAAGGTCCGGGAGATAACTACAGACGAGCGTCCCTCTGTATTGATAACAAACACTTCGAAACTGTACTTTTGTCCTGTAGCGAGAAAAAAACAACAATAATAACATTCAAGAAATCCTTGATAATTTTTAAACACAAGACATAATTTGGGGTGACAATAATTTGAGTGGTTTTTCTATTTTTGTTGTAAGGTATTAGAAAATTGTATTTGTCAATGGTAGAAAAGTTGAAAGGTTCTCGTTTGTCGTGGTATGGACATGTTATGAGAAGAGAGGAAGCGCATGTGGGTAAAATAGTAATGAATATGAATGTGGAAGGATGGAAAAGTAGAGGAAGGCCAAAGAAAGTGTGGATGGAGTGTGTAAGAAATGACATGAAAGAAAAAGGAGTGAATGAAGAGATGACGGCTGATAGGGACGTATGGAAGAAGAAAACATACTGCGCCGACCCCAAGTGAGTCGGGGGAAAAGGCAGGAGAATGATGATGATGATGATGTTGTAAGGTATTATAAGGAAAAAAACCTATTAGATTCCTTCGTCGAACCATCATAAAATTTTAAAACAAGGCTTCCTGATTGATTTTGTGAGTTGGATATAATTCCAAATCTTTGTCAGCTTAAGTGGTAAAAAATTGGTGACTAAATATTAGCTACATGCTTATATTATAGACTGCTGTAGTTAAGATTCCGATTTATCATCATTCATTCTCATGCCTTTTCCCAACTCTCTTGGGGTCGGCGCAGTATGTTTTCTTCTTCCATACGTCCCTATCAGCCGTCATCCCTTCATTTACTCCTTTTTCTTACATACTCCATCCACACTCTCTTTGGCCTTCCTCTACTTTTCCATCCTTCCACATTCATATTCATTACTATTTTACCCACATGCTTTTCCTCTCATCTCATAACATGTCCATATCACGACAAACGGGAACCTTTCAACTTTTCTACCACTTTCGCAACTTTCAAACTCCCTCTAATATATTCATTTCTTATTTTATCCATTCTTGTGTACATGTACACATCCATCTCAACATTCGCATCTCAGCTACATGCAATCGCTTCTTTCTAGCCCAGTATTCTGATCCATCAATATAACAGGTCTTATGATGAACTTATATATCCTCCCCTTCAGTTTAAGGGACATCCTGGAGTTACAAAGTACACCAGAGATTAGTCGCCATTTCATCCGACCTGAGTAGATTCTTTGCTTTATTTCGCGGTCGATTTCTCCCGCACATTGCAAGAGTGACCCGAGGTAGCGGAATTCAGAACAGGCTGGTACTGGTGTTCCTCCGAGTGATATTGACTTCAGACTGGTGATACCGCCAAAGTCGTGGAACAAGTATTCTGTTTTTGTTCTGCTAACTTTTAGCCCTAAATTCTCCAGTCTTTGCCGCCTCTCATCCAGTCTTTTTTGCACCTCTTGGTCACTCTTACCGATCAGCACGATCAGCGAATATCATGCACCATGAACCAGTCATGATTCCGATTATGGAAGAAAATAATTTTTGAGATGTCCTTTAAAAATAACAAAAAATGCAAAAGCAGCAGAATTAAATACGTCGGTGGACGGACACACTGTGGCCCACTTGGACTTGGGATAGGTAATTTGACACAATATTTCTCTTCCCAGCTATTTGTCCCATATTGTGGTGGAGTCAATTTTTCGTGTTTTTCTTTTCCACTTCGCTCTGACATCCTTTTCGGAAACTTTGCTCTCCTTCATATCTTTTACCAATACACCTTTCCAGTTTATTTTCGGACTGTCTCTGGATCTTTGAGCGGAAATGTAGTACAAAATTTCCTATGTAGTCTCTATGTAGTATGTAACCTTCTCTTTACGTGACCACGTGACGTGACCATCGCAACCTGCTCTTCTGCATTTTATGCAACACAATAACATTAAAAAAATTTGTAGCGGACTAAATTTGTTGATCTGAAAGGAAGTAATAACATCACCCCGGACTTTACTTTCAATGGTAACAAGTACTAGTGTACCAAAAAGGCACGAATGTTAATTTGGGCTGTTACGCTTACAAAATTCTACGATATTCAATACATATAAAAAAGCTTATTCCACAAGTGGTTACTGCTGTTCTGAGTCTTTTATTGTTGGATATATTGTATATTGTGAAATGGCAACAATGGTGTAGTAATCGAGTGTTCTGTAGGCGATAAAGCTTCCGACAAAACCTCACCAGGTTATGTCGTCCAGGATATAAAACAACAATAAGTGTGAAAATAACAAAAAAATACAACGTAAATTATGCGTCGTTGTGTTAAAAAATTGTAAATCTATTGAAATTACTAAAAATTTCATAAGGTATATGATAGTTGCGTGTTTACTATTCCTTTTAAATATCATATCATGTGTAAACTGAATTTATCAATTTTAAAGAGATGAGTTGTAATTTACAGTTTAAAAATGGTCCGCAATTGACCTCTACTCCCGGTAATGTGATATAATGAAGCTCACGCTGCTGAAAGCACTCGAGTAACACCTACCGTAGGTCAGAGGCCTTTTAACTACGATAACTCGACATTTTTTTATGCATTACTGACAATGAGTACCTAAGAAACCGTTTGTAACTCATTCGACGAAGTCCAAAGTTTAACTAAAAATCTTTTTATACTGTATAGACTTAGTGCTTTGACCACAATCTCACCAGATGTCAAGTGACGATGTGTTCCAGGATGGTAAACACTCTAAGCTTATAGAGAGCCTATAGTGATGCTGCCCGAAATATACCTATTATTATTTGGCGACAGGTTTTCAAACTTGAGGGTAGTAGCTACCCAGGCAGGTATAATTAGAAAATGTCCTACCTCCATGTTATGGTTTTCTCACGATGTTTTCCTTCTCCGAAAGCTGAGGCTGATTTTAGAGTTGAATAGGTTGGCTCGAAACCGGCGTCCATTGACGCGGAATCCGACCGCACTACCAATAGCGCCATTATCGTAACCACGTAGGTATGGTTAAATACAGTAAATCTTACTATAATTTATTTAAATTCAATGTACATATAATGTAATTTTTAACATAGAAAACATAATTTATAATGGCATAAAATAAAATTTATAAATTCTTTTGTTAGGTTTGAAAAATAAAAAAAAGAATAAAAGGAGCCCTTAAAATAATCATTGTTATATTAAAAACACAAAAGAGAAAATATCTCTATAGAAAATAAAATCTGTAACTAGTCGTATATTCAATGTGTAGATTTGATTCAAAAATTCTGCCAACTCATAAAGCATGAGAATTCAAGGTTAGAAACACAAACTCAATCGTAAATTTTCTCATTAGATTGCTGTAATCAATAATTTTATAATCATTAGTAAAATAAAAAAAATCGACAAAGTACAGTAACAAAAAAAAAAAAAACGGAACACAAGCGTGCTTTTAAACTTACGACGTATAGTACAAAATTAACAAAATGTATTCAACCCGTTACAAAGTAGGAACGCAATGTGATAATGGAATAAACCAAAAAAGATACAATATAAAAACTTCATAATTAAAATTAATTGTAGCACGTATTGGCGTATCAGTGAAGTCGAAAGTAAATATTCGTCATCCTACAACGCAGATTCATAAGCGAATCCAGAGAATATTAAATTACGTTAAAAGAATTGTCTATTTATATTAATAAGTAGTTCCCGCAAAACAATCGAATAATAAGGACAAATTTCAGGAGCGTTTAAAAATCGAATATACCAAATAAACTTAATAGATTAGAACTAATGGAATGTGACATTAGCTATGAACCAGCTCTCAACGACATGGAAAGTGTTTTTTTTTTTTCTTGGCGTCTCAGAAGCATTCCATCCATCCATCCATTCAACCGAAAGACGTTGGGCTTACCAACGCTACGTCTTCCAGTGTGCGGTAGCCATTCGAGAACCCGTTGGCCCAATCGGGCATCGGTTCTACGAGCAATGTGCCTACTGCCATTTAAGCTTAGCGATTCTTTGGTCAATGTCGGTTAATTTGGTTCTTCTACGGATCTCCTCATTCTTGATTCGATCACGCAGCATTTGCCATAGTTTTATGAATTATCTCTGATGGAAAGAAATATTACGTATGATAGCCGATTCCTAAGCTTTTGTGTTGCCACATCTCAAATATCATTTAAACAACAAAAAAAGTATTTTTCAAAGTTTTCGCTTCTGTCGGCAGTCCCAATGGCTGCCTAGTTTTTTTTATTTTTTTATTATTATTATTAAGCGAACGGGTATAGAGTTCAATGTATTGCTTAAAAACGCGCTCTATAGGACTCTTAGGTCTAACCTTCAAAAGTATTATAACATACCAATTGTCAATGTTATTATTTAATATATAGCATTATGTTATAAATGTCGTTTGAGAATGAACAGGTTCATATTACTGTTCATTATTGTAATATAAAAATCTATAAAGGCTAATAACATACGTGACTTTTATATAGGTAGGTAGGTACACAAAGTCATGGGTACTGCCGACAGAATATAAAACTCGAAACTTCGGAAAAACTTGTTTTTTATTGTTTAAATTTCATAATTTGTTGATGGAAATTATTAACGGACTTTTTTTTACAAGGAGAAATGCATTAAAGCATCCCCTCTTAACCTTAAACGGAGAGGAGGTATGTGGGACTCGCCCGGCGAGATGGAAGCCGGGAATACCCACTAAAACTCCTTGGTGCATTCGCACACCTTTTTGGCCGGGGAGCGGGAGTTGCACTGTACTACTTCCGCTCTACCCGGCCGGAATTATTAACGGACCTAACCTAACATTTAACATATAGCATTTGTCCGGTTCTTACATCTGTTTGGCGCTTCTAGCAATAATTATAAACATTTTTATATGCTTTATTCATAATCAAAACATACTATAGTATACATTTAATTATTTATCTCTGAGCGCCAGCACTTAAACGCCATCTTATACGACATACTGTAGCATGTTGACGGCTGATATTATAGTAATGTTAACGCGAGTACCGAGAATCGTTCAACGTCGCTAAAAAAGTGTTCACTTCAAAAACTCAACTAAAAAAAATAACTCTGGCATAATTAATGGGTTTCACTGGATCAATTGAATAATTACCCACTTAGTATTTAAAGAGTTCGTACATATGAATTTAGTTCTTAATATTTGTTGTTCATTTTGGCGAGATTTAAGGCGGTATAGCTTTACTTTATTGTGTTTAAGTGAAGTGTTATAGAAATAATATCACGAAGCTTGAATTCATGGAGTGCATATCCACAATTTCTACCAATTAAGAAGAAGAAAAATAATTGGTAATTAATGTTGCACGCGTTTTATATTAATGATTAAATTAATCTATACTAATAAATAAAATTGAAATGTCTGTTTCTTATGTTAAAATAACATTTCTTTCATGTATACACGATACCTATACCAAAAGTACAATCTTTAAAATTTTTGTCTGACTGTTTGTTTGTTCCGGGTAATCTCCGGAACGGCTGGACCGATATTGACAGAACTTTTTTTTGGTAGACAGCTGAAGTTACTCTGCGTAACTTAGGGTACTTTTGATTTTAGAAAAAAAAATAAGGGTTCCTAATAAAAAATTAAAACGCATTGAAGAACATACGAAACGATGGCGCAGCCGCGGACACACGGCTAGTTATAAATAACTTAAGAAACTAAACAAATCAATGCTATTTTATTCCGACACTTCCTCATAATTAAATTTGTCTACGTATTAATTAAACAAAAGCTTATTTTTGGTAAATTATATAACTTTGTACAAAATGCGATTCGTTGACATTTTCCAATTTCTGAGTATACCTGAACTTCGAACTTAATTATATAGTCAGCGATACCAATAAAAACTAAACATTAATATTAATTATTGCATCATTTGAATAAATGTCACATCTGTATAATTTATTGTTCTATAGTGAACGAGTGATCATACGGTGTGCGCGTGCACTTGTTGATTGTTTGACCGAGAGATATATAAGATATTAGGTTGTTAACATTGCGTTGAGACCCATTTTTATTTATTTTCATCCGTTTTATTACATTACGTATAAAATTTCTTAGTTTATTTTCTCATTTCTGTACGTAGAATTACTTTTTTTTTATTATTCGTAGTAAAGGTAAAAAATCTACATATTTTAATAACAGAACAAATTAATGACTTCTTTGAAGTCAATAGCGTTTGATCTGTGCCCGTCGATGTCATTTTATTTTAAACAAAGAACCTTTTAACAATCTGTGGAAATGTATTTAACAATATATAAGTTAATATTCCGGAAACACAATCAAATATGAAATAATAGTTAATACTAGAAATGTCTAGATTATACCTTTTACATGGGTAAATTGATGTTGGTAATTTTTTTTGTCGATTAGTTAATTTTTTATATTACTATCATAACTTTAACCATATACGCTAACGCAAAAAAATGAGAAAAAAAAGGATGAAATGAAAAACTGCCTCTGTGGCGCAGTTGTATTACAGTACGACTGTCGTTCTGAAATCCCGGGTTCGATCCCCGGTTCGGGTCGAGGGATATTGTATTTTTCTACTCAATATCATTCCGGAGTTTGGAACTTGTGACCGATATGGCGACGGGCTCGCCCCCTATCACATCTGGGACGGAACTAAGCTCAACGAAATGTAGATGGTGTAGTTCGCTATTTCATGATTTAAAAAAGAATTTTAAAAATCAGTTTATTGCTTGTTTCTACCTATCACAATTTTCCTAAATACGCATGAATGAAATTTCTTTATTACAACTATTGAAGTATACTCGTATGTTATGTTTTAAATCAATTGACAGTAGCTCTAAATATAATCGTTATAATTTCATTTCAGAATCGATTTTTACTTACATTTTTTTTTAAATTCTTATACTATATATAATCATTATATCATATAACTCTTGTTTTATAATAAAACAATGTAGACATCCGTATTTAATAATTTATGTCTCTGTCTGCAAAAACCACAGCCACGCGCTATAACTTGACAATTTAATGTTAAAAGTAAACATGTATATAAAGCTATTAATGATAATTATCCTATTTAATCACGAAGCGTGAGACGACAGAAAAGTTTCAAGAGTAGCTTGGGCAAAAATGGGTTAAATGTAAAAAAAAAAACCCAAAACGTAAGTAGGTACATATTTGTTATTTCAAATTTTTCTCCTTTTATTTCAAATTTCATAAATAATTCTACTAAAACAAAATTACTTTGTTAGTACACGTTATGCTGTAAAAAAAAAAAACATCTATACTCTTCGATCATATTTTATGGTTAACCTTCCCTAATTCTGGGGCTAATTCTTTTATAGGGCAGAGACGTTTTATACGTTTAAGATTAATTGCCGTATAAAATACGTGTAGATATTAAATATAATTATAATGTTTGTTTACTATTTAACCGGTTAAGCACTAACCTGGCGTTTACGCCAGCTTCCAATTATTTTTCTATTGTCTAATTTTTATTGGTATTTGAGAGTTAGTAACAAACAGGCATGCAATCCACTTATTTATTATAAGGGGTCATCACTAATAAATTAAGTGTTTGTTTGTACCTATACCAGAACATAATTTTTAAAATTTGTATATCCGTTTGTTCCGGCAAATCTCCGTACCGGCTGGACCGATTATGACGGGTTGATTTTTGGTAAATAGCTGAAGTTACTCCGCTTAATTTAGGTTATTTTAACTATTCAAAAATTATTAAGGTTCAGCATAAAAAAACAAAACAGATGAAATTTAGAAAAAGACGATTCATTGGTCAGTTTTACTGGCAAGTGCTTGAATTTGTGAGATTCAATTCAATGGGCAGAAACAACAAAACATTAATTTACAATGATTATTTAAAAACTGAAATATATGAAGAGCGGGCGCAGCCGCGGTCACAGAGCTAGTTTTAATATATAGTTATTTATAATGAATTTAAAAAAAGTACTGCGGCTGTTATGAACTATTGATATCTTGAAATGAAGGCATACTAGTCGATAACACGACTTAATTTTTTATTGAAACCATAACAGTACAAGCAGATATACAGGCACAACACTTTCACAGGTCCTAACCTCTATTTTTTTTTGTTAATATTATATATAAGAAGTAAAATAATATAGTAACACTATTTCTATTCGGTTCCTCTCGATAACTATAATGTCTTCTGAGCCGTTGTCGATAGCTTTAACGTTATTAAGGTCCGCCTGAGAGTTCACATAACCTTAACTTAAGCACGATGACACGTGTTGTTCAAAGTCATAACGCAATTCTCAAAGATATTTCGTTGTGAACTAAATCATAGCGAGGCGTGTACATGGACACCGAGCTGGGAGCTGAATGCATATTTCACGAAAATAACATTTAGAGATAAGAGTAACTTCCATTAAGAAAGCCGATCGTCACGGAATACCCAGCAGATGTGATTAGGTATCAAAGGTAGGATACAGTTTTAGCATCCAAAGCCGCCAATACATGTTTCACAACCAAAATGTCGACACCATGGGAGACCTGTAAGTACATTATACAGCTTTTAACTGTTACCAGGCGCGGTCGCAGCCAAAGACTTCGGAGGAGTAATATTTAGAGGCGAAGCGCAAATTTTGTGTTTCACGAAATATTCATAATAATTTTTAATACCTCATTACATCATTGTTTACACGTTTTAAGCACAAAGTTAGTATATTCATTAAAGCTTTTGGTTGGGCCAGTTAAGTGGTTTAAATCTGCTAGATGCCCCATATAATACATATAATCTATACTAATATTATAACGAGGAAAGATTTGTGTTTTTGGATGTGACGAATAAAAAACTACTACTACTGCTACTAAAACTACTTGACCGATTTGGATGAAATTTGGTATGAAGATAGTTTAGATCTAGGGAGGAACATAGTTTTTATTCAGAAAATCCCAAGGGAACGGGAACTACGCGGGTAAAACCGCGAAGAGCAGCTAGTGTAATCTATAATGCTACGCTATATAATTTTGTACAGAAAGATTACAAAGTACCAGTATGCTACCTCTTCAGTGCTCTCTTTACAAAGAGAAAAAATAAATAAATTAACTTGTCATCACGCCCTTCAAAATTAAATAACAACGCATTATATATATTTTACAATTATTATTTAAAAAAAGTCTCGCATTCGGAGATTTTGAATTATCCGGACAACCACACAATATACGCGTATGTTGGGAATATATTACACCAGACGACCTTAGTCAGCCTGCGACTACAGCTTTTCAAGTTACGGGTGCTTGGTTACGGACTGGTAAGTTTATTTTTATTCCATAGTGTATCTGGTATTGGGACCATTTAGAGGTAGAACTATCGCTCATCTGCGCTCCAACATAAAGATTATTTTGAAATATCATTTTATTTTAAACACTTTTTTCCGGCTTTGTGGTGATAAATATTTATACGTTCCCGCCACACCAGCTTCCGTACATTGTCTATTTTGAAGAGACTTTCCAATTCGACATGTACGATTTGGATAATAACTCCTATGACCGCTACTGTCCTATTTCTGTTGAGTATTTAGTTTATAGTAATAATGGTCTACATTAGTCTATGACAATTTTGTGTGTATAAACATACTGTTTTCAAGTTAATAATAATAAAAAAACAACAAGATGATAAAAAGTAATTGAGTCTTTTCTTTCTGTGCATTCTTCAAAACTTAGAGCATCAAGGCCTACGTCGTCTTTTCAGATGACTTAAAACAGCATCCGTGTAGGGTGGCAGCTGCGCTTGTGACTACATAAGCCAATACGCGATCCACAAACGCGATCAGTGGTATAGCAGACATTTCCTTGGGGCTTCATGGTAGGCGCCAAGTTATACATTTATTTAGCCATGAACTGTCGTGAACCCTGAGACCCTCTGCAACGACTTTACTCCACAGGTCACGGTCTTTAGACCTATATATACCAACAATTTCTACATATAACTAAACCAACTCCACTTTTCAAACATGATAAACAGTTTTAATTATTGAAATAACAGACTATACTTAATTTATATTCACTATAGTTTAATTTGATCCATTAGTACCATTTCACCCGATATCACCCGACATTTTAATGACACATTGAAGCGTGCCAACTTCATGCAAAAGATAGTATAATACTTTATCAACAAAAAAAAGTATTTACTGAATGACGAGTAAGACGCTTCAATTTGTACCTTTGATACATAACAATGACTCAATGAATTGTTTTATGGTTAAATTTACAGATATGCTTACATAGGCTGTAAAGTTGCCCCTTGAATGATATCTCTTATCTAAGAGTTTAATCCCTTTAAGCTTTTCCTGTTAATAAATTATTGGGATTATATAATTCAAAGTAAAATTCACTACAAAATGTCTTTGGAAGAGGATTTTTTGGCGGTACATTTCATTGTCAAGTTTTAGAAGTCATTATTTTTAATTCATTAGCTTGTGTTATTTCACCCTACGTTATGTAATTTTGGTAGCATTCTATGTCGTATTGTTTAGAAAACTTGAAGTGTATTGAAAATAACAACACGAAATCTGAACTCTACGGTGCCAAACTCCTTGAATGTTTCTACCAATCGCCATTTTGATGCAACATTATATGAAAAAAATATTGTAGTAACCTATAAAACTCTATTAACCTATTAGCAGAAACGTGTATACTCACAATTGGCGTTAATTACGATTTTAGGGATGAAGAAGAGTTTTGAAAGATATTGTTTTTCTTAATTGATGGTAATGTTTTTTTTTATACGGTAAAGGCTCAGTGCTTTAACCACAATATCACCTGATGTTAAGGTCGATGTGATCCAAGATGATAAACACACTAAGCCCAGAGGCACTGGTTCTTAAGAGATGCTGCCGGATCACACCTATTGGAATTTGGTTACAGGTTTTCAAATTTAAGGGTAGTAGCCACCCAGGCGTGCATTATTAGACAATGCACTAACACCATGCTAAGGTTTCCTCTCAAAGCTCAGGTTGATTTTAGAGTTGGATAGGTGGGCTCGAACCCGCGTCCATTGACGTGGAATACGGCCGCACTACCCATTGCTTCATTCAATGATCATTCAAGACATCATCGCTTCATTAAATGTGTAAATTACATAAATATTTCAGAGCACGTCAGTTGATTAGAATAATGAATGAACAAAACAAAAAACAAACAAAACGATGACTTTCTTATAATTATATGCGAAGACCATTTCCATGTTATTTCGATAGTACTTCACTCGGTCAGAATAACAGTAATTATATATATTACTAGCTGTCTGCTCGCGTTAAATATATTCTTCACTGGGTTTAATTTTTTTTATACATAACCCTCAAATTATTTATTTTTTAATGTTAGTACTAAGATAAAGTAAAAATAATACTCATAAATTATAGCGCTTGCCCGTTAAAGTGTGCATTGAATCGGATTTTATTCAAAATTTTCACGCGGGTTTTTTTTACGCGGAATCCTAATTTTTTTTCGAAAATCAGAAGTACTTTAAATTACCCGGAGTAACATCAGTTATCTACCAAAAAAAAAGTCCCGTCCAAATCGGTAGAACCTTTCCGGAGATTACCCATTACAACCAGACAGGTATCGTATATGCATTCATATCTAACAGACACTTCAATTTTATTTATTAGTATAGATATAATTATAATAAAATAACCCCAAAATGACACAAGGAATAATAAATAAAAAGCCACAACAGAATAAGATGCTGCCAAAAGCAGTAAATATTAAAATAAAGATCATTTTACTTTACGGAAATCATTTGAATGATAAAGAATGATCAGATAACAATTACGTTTGAAGATGTAAAATTTGAACCTTTTAAGTAGTTTACGCGGAAATATGATTTATATATGTGTATTACACCCGGATTATAATTTATGACCTTGTTTTTATTATCCCGCTTTTTTCCCTACTTTGTTATTTGTTCCTGGCCGTGGTCTTAATTAGCCACTTTGTCCGTGAATCCCAATAATACGTACTTTAAATATTTTACTAATGTTGACAAATACTTTTTTCACTATTCCCCTTATAAGGAAAATTACGAGATGAAAAAAGAAAGGCAAACTTGTTATAATGACTTAAAGAAACGATAACAACCAAACCAAAAAGGATAAATTTATACTATTGTTTCTTTAATACATTTTTTATAAATTTAAATCTTCGGTTTCTTATGATGATTTCATAAACCTTCACTCAAATGTCGTCATAAACTGGAAATTGTAAAACAGTTTTTACATATGACACTTATCTCTTATGTAGTGATAAATAAAAATGGTCATTATCAAAGCTAGCCCCAGAATCTACAGAATTTTCTACGTATAAGGCCTGTTCCGTCTGCACAAGGACGAATCTTTCAAGATGGCCGTTCTCATTTACCTTTACTGTAACGTCTGTTAAACTATTTCTATTCGGAATGTGATAAAAAAAAAGGTAATAGGTTTTAAATACACGCTTGAATGTAATAAGTTACATCACATTTAAGTAACTTAAGAAAATGTTGCATCATTTTTGAACCGAAACAACGTGACGCCGGTAAATTTTAAAATAATCACGACCCATTGAAATGATCGACGAGATTTATTTATTTAACACGATCATAAATTACATGGATACTTTAATACCAATTAATTGCACGCTATATAGTTTTATCTCGGTGTAATTAATACATGAGACAATGTAATTTCAAATTAAAAGCTTTATTGTAGTAACATTATTTACTTTCGTAAGTCTTTTTTAAATATCATATTTTCAAGCGTCCGTTCACGAAATATGTAATTTATTTTTGAAGGAAAGATAATCTATACTAATCAATAAGATTAGTAGTGTCTGTTTGTAATGTCAAAATATTTTTTTTTTTACTAAATGCATATGAATTTATATATTTTTTTTAATTTTTGTCTGCCAGTTCCGGGTATAATAACCTCCGGAACAGCGAGACTGATTTTCACTTGTCTTTTTTTTTAGATAACTAAAGTTACTCCGCGTAACTTAACTTTTATTTTTCAAAACTAATTAGGGTTCCGTGTATAAAAAATAATTGAAACTCATGAAATTTTTGAACAAAATTTGATTCAATGAATATTCAAAAATAAAATAAACATTTTCCAATGATTATTTGAAAACTATATTACGCAGTGACGAATATATGAAACGCGGGTGGAGCCGATGATACATATCTAGTATAATATAAGAAATTGAATGAACTTCATTCAATAAACCCAATAAAATAACCATCATCATGTTTCTTCTTCTTCTTTCTTCATTCAACCTACGTCTGGTAAAATTTTGAACTATAACAAAACAAAAAAAAAGGGGCGCAGCAATTGTAGTATAAAAAAGGTTTCCTTTAAGCTAAATGAAAACATTAATTTGTTATGTAATAATTATCTAGTATTATTTTTACCTTGTAAAACTCCCTAGGTCGGAATCTGTGTACGCTAGATCTAGTTTGAGAACCTCTGGTAAATTGTATACATAATTGTCACACGAAAATGTATTATTAAAAGATAAGAGCACGCTACATTGCGAGTTGTTTCGTTTCCGAAAATCTATAATAATCATACAATTTGGTTATTTTTAATTTGTTTATTAATTAATTAATGCATTCTTAAGATATAATTATATATTGTTTATAAATTGTCTTGTATAATGTCTTCTTATGTATGTATGTTTACGCTTATTATTCGTATTTTGGGGGGATAGGTACAAATTATCACGGTATTTTTTATATATGGTAGGGGATTCGACTGTGAATCGGGTTCGTTATGACGAGATAAGTGTCATAATGGTTCTCGATTGTCGCGTTTGTCGTTAGGAGACCCGCTAATAATAACACCATCCCATACCTTCCCGTGGGTATCGTAAAAGACGACTAAGGAATAAACCAGGGGATGGGCAGTAGCATTCTCCGAGTAGGTACCATATACACCTTTTATTTACGTGTGGAAACCCTCATGGGTACCCCACTGTCGGGGAACAATAGGGTTATTAGAAATTACTACTCACTAAAACCCCACGGTGTACCACCCGCCGCTTGATTTGAGGCGATGCGGGATCAAACCTGCATTCAACCGATTTACCACAACGGCAATCCCGGAACTCATCGGGTCGTTAATGGAGGAGACAGCTTCGTACAATAAACTATCTCCGCCGTCCGCTGCAATCTGTGCAATCAAAAGGGAGTCCCTCTGAACACTCTTCTCGTAGATGTATCTGTTGAGTACCACAAACACCAGTCTGCGATCGCCAACCCGCATTTCTTCTTCTTCTTCTTCTTCTTCTTCTTAGTTAATGGCAATCTGTGTGTACACACAATTTGTGCCAATGTCATGTAGGTAAGATTTTCAATCTTGTATCAGCGTTACCAAGCTCCAACAGAACGGTGGCCTATCCTGCTCAAACTTTCCATGGAGCTTTGTCGGCACCTCAGAATGTATGCTACGCGTTGTCTTCTATAATAAACTTAACTTGAACACAATAACTAAACTATTTCACACAAAACGCCACCAAGATTACATGATATAGAGTCAAGTACACAAGTTTAATGAATTAAAGAAAAACAATTGCTACATGTCAGACTGAGATCCCGCCAAAAACTCGAACCCGCATTTCAAGCGTGGCGATTATGGCAATCTCCGCTTTATTGGAGGAGACCTATGTCCAACAGTGGAAGTTTTATCGTTGAATGGATGGTTCTCAATGCATTTTTAAATAGTTTTCAAATATTTACTTAATAATTACTCCTTATTATAAAAAATACATATGGAAATGATGAGAGTTCATTAGTAATGAATAACGCTTTGGGGGTCATTCAAGTATTACGCGTAAGCAAAATTCTGTTTTTTTACTTCTTTCCCTCTAGTTAGTAATAGTAATAACCTTTCCCAATCCCCTTCCATGATAACGTAAGCATTAGCATAAGTTGAAAGAAAAGAAATGTAAAAATTACTAAGCAAATATTGCTTACATAATCAGCATTCAGACTCTTCCGTTCCACATCTCGTCAAAAATAAGCAAAAGACAGACATTGCCCGCCCTCTTTGATGCTTATGTAATACTTAATGGACGTAGATGCGAATTCGCCTACCCTATTTTATAATTAACATACACACATATCATCACGCCTTTCTCCCGTGGGAGTAGGCAGAGATTACGTCCTTGCTACGATCTTGACATACCTCTTTCGCTTCCTCTACTTTCATACATGCTCGTCGGTTATGAGTATTTTTCACCTTTTTTTTTTTGAGGGGTCGACCTTTACCGACTTGCACATTCACCCTCGCCTTATAAATTCGTTTCGCTAATCTTTTCTCTTCCATTCTCTCTACATGCCCAAATTACATATAATTAAGTGTAGGAAAATATGTTTATGAAACTTTTTTTACCTGCCGCCTTGCTCCAACACAGACCTAGTGACGTCACCTGTAATTTTTTTTTAACACTAAGCTCAATTAGCATAGTTGGCTAGCTACCCAGGCGGGCATTATTCAGAAATGCCATGATTCCGTGCTATGGGTGTTTTTGGACTACGATGTTTTATTTCACCTTCGAAAGCGACTTATCAGGGTCTAAATTGAACAATGTGTTTTTGATTTTGAAAGCTCAGGTTCATTACTAGAGTTGAACTGATGGGCTTCAATCCACGTCTATTGACGCGAAATCCGACAGCACTACCAACTGGCTATCATCATAAATAAATAGATAACAGATAAACATTACATATGCTACAACTATATACCTTATATAATATTCGGAGTTTAAATAAGAAAATTTGAAATTTCTCGTTTCACTTAGAAACGTGCAGTGGAAATCAAGCGCGGCCGTTCGTCAGCGCTTTGGATTTAAGTGTTCATAAATAGAATATTATCAAGACGATACATAGGCTCTCTCTCTATACATGAAATTTGTGACCTGAATCTTTAAGACAGTCAATCCCCGGCAGTTCGTTCAACTCGTGATAGCGTTTGTTTTGAATTGTACCCGATACCCGTCCCGCGTAGCCGGGGAGGTCACGCTACGTCACACGCAGAATAAACTAAGGGCAAACTTTACTGGTTTGTTCAACTAAGATATAGCTAATTTACAGCAGCTAGTGCACTCGGCGATGAGACTATGTGTGCGTATTCATACCTAAAACGACGCATCTCACTATGATTTTTTTAAATATTGCATAGGTTTAGTACTTTCACCACAAGCTCACCCGATGATAAACGAAAATGTGGTGAAGACGCGTACAAATGCTTGGCAACAGATTGTCAAAATTGAGGGTGCCCACAAGGCAGCGGGCATTTAACCATCATCCTACGTCTTGATAGTTTGTACTCGAACCCTCAAACTTAGCAATTACAGGAGATTTTACTAAATTTTTTGCCTGATTATTAACTACAACCTGGAAATCTGTTTTTTCATATCTGAACGTAGGAAGCCATCTCGATTAACGGCCGGTATCAATATTCGACCTCAATCTGTTTTACTTACTGAAATATACAATATCGATCGTCTTTTTCTCTAAAGTGTCAGATGAGTGTCAGTAATCAAAACTAAAATAGGTTGCCGCCGTCCGATCGAAACAACTATGAAAGAACTATTAAAATGTCAAGTCACAAAATAAATCAATTTTAGCACGTTGTTTTTCATATCAAATAAAAATAAAATAAAAACAAAGTACAAATCTACTAAATACATAAATAAATTACTAGTAAAATGTCAGATTACAAAATTAATCGATTTTTCAACTGATTTTTTTCACATAAAGCATAACAAAATAAAACACGAATATACTGAATAAATAATTAAATTTATTGAAATAACTTATAATAACGAAATTAGTAATACGGGAAATGACATTTGGCACAACTCGTTGCTATTAACTGCTGAAAGAAGTCAGTGTTTTTTTAAATTACTAATTGCAAAGTAGCTTTTTTGTAATATTAATCGAACTAAACATTATACAAGGTTTGAAAACTAAGCTTTTAAGTTGGACATACATTCTATCGAAAATTCTTGGAACCGCCACGTTAAAACAGGTCTGCGGTCAGCCATTTGCAAAATATTATTTATATGCTTAGAAATCGGATAGTACGAATTATTGACAAAAAGTTACGGCATTCTGAGTTTATGCTTTGTTACTTTTGATGACATTGAGGACAGAGCGTATGAATAGTGATTACATAAACAATATTTAATTATTAGTTTTCGTTTTTGAATTGAAAACTTCTTTAGCGGCATTGAGCGATTTTCTATAGGGGAAAAACATAGATTCGCGTCACCAATGCTATGACGACAACCGTCAACATGCTACAGTATGTCAAATATAAGATGGCGCTCAGAGATAAATACAAAAATGTATAAATACGCAGCCTATAGTATGTATTCATTATGAATAGACTAAATGAAAATATACAGTTAATTATTTCTAGGATCGTCAATAGATGTTAAAACCAGACAAATGCTGTGTTAAATGTTAGGTTACGTTAATAATTTGAATTAACAAATTATGAATTTTTAACATTTTAACAGTTTTATTTCCAAAGTTTTGAGATTTCACTTTTATCGGCAGTCCCCATGCTGCCTATTTTTTTTTTAAATCAAAATTATGCCGACACTTACGTAATCGTGGAAGGTAAGAGGGTATTGCTGACAAGAAGGAGGGCGGGCATCTTGATATTTACCAAAATTTTGCTCACGCAATAATGTAACCCTTTCCGGCCGGTCTGAGAATATAACTTGATAGTCTTTCATCCGATTCATATGATTTTTATTGATCCATGGAATTAAAATCATAGATTTAAACTCTGAGAAAATTTAGTGTAAATTCTTTCATTTTAGATATTCAAGTAACAGATAATCCAAAATAGCTGCATAGAATACAAATCTCATTGTAGACGAATATAACACTAAATTAGATATAACAAGAACAAAAAAAAAAAAAATCGTTAATTCTAATATTCCTTTTAAATTATAGATATAATTAACTAACTTCGTAATTGTTAATTTTGATGTTTAAAATGATTTAATATACATTAAATTCATTAAATTTATTAATATTTTCAAACAACATGTTAAAATGTACTGAACAATAATTATGCTAAAGAGAGAAACTACTAAATGACGTAACACTTGCTACGTGCTTCGTGCTAATTCTATACAAACCCTCTTTTTGCGGGAAAGAGACATAACATCTCCTCTCAACTCCCACCGAGAACTTAGGTATATCCCAGAAAGAATTATTAGACGAATAGAATTTATTTTTCGAGTGTAAGTATAATATTTGTAGAAATTAGGTAATGAAGTTGACAAAAAAAATAGACACTGGTGCGGATCTTTTGGAATATTTTACTTAAATCATTGTAGATTAATATTATACAGTGAATAATTGTGTAGAATCGTATTATCATATGTGGGCGGAGTCGCGAAAACGATTCTTTTTTTTTAAATATGTAAAACCGAATATCAATGTATATGATGCAATAATCAGGTGAATGAATGAATACGCGCTCGCAGGTATCCCATGATGTAATATAACGTTCAGAATTCAAAATAGAGTTGCCTTGATCCGTTACGACAAATACAGACTAATATTAAATAATATATACCTATTCGAGTCGTATTTGTAATGCGTTAGTCAAAACGATTTTTTATTACATCATTCTATAATTTTTGATAGTAGAATAAATATGGTTTCCTTTTGGATTTAAAGTTATTTCATTTTTAAAATGCATAGGTTTAGCACTTTCACGACAACATCATCTGATATTAAGTGATGAAAATTCTTCTCTTGTAAAGGCGAGAAAAAAACATTTTTTTAATTATATATTTAGATAGGTAGGTAGAGAAATAAATGGGTTTATTATTATTATAATTAAGTGACCTCAAGGATGTGGTCAAATATATTAAACAGGTAAATTCACAAATATATGTCATACAAATTTTCAAACTAGGGTGGTAGTTTTATCCATGTAAGTATTAGAAAAAGTCCTACGATCCTACGAAGTTTTCTCGCGATATTTTCCTTCGTGGAAACCTCATGCTCGATATTAAATAGAATAATAAATATGAACCTACGTCCATCTACGTGTAATCAGTTCAAATAATTACTAACCCATCTCACTTTAAAAAAAATAATTAGTGACGTTGTATATATTTTTTTAAAACTTTGTATGAAGACTATTTATTGTTAACAATATTTACAAACCCAGTACAATACTGCCATAACTCTAGGCTGAATATTCTCTGAATATCTACCCTCTTTATTTATATTGTTAGGTTATTTCTGACAGGATTGTGGTTCCATATGCATTAATATCAAACTTGATAAAATATCTCGTATATGTAAGAGATAAGTATACTCAACACTTTCGGCAAACTATGTTGGTGGTAATTTGCTTATCGACTTATTTCTCATATAATCTAACTTTTTCATATGTTATTTTAGCGTAAGAAAATATCTAAAATATATCCAGAAAATATATCAATGGTTTAAAAAAAATAGCACGTCAATCGGTAGAAAAGTTTTCAAGTTATAAGCCAATTAATCGACAGAGAGGTAAAGAGATTGTCTGTCGTTAGCTCGAACAATTTCCCTTTAAGTTGACGCTTTTCTACGTTATGACTTATGTAAGATTGATCAGTTAGTCAGTTATGTTATCGAATGACCAGGGAACATGAATAATTTAGTGTTACTATTAAAATAAATATAAAGTCAAAAGTATTAAGTGATTATTACATAATGATGTATCTAACCTAAACTTAATTATTTTCGAAATTCAAAAGTACCCGAGTTATGCGGACTAATTTCAGCTATCTACCAAAAGTCCCGTCCAAATAGATCCAGCCGTTCCGAGATAACACGGAACAGACAGATAGCAGATAAAAAATTTAAAAATTATATTTTTGGTATAGGTATCGTGTATAAATTCATATGTAATTGAGTTACATATGTTATTGTGTATTAAAATAGATGTACTCATACTTTTAACATAATAAATATAATGATTTTTGGCATAAGTTCTACCAGTAACAAATATGCCAGTTGTAAGTCTGTAAAATGTAGTTATAAGTCGATTAAAATAACTGTTATCTGGAAAAAGAGCGACATAGCTTTGCTGGAACGTCTGACTATTGATATATATTGCCACCTGAAAATTCATTAATATCTGGCAAGTTAATAGTTTTTTTTTTAATATAGTACTAAATATATAAACAACATACTATATGAAATGAGTTTTAAAACTACAGCAATTCACAATAAATGGTATTCATTAAAAAAATTATAATAATCTACGACGTTCTTACAAGGTTACGTTATGTTGCACAAATGTTAGATACGGGTCAGATTGATAGATGTAAGTCGATTGAATAAAATATTATTTCAGTATTACTTTACAGTCTGTGTTTTTATATACCACGTAGTTAAACGGAGTGTCGGCTCTTGAAGCACGTTCGTCATTCCAGCAACTCTAGTTTCCGTTTTCAAATTTCGTGCTACAGGCCTGTTATTTTGTAGAAATACAAGTGGCTATTTTATAAATTAAAAAAGACTTCTTCCTTTTCGAGAAACATCCATGAAATCTGTTTTTTTTTTTACATTGGCAACATTGAGTGCATCTACCTGGCATTTTTTGAATATGACAGTTTTAATAATTTTAATTTAATTTGTTACTTGTTATTATTGTTTTGTATTTGTATTATTGTTTTCGTTACGTTGTTTTGTTGGCATTATATTGTTAAAATGGCAAAAAAGTTCAGAAAAACTGTTCTAAATAGTAAATCCTGTGAGTTTGTGGTTCGTTTTAGTGAATATTTCGAACGCGACCGTCATCGGATCTTTGTTACCGTTGTCACAGACATCAGACACAGTTGCTGACGCGCTTGGTATTAATAGAGTTATTGTGACAAGAATCAGCAAATAAAAATTTGGAGAGTTGTCAATAGAGGACAATAAGCTTATTAAATATGTTATGTTACACCAGACGATCGCAAGAATAAAGGTGATTAATACTACGCGGAAAATTACGACAGAAGATTTGGAACTCGATATCCGATTTGATTCCATATATAACAATAAATTTATAATTAATCTCTAGGATTGTTCCAGCTATTCTGATTCTGATACCAATAAAGACACTATACAAATAAGTCAGTAAACAAATAATGTTTAAAATTTTATTATTAGTCTAATACTAATTTTTACATAGTTTAAAATACTGACTTCTTATACCGTACGGACTTTTAACTAGTCATTTTATCGATAATTTCTGGGCACTAGTCACATTCGTTCGAGAGCTGTCATTTTAATCAAGCTATATTAATATGTGTGAACGAAGCGATGATGGTGCAGTGGGTAGTGCAGAAGGATACCACGTCTATCGACGCGGGTTTGATCCTCCCCTATTCAACTTTAAAATCGGCCTAAGCTGTCGGTGAAGGAAAACATCAAGAGGCAACCACAGCATGGTGGTAGGGCATTTACTGATGATGCCAGCCTGGGTAGTTATCACACTCAAAGTTTGAAAACCTGTCGCCGAATACCAATAGGTGTGTCACTTAAGAGGCTTAGTGTGTTTACCATCCTGGACCACATCGTTACTTAACGTCAGGTGAGATTGTGGTTAAAGCACTGAGCCTATACCGCGTAAAAAAAAAAAAATTTGTTAATTTGGTTGATTCGATATATCGAGAGTATGTATCGATATTTTATTGTTTATCGATATATACCGAACACTCCGAATTATTGGTATCCTGACGATAGCTCAGTTGGTCTTGCAGACTGATTTCACGTTAATAGACGTAGGTTGAGCCCACCTATCCAACTTTATAATAAGCCTGACTTTTCGGTGAAGATAAACATCGCGAGAAAACCATGGCGTAGTGGTAGGACATTTTGTTAAATTCTGGATATCTACTACCCTCAAGTTTCAAAACCGGTGTTCAAACACCAATAAGTTTTTAAAGTGATAGTTTTTCATTATATATTTTATTAAGTGTCGTAACCCCTCACCTTTAAGGGTAACACTTGACAACCATCATCTGTACAATGTTGCCAGATAATAATCATAAAATACATACATACAATGCGTTTCAAATGACATGTGCGCATCAATGAATTTTTTCTCCCTTTTTTCTTAGTGAATTATTTGCTTATTATTAAGTCTGTATTAATATGCGTTGTTTTAATGAACGATACCATATTTTTTTTTGTGTATTTTGTAAAATTTCAATTGATGCAAGTTTAATATGCACAGCATCCGGAAGATTATGACTACGAGGATGATAACTCTAAAATCGGACTGAGCTTTCGGTGAAGGAAAACATCGTGAAAAAACCTTGGTGAAGAAGGTGAGGTAGGGCATAGGGTAGTAATAATGGATTTCCCAAATAAACAAACTTAATAATTGTGATAATAGAATTTTAATTTTAATTTTCCTCGATCATAAAATTAACTTATTTGGTATCACTATAAAAGTTCTGTAGAGATAAAAAAAATATATCAATTTACTACGGTTATCGTAACGGAGCCGTGAATTGACAAATTACTGTTTATTTGATTATATGTATGTTTTTAAGAATTTGCGTATCGCTCATCACTTCCTCGAGTGATGCCTGCAAATTTCGCAACATATATCATAGTTTGACTCATAAACTTTATTTGATTGTAACGATTGATTAAAAAAATATTTTCTGTCGTATCATTCGATACATTAGTTATTTATTTAATATTAGCTACTCCGTTCGCGTAAATATACATATAGACGGATATATGTTGCTTTTTATATTCATCCATTTAATCGAAAGACGTCCGCAACGACCGGTCTTTTGTCCCCCGCATTATTATGTCGTTCCTTAGGGGGCGATTGTCATAATCACCACTCTTGGCAATAGGATTCGCAGTAGATGTTTGTGGACTCAGAGGATGTGGCTGCTCATCCCCTGGGTTATACCTTATTCGCCTTTTACGACACCCACGGGAAGTAATTTTTATATAATGTTAGGATAAGGATGTAAGGAAGGAACAGGATAATGGTGTTGTGAAGAGTTTTTTCTTCTTTTATTCAATTTTCTGTTCGTATATAGTCATACATATTATTCAACGTAGCATAACATATAATAATATCTGTCCAGATAATATATTTACGATGAAGAAAAAGAATTATGTAAATCGGTATATTTGTTCGTGAGTTATAACCAAACTAACAGACAAGCAGACAGACGTTACCTTCTATATAATCTAAGGAAGAATGATTGAATTATATTTGTTTATAAATACGACTGCAATCAAAATAGAAGCAAAACTCGACGACATATTTCTACAAAACCTTAAACTTATTTTATTACTAGCCGTATGCCTGCGGCTGCGCTCGCGTTTCATATGTTTTTCGCAGCGAAATTTAGTTTTTTCTTTTATATGGCACCCTAATTATTTTCCAATTTTTTCTTGCTACTAACATTATCCAAAGATATTTCTCACAAATTCAAATACCTGCAGTAAAACTGTGAATTGAATAGAATTTTAATCAAACTTTTATGAGTTTTGATTTTTTTTTATAAGGAATAATAATTATTTTCGAAAAATAAGTTACGCGGAGTAACTTCAGCTATTTAACAAAAAAAAATCCCATCCAAATCGGTCCAGCCGTTACGGAGATTAGCTGGAACAAACAGACAGACAGACAAAAAATTCTAAAATTGTGTCTTTGGTATAGGTTTGGTTAGGTTAATCTGAGCTTTCGTTGAATGATAATATCGTTAGGTAGCCATTGTATAATGGTAAGTTCTAATAATGCCCGCCTGGGTAGTTACCACACAAAATCTTGTCGTCAATCACCAATGTGTTCCGGCAGCATCACTTAAGAGCCAGAACCTCTAGGTTTAGCGTGTTTAGCATTATAACCACATTAGTTGAAATTGTAGTCAAATGGCTAAGTTAAACAAAAAGAGAAAATTTCTTTATTGATAGAAATATATACGTTACATATGCAATCCTTTTTTTACATAGGGGACTGCATTTAGGCACACCCTCCCATACGGAGGCAGGGTAGGGAATGTGGGACTAATACGAGAGATCGCGATTACCCACTAAAACCAAATGCTCGACCGTCCTCTACCGCCATTTAGGAGCGCAACGGTATGAGCGATAGTAATAAACCGCGACGCTCCCAACCGACGGCCCCGGCGAGAAGGCAGGGACTCTACACGCAGGAGGCAACCCTGGCCCGACCAGGCCACCTCCTAGACGGCCTCACCATTGCAATAAAAAGGCATATGTAATCCTACCAGTATCTTGTTTGATAGAATATTTTTCAATCTTATATCAGCACTTCAATGCGGTGGCTTCAAAATGGTGGCTATCTAGAACTTTCCATGGGGTTTTGTAGCACCCCGGAATTCATGCGCCCAAACGGTAAAATTGACCAAACTTATTAAATAACATTTGAGTTATTTTGTAATAAAAATTGCATACTAAGAAGACTTTCGTAAAATATTTTAATCAACACTTTAATCGTTTTTGCAAAGAAAAATATTTGCCGTACTCGGATATCAAATTTTGCCATTTGAGTTAGGTATAAAGTGGTACAATGTAAGAAATATTATTAAAATCAAGACACTCAAATCTGCATTTGAAACAGTGGATATTCCATATTTATCTATGAAAAAAAAACCTTGCATTTGTTAAAAGTGGCATGTTGTCATCAGCGTGTCTTCCGATGCCGAAATTTGCGCGTTAAAAATCGTTATTTGTCCATCAATATATGTTTCCTTATTCGTAAATAGAGATCCGTTATTTGTAGAGGCGGAAAGTTCATCTAAGAAATTCCAAGTTACCAGTAGTAAGACGATGTCAGACCTTCCTAATAATTCAGAAATATATGTTTATCAAGGTAGCACGTGGCCAGCACGCCGCGCCCGACAGATACCGCTGATAACATATTATTTATTTTGTTTCGCCCAATTAAGATAACAAGAGTATATTCTTCTAAACATATTAATTATTTAAGATCCGGTGTCCTCGTGAACCGATCGACATTCTTATTCAATTTCAGATAAATTTTGTGCGTGTGTTTTTTTTAAATAAACTTATTATGTTCGCTCTGAAGCCTTGAAAGCTTTTCCTGTTCTATCTCTTTAATAATTGCAGCAAGAAGAAGTTATCTTCAAAAATACCATATAGAAAAGAAATTTTAAATAAATCTGGATTATAGATAATTATAAGCTGTGTTCTATCTATTCTTAGAAAGGACGCATGGACAGCCTGTTTGTACATAATAAATTAAAAGAAACAGTACGATATCATAGGAAAATGAACAATTAATTATAGATGATATACTTAATTATATAAAGCGGTAATTCATATGTTTTCTGAGAAATGACACACGTTAAATAAAAAAACAAACAACGAAATCATTGAATCCGTCAATAATATGAAGAAAAGATCCTTATTGAGAGAGCCCCGAGCCAAGGGCGGCGGCGGCGGGGCAGAGCGACGCGGTGGGGCGTATCACGCAGGTCCATTGTCCAACCCTTATCACTGACCTGGAGAAACCGATAAAAAGAACTCGAGGAATGCCGCATCGTGTATGTTTTATAAAGGGAATGCGTTTTGGGGCGCGTATCAGTTAGTTGGCAGTCGCGCGCCGTGAGTTCAGTACGTCGCACGCATGCGTTTAGACCTGCTAACATATTTCAACTGGCTCCGACGTAGGAATTTACCATGATCGCTTACAGTACGCGGGTGTTCGTGTTCGTTTTAGTCAGTAACTTTATTAGTTTAGATGGCGTCATGTTGGGCAGCTGCACGAACTGTGCCAACGCGGACCTGACGATCACGGAGTTGACAGAGGCGAGGATTGAGTTTGTGAAACAGCAGATACTGAAGAAGCTGAGGTTGAGCAAGAAGCCGGCTGTAGCGTTGCCGGTGAACAGTCTACCGATGCCGGTAGCGGAGGGACAGACCCTCAGCCAGGGCACAGACAAACCACCGGAGTTTGACGACTACTACGGAAGAACCGAACAGAAAATCATATTCCCCGTCGAAGGTGAGTTCATCGATATTATTAAATGTTTATTACAAATATTCTTACAAATTATAAAAGGTAAACTTTCCCTGTCTGTTTATTAGTGGACATTACAACATCAGAACCGCCGAATGGGTTTCTTTGTAATTTTTTATACCAGAGGCGTAGCTGGTGCGGATATTGTCACTCCAAGAATCAAAACTCGACTCAAGTCCACCCATAAACTAAAATTTTTATACTTATTTATAATTGAAATATAACAATTTCCAATTGGCATTTGTACAATCTAACAAATTACTATAAATTATTGCAGTACTGATGTATGGTTAAAAATTTTGTATTGTGTATTTTTGGGATTCTAGGGTGTCACCTTTAACTGCCCCTGGCATTACCTTGTTAGGTTTTAGTATTATTATTTATTTATTTTGAAATTTAAGTGATTATGATGTATTAAATTCAAAGGCGACAAAAAGGGAAAAACACGGGCATATGTCTACAACTCCAGACCGTAGGTGGCGGTTTACCATCAACAATAGCATTCCCAAGGAGGGTTGACGTCAGGCAGGCGGCCGGTCGTAAAATCAAACAGCCGAAACCTAAAATGCAACAAAATGCAACATGATGTATTAAATTCAAAGAATAAAGAGTTAAGCAGAATTATACTTCTTTGACATAATAATAGAAAGAACGAAAAAGTTGACAGGTAACTTCAGGGTGGTGGTTTTTTCGTGTCGGTTGCGCGCGTATCGTAATAATTTACTTTCATCATTTTCCGTAGCGCGCCAAAAGAATTATAACTTCAAAAATAAAATAAATGTAAAAATAACATTAATGAATGAAAGTAATACAGAATATAAACAGGTGTAATTATACCTAAGTTTAAATTGTTCTTTACGTTTAGTTTTATATTAGTCTGAAAACGTGCAAACTTTAATTAAATTAGGTACATGATATTTTCCATATTTGTTGATATGACGACGCGCGCCATCTCTTATCCGTAAATACTCATACTATTTGAGAAAGTTTCGCGGAAGAGTCAACAATAAATTAACATAGTTCAGCTCAATCATCTGATACGCGACGAATAAAAGTCGAACAGATAAACATTTAAATCTTCACATATTATTATTGTAAATGGTAAGGACGTTACATCTATATGTTTGTCCGTAAGTTGACTTATAGCTTGAGATACAATGAACCGATTGATATTATTATTTTGTTTTATTACACGAAAATATAATAAACAAGTTTCGAGGATAATAGTTAATGAGATCGACAAATAAACAACTACCGGCTAGTTTTTTTTTCATAATACTATATCTAAACTATTTACTTGTTAAGAGGTAAATAAATTTATGTAAATATCATCATCAGCCAACCGATAGACGTCCACTGTTGGATATAGGCCTCCCTCAATAACGGGGGGAATTGCCATAATCGCCATGCTTGGCAGGCGGATTCGCGATCGCAGTAGGTATTTGTGGTACTCAGAGGATGCTGCTGCCCATCCCTTGGTTTATCCTTTAGTCGCTTTTTACGACACCCAGGGGAAGATACTAGTGGTAAGGGTGGTACTATTCTTAGCCGGCACCACACGGCAGCTAAATATGGTTGGTATTAACATAAATAGAAAATAAATGGATATGGGGATGATAGCTTAATAATCATTTCAATGATCTAGGTTTGAATTCTATAAAATTTATAGAAGCTTTTATTGGACCTCCTTACAAGAGCTTTTAGACATGAAGCATAGAAAGGCCTGATTAATTTAAATGTCCGCTTATTTGCCTATCACCTTTAGCTAAAAGTTTATCTACAAACACTTAACTTTTGGTTACATTTTCATTATGTAGGCTCGTCTGTAAGTATTTATGATCCACAAGTTAGATTTGCCAAACATTTACCGTATTGCATCGAAAACTACTCGAAGAACCCAATTCACTATTTACATTTACCATATTATAGCATACTGTAAATAAAAGTAAACATCTTTAGGTATGTCTGTCCGTTAGTTGGCTTATAACTCGAGAATTACTAAAACGATTTATATAATTCTATTAATAAATTTGCGTATTATTACCTAGTCAAATTATGAACACAAAAGTGAAGTAGGTAAATACATTACCACCAACACATTATTTATCAAACTAAACCATTGTATACAATAATAATTGTACATTTAAATAAAAGTTATATTCCACTGAATATTTTTTTAAGAATTGAAATATTAAACGAGAGCGTAACCGCAGGCACAACTAGTCCTCACATATTGTAAAAGGTAACTTCAGTTTTTCTGTCCGTTGGTTGGCTTATAACTCGAGTAACACTTAACCGGTTTAATTTTTTTTTTATTCTTAGATAAATTCATTTTGTATGGGTTTATGTGGATAATATTGAATTAATTTGCCACAAAATATAACATCATCGCGTCAGTTACAATATTATGTCTTAACCAACCAATAATTATAAAGAGTTCGTCACTGACAAATCTAGTTATAAATCAAATAAAACAGAACTTTAAACAGTCATTTAAAGTTCTCTATATATTCTGTATTATAGTTACCTGAGATTTTTACCGATTATCTCTCTTTAAGTTTGTAAGATAATGATGTTTTATGATTTGTAACGTTCATGAATACAAGTTCTTTACGCCCAACTTTGTAATACTTGTCTAAACCTCAGTGTTTCAACAAATTGGTGGCTTTTTATTTTTTAGAATTTTTCACAAAGTTTTTCTGACATTTCGAAATTCGCACATTGTGTCTTTATTTTGAATGCATTTTATTTGTGCACTATAACGTAAACTATACCACGTAAAATGCTATATAATAGGATGATATAGACTAGAACATTGCTGGTTAATGAATTACAAAAAAGGACTAGGTACTTTATTACATGACAACCTAAAATCCCGCTAAAATTCCTTTTGCAAGATTGTTTGCTTATTTGTTAATGTGTATTTTCCATTGTCCTTTGAAGACCAGACCGTAAAGTATAGAATTTGTGATCCGCAAATTCACCCTTCAATTAAAGGGGAAGATTTACAAGAATATGCTTTTCGTCCTGTATGTATCGAAATATTGACCATAAAGGTGACGGACGAAAGAAGACTGCATGCAGCCGAAATGCGAATATTAAGTTGGGTGTATGGAGTAATAAGAATGGACAGGATTAGGAATGAGCATATTAAAGGAAATTTGAAAGTGACAGAGAAGTTAAGGAGTAGTTGTCCGTTCTGGTATGGGCATGTGATACGCAGGGAGGAAGAGGATGTTGTAAGAATAGTATTGGATATGAATGTGAACGGTTATAAGGAAGGAGAATACCAAAAACAAGATGGATGGATTATGTAAAAGCTGCTATATTTATAAAGGGAGTAAATGCGGAGATGACTTCGAAGGACGGAGGAATGGCTTGAATAGAGAGGAATGGAAAAGGAAGACATGTTGCGTCGATCCCAAGTGAAAATACGATAAAGATAAGGAGATAATGAAGGACTGACGAAATTCGAAGCAGTAGACATCGAACTTACATTCTACCGCTCCTAACCGTTTGACCATCGCGATTACGCTTGGATTTATAAGTAAACGTCTAAATAAATTTGCACATAATCGTATCACGCGGTTATTGAGTGAACTACATCAGCTCGGAACATAAGAGTCCAAAGTTCGCACGCAAATTCGCACGTGCAAATATTTAGTTGTTTCATAATTTTATAACTGGCTCTTACTTGAAGTGAATTGTGTCAAGTTTTATGCTTTATAATGCTGTTTTATATGGTTAGTTCAACATATATTTTTTTATCTAACTATAAGGATTTGCATAAAAAATCTGCAAAAGTATGCTAGCTATTTCGTAAAATAGATCTTAACTGACTTACTTATTGCTTCTTCAAATTATACTTTATGTGAACATTAAGAAGCGCGTCTTCATACGGAAGTCAATGGTTACAAAATTTGCCTTTTTTTAAAAAATCGTATAATTTACTTATTTAACATGAACTAGAAATTAGGACGAATCAAAATCACTTAACATCTAGATGATGTCCTAGATATTATAATACCAAACCAAGCCTTTGAAAAGTTTTTACTGGATTTTATTTAAGCAAATTTAGAAGTGACATAAATACGTAACACAATAATTAGGAATTTAAAAAAAAAACCGGCGGCACATGCATTTAGTACATCTACAGCTATTCCTTCTTGTTTCGACGTAGTGTTTTCCTCTTAAAACCTTACAACCAAATCGCGGAAGACCGCGTCTAACACGTTTATAATCTAGGAATCAGACCTATTCAACTAGAATTGATAAGACATTAATCAAGCTAAACGGAAAACCTGTCTGTTATGCAATTATTAAATGATAGTGTCATTATATAGTGTATTAAATAACAGTAAATTATCCTTATAAAGGAAAAAAATCTGTCTATCCGTAGTACGTATAACTTGAAAATAGTGGAACAGATTTTATATCTTTATTTCTCAAATCATAGAATCTTTTAGCCAGGTTCATGATAATATTTAGGTTATGTAAAACATAAAATAAGTTATGACGAGAATAGTTAATTATGTCGATGTAATTTATTCTAGATTATATTATTTCTGTTAAAAATTAATGTGTGCGAGTGACGCCCACTCTTATACGCTTAATAAAATTGTAAATGTCTCGGGTAAGCCTTTGAAAAATGGTCGAGAATTAAATGGAATTTTATATAGATAAGTACACGAGTTTACTCGAGAGAAGATCTAGAGTAGTAGTGTGCTTTTATGAGGTTTTCAGCAGTGTTAATATCATTATTACTTGGTATGTGATTATAAATTAATAAGATTTATTATATGGTTATTATTCTTTTTAGTATTTACGACTAATGGTCGTCATAGAAGTAATGAATAGTTGTATTACGGTGCGACTGCCGTTCTTAGGTTTCGGGTTCGATCCCCAGGTCGGGTCAAGTGGTATTGGGTTTTTCTACTCAGTATCATACCGGAGTTTGGAATTTGTGCCCGATATGGCGACAGGCTCGCCCCTGTCACATCTGGGACGGAACTAAGCTCATCTGACTAACCCTTCGGGGATAAAAGCGCGTGAACTTATGTTATATATGTTTTACGTTATAAACAAATATTTTGGACATATTAAGTAAAAGATAAATCGAGTATATCCTGTTTTTAGGACTTATTTAAAAATCTATAAAGACGTGCTCACCTGAGTCATGACCATTTGCGTATGGTGAAAAAACCTACCACAATGCTACGATTCGACCAAGTCAGTCAGTGTACAGGGTTGCATGGGCAATTGAGCATCTAAAACTTATTAAAATCCCCTCATAGTGTGACGAGTAAAGGAACGACGCGCGTTTCGGAATTAGCAAGTGTATATTCATAACTACCTACAGGTTTTAACTTTTTTTTAACCCAGCTAGCGCTGTTGACTGGTAAGGCCTTTTCAGCTTCACCGTGACTTTGAGGGCGAGTGCTGCACTCAGCCGCAAAAAGGTAACTAGCACAAGGGTTACCAAAATGGTACGAATCTCGGCTTGGTCGTTACCTGAGTGTGAAAACTCTCTCGCATATTTAATCCTAGCTAAACCCTACATTTTTTAACATATAAAAGTTGAAAAAAGGTTCCTGTTATATACCGGCGTGTTATGTGCAGGAGTGTGTATGGAGTGTTGTGCGTGTAATGCTTGATGCATGAGCAGTGTCACTGTAGTGCGCTGGCGGTGACGTCAAGAGCCTCCCCAGTTGGGGAACGAGGCACGTCTCGAGTCGCCGCCCGAGGGGGGACCCGGATGTTTTAACTTAGTAGATGTAGATTAACATCAGCCCCTGGTCTACGGGGGGGGGGGGCATAGGGGGGGGGATAGCAAATCGAGACACCCGCCCCGGGGACAGTTTGTCATAATATAATATGATTACAAATAAAAACCTTGCACCACGAGGCGTCTAGCATGCGGAAGCCTGGTTGATAATTTAGAGGTTACATAGAAAAAAATATTAGGTAATAGATAATAATAAAGAGTACAAACCTATTAAGGGGTTCTTATTGTCTCGTTTACGAAAAATTTCAAAAATTTTATATTTGTGAGTTTTTTTTTTATATTTTATCTCATACGCTGGGGAGAGAGAGGCCACTATCAAGTTTCTGCTTCGGTTCGAAAAAATCGTAGACCCGGAGGTGACTAACATGATGATGGCGACTGTCAATTGATGGACTGTAGTTTAGTTCACACCTGATAACATTTTGCCGAGCTCGTATAGAAACAAATGTATGAATTGAAGGAATAACGAAAACAGATTCCATTGGTGTAATAATTGGAACAAATACGACATACATTAAATAATAATACAGTAATTAATAAAAAACTATAAACATTATCAACAAAAATAAGCGTGATCGAGCTTAATCTTTTGATTAATTAAAATATGATTGAGTGTGAAAATTCGCAAAAAAAAAAAAATCAACCCGACCCTTTCAACCCGTCAAAGGTCGCGCGGTATCACTAAATAAGGAAATAACACTATTCCGACAAATAGTTCGAATTTAATATTATATAACACTTTGACCCATATATTTTATATGTAGATATAAGAATTATTATCAAGTACTTTTACGCGTTTCGTTCAATATTTTTTGTTATCGCATGATTGTTACGATTTACGATTCATTCATAAAATTGAACAATCACGTATATAAACAATACGTTTTGATTATTATCTTTGTTATTTTTTTTATTATTTTGTACAATTAATATTGCACACGTATCGTAGTGAAGGAAAAAGATTAAGAAAATTTCGATACTTTATGAAGATACTTGAAAAAAACTTATATGTTACTATTTATAATCGCGATTTTGCTTAGAAATAAAATATAGTATTCACAATTATTTACGGTATTATATATATTAGATATTTTATGTTTTAAATAAATTACTATTAAATAACGTTTGACGTGATAATTTTTGGCGAATTCACTCAATTATTATTCTCATAATGTCTTCCATATCAAATGTACTAAAATATATATTAAAATTTAAGCTAAGCATAGCTATGATTTAAAAAAGAATCATGTAAATCGGTTTAGTAGTCCTCGAGTTATAAGCCAGGTAACAGATAGCCCTTGTAAATGTAAAATATTTAAAAATGATAAACTATAGTTAATTCTATATACAGTTTATATTGTAAAAACTGAGGATAACGAGAAATCTAAGCGTAATTTAATAAAAAAAGAAGTTACTACACGGAAATAAAACAATTAATTTATCAAAAACGGGACGCCATTGGCGGCGGCTCTACCGTGCCGCACCTCGGCCTTCTGAACTCTTATAAGATGTCGGGTTATCAAACAAACAGGCGGGTTACTCGGAATTTTATAGGTATATCAAAATATGTGTTATAACAAGAATAAATTATTATTTTGATTTATTATTGCACGTAATTTTATATTTAAGTAATCAATCATATTTCTTGTCAAACTTTGCGTTTAAAAACTGTATCTAGATGAAGTTTTTCTCATATAACTACCGTATTTGAAATATACATCGTTTTTGATAAATTCGAAATCGCTTTGTAATACTTATGCCCATTTCTCTATAGTTATTATCTTTACAGATTTTAATACTTAATGTACCCTTTGCTCGCATATAAGAACCATTGAACTGTCTTCCTTGACATCAAATGAAGCTGCAATGTACGTAATTGTTTGTTGGGACGGAGGCTTAAATTGATGGATATGCGAAAGATATTCCGCTGGCATTAATCACGCGATCACCACGACTTTATAATTTATTTAGGCATAAATTAAAACAAAATAAAAAAAAATCATGATAATTTTGTTTAGGTATCTCCCGAATAAATTAGGTATGTATTTGAAACGTGTGAATAACCGATCACGCCTCATCCAAATGGGTGTCGGGGCCACGTTTATTTGATAATAAGATAATGTAAGTCTAAGGCGGCTTTTTATTCAATTTTTATAGTTTATTATTTTGAAGTCGGTATTGTTGTTTTTAATTAAAAAAGTTTTAATTTTCTACTATTTGGTTTAAGTGTGTACTTTAAGGTATAGCTGTGAAGCCTATTTCATAGCTTTGGAAACGAATAAATGAAACACGTGTAAGTGTCTATAATAATCGAGGGTTTTGTCAATTTCCCTGTGATCTACTGAGCAGATCCTGATCTGGTGGAAATGAGACCACGTAGGAAGTGTACTCCTTCGATAAAAAAAATTGCATATCGGTCCACAAATGACGGAGAAATCGCGTAACAAACATACAAAAAAAGAAAAAAAAAAACATACAGACGTATTGACAATGCTCTCTTTTTGAAGTCGGTTAAAAATAGATCCATTTTTTTACTGCAAAAATTCCACAGGAATTGGATTCTGGAGGCATCATTTAAGAGACTGAGAGATCATATTGTGGGACTTCAGAAACATTCATTAGGTAATAGTCATAAAATAATAATGCTACGAGTTATAGTTCCATACAAAACTCACTTGAAATTGAAGCCAAAAAATATACATGAGAACGCCATAGCCCATAGATTTGTATTATCCCCGGTAACGTAACGAAAGTCGTTAGTTGTTTCTATGGTAACATTAAAATTCGAATGAAACTGAACTTGGTTTTTATTTATAGAAATATTATAGAAAAATTGACACCACTTTTTTAAATGTCAGAATTATTTAAATTAAAAAAAAATACTCGATACTTTTTGAACACAAATCGTCACTTTAAGTCAGCGCAGATCTCTATATTTTAGGAAAAACAATATTAAAAATAACAATCTCTCTTATACATTATTATAGATTTACTAGAAGCGAGCTAACTAACGTAAGTAATTATCGTATCTTTGGTTGCTTCTTGCCAGTTGAAGGATGACTGGAGGGAAAGTCGTGGTACACGTTGAAAGTTATTTATTAACTGATTCTTAGCTGATTCTTATATGATTATTTGATGCTTTCTGATTCGGATTAATTCTGAGGACATATAGTGAAACTTAAATTCTAAAAGATCCCTCGGTAGTCGTAGGGCTTACAGTAACTACGGTGGTCAATCAGAAACATGCAGAGTGCGAGCGAGACGGGACACACGGACTTCTCTCATACGAGGTATTAAATATATGTAACCCGTGCGCCCGCGGCTCGCGCTAGTGTGCCGTTAGATGTTGATGAGGTCTCTACATCACTCCCCCTCAAGCGAAGCGTACGATCTTCTTTACGACGCGACCGCTTCGAGTGACGTAAGGCTGGTTTGTTTTCGAGTCCACTGTGGCTTGATTTTGACGAGAGTTTGTGGAGGCCATCGTGGTTTCCGTTGCGCTCGTTCCCATGTAGTCTTCACTGAGTGTGTAAGCCGGTTTTAATCTGTCTAGCGAGATAACAGCTGTGCGTAATGGTAGTTGAATTTTGAAATACTTTGTATGTCGTTCAAGTACTTCAAAAGGTCCATCGTAAGGTGGTGTGAGAGGCTTCTTTACGGCGTCATTCCGAACAAAGACATGGGTACATGTTGCCAAATCTTTGTGGATGAATGTGTGATGACTGGTTGATGGTCGTTGCGATGGTGTGAGTGACACTAAGGTCTCCGAGAGCTGACGCACGTAGTCTGCATCGTCGATTTTCGTCTGAGTCGGTACGAAAAAATCTGATGGCATACGTAGTGTTGTTCCGTACGTCATTAAGGCAGGGCTGAGATTATTATCACTTCTTAGTGCGTTCCTTAGCCCAAGTAAAACAGTGGGTAAATCTTCAACCCAATTTGTGGTGGTGCCACGCGCCATGAGCGCAGCCTTCAATGAACGGTGCCATCTTTCCACTTGACCATTAGCTTGCGGGTGATACGCCGTAGTTCGTATTCTCGTTATGCCGAACTTTTTCATCAAAGCGTTGAATAAAGATGATTCGAACTGGCGTCCTTGATCAGTCGAGATGCGCAGTGGAGATCCAAATCTGGCAATCCAGTGTTCGTACAGTGCTTTAGCGACAACTTCCGCTGTGATCACTTGCACTGGTATTGCCTCTGGCCATTTGGTACATCGGTCTATAATGGTAACACAATATTGGCAGCCATTCGATAGTCGCATTGGTCCGACTATGTCGATGTGGATGTGTTCAAAGCGCTGTGACGGTGGAAACTCTGATAGAGGCGTGATGACGTGACGCTGAATTTTTGCACGCTGGCAACCAAGGCAGGCTCTTGCCCAGGTTGATATGTCTTGGTTCATAGCGGGCCAAAAGAATTTCGATGCTATTTGCTTTCGAGTCGTTCTTATGCCGCTGTGACATATTTCATGTTGAGTCTTGAAAACTACTCGGCGATATGTAACGGGTAGATAAGGACGAGGCGTCGCTGTAGATACTTCGCACGTGATTGCGTGTCTAAGTCCCGGTAACGATAATTCGCTGAACTTCAAGTTTGTTTGTTGTTTCAGATTTTTTAATTCGACATCATTTTCTTGATCGACCGCTAGTTGGTCGAAGTCGATGATGGATGGACAACTAATTTCTTCAATGCGAGATAATGCGTCTGCGACTGTATTTTCTGTTCCCTTCAGGTAGTCAATGTTTGTGCAGAATTGGCTTATAAATTGCAATTGACGTTCACGTCGCGGTGTGTCGCTGCTGCTTGCGGATCTTGAAAGTGCATGAGAGAGTGGTCTATGATCAGTGTAAATAGTACACTCCGATCCTTCTATTCCATGCAAGACTTCGTGCATGAATCTTTGAAAACTTTGACTAGCGTTGCGTAAGCCAAAGGTCATGCAGTTGAACTCATATAATCCGAACGGAGTTATGATAGCTGTCTTCTTTTTATCTTCCTCATTGATAGGTATCCAATAATATGCCATTTTGAGATCAAGCTTCGAAAATATTGTTTTGTTCTGCAGCTGATAGGTGAAGTCTTGTATGCGTGGTATGGGGTAACGATCCGGCTGTGTTACAGAGTTTAACCGTCTGTAGTCACCGCATACACGCATTCCGCCATCCTTTTTCTTAACCACATGTAAGGGGCTTGCCCAAGGACTGTTAGAGGGTGTGCATATACCCATCTCTGTCATGCGGTCGAACTCTTCTTTGGCAAGTTTGTACTTTTCCGGCGGCAGAGGGCGCGCACGCGCGTACAATGGCGGGCCCGTGATTTCAATGTGATGAACTGTTTCATGTTTGGGTGGTTGCTTCAACGACATTGGGCGTAATACGTCTGGGTACTTTTTCAAAATATCGTAGTAGTCTTGTTCGGAGCTAATCAAGTAGACAGACTCGGTAGTCGAAGATATTTTAATTGTGTCGATCGATAATTTGGTTACTTCATCGAACAATTTTTTCTTGTGAAGATCAACCAATAGTCTGTAGTGGCGTAGAAAATCGGCACCCAAAATCGAAGTTTTCACGTCGGCGATAATAAATTTCCATGTGAAATTGCGTCGCAGTCCCAAGTCGAGTGTTATTGTTTTTTCTCCATAGGTATCAATTGGAGAGTTATTTGCGGCGAATAGCTTAAAAGTATTAAGGCTTGTACGTCTTGTGTGCTTCGGTACAGCAAGAACTGATATGTCTGCTCCTGTGTCGACGAGGAAACGTTCGTGAGTGTTGCGATCGTGAACACATAGGCGATTGCTTTTGCTGGGGACACCGACGCTCGCCACAGTCGGTGTCTTTTCTAGTTTAAAGACGTATTGTTGAGTTTGTTTTTTCTGTTGCACGGTGATTCACATCGTCTTGCCTTATCTCCAAAACGATAGTGGTATCTGCATTCCCACTTGTCATCGCCAGGCTTTACTTTGGCGGCGCTCCTGTTGCGCGAACTAGACCGTGAGCGAGCAGGACGGTGGTAGTGATGCCTCCTTGTCGCACGTCCCCGCAGCTCCGCTACTTCGAGTGTTAATTTTTCAAGTTGCTTACTTAATACTTCGAGTTTTATTGTACTCGAACTTGAACTTGACTGCTGGGTTGTAAGGTTCTTAGTGTCCGTAGATATTGCAGCGATCGTGGTGGGTCCGGTGTATTCTAACATTTTATCAGCCATAGCGGCTAGAGTATCGAGTGACGATTCGGTGTTGACCGATAAAACAACACGTACTTGTGCTGGCAGGTGATTCAGCCATTCTATTCTCAAGCCCTCTTCGGTTATCATGCCACTGCCAAGCTCACGCATTTTTCTCAACAGCTGCGATGGTTTTTGGTCACCCAGTTCTAGGCTGATCAACTGCTGGAAATTCCTGACGTCTGATTTGTCGTACACGGCGAGTAGGCGGGTTTTCAACGTCGCATATTTGTCGCTTTCAGGTGGCTTGTACAAGATGTCGGTGAGATGCTGCAGGTCTTGAGCTTGTAGTTGTTGTAGGACGAATCGCCATTTCTGATCGTCTGAGGTCTTCAGTGGGTCCACGACTGCTTCAAATTGGATAAACCACGCTCTTGGTAAATCGCGCCAGAAAGGTAGCAATCTGGATTGAACGGAGATAGCGTTCAGATCCAGTGCACGTGCTTCTTCAGTAGTTCCCTCGTTCAGTGCCATCTTCTTGTTTTTCGGGGTCACCAATTTGGTTGCTTCTTGCCAGTTGAAGGATGACTGGAGGGAAAGTCGTGGTACACGTTGAAAGTTATTTATTAACTGATTCTTAGCTGATTCTTATATGATTATTTGATGCTTTCTGATTCGGATTAATTCTGAGGACATATAGTGAAACTTAAATTCTAAAAGATCCCTCGGTAGTCGTAGGGCTTACAGTAACTACGGTGGTCAATCAGAAACATGCAGAGTGCGAGCGAGACGGGACACACGGACTTCTCTCATACGAGGTATTAAATATATGTAACCCGTGCGCCCGCGGCTCGCGCTAGTGTGCCGTTAGATGTTGATGAGGTCTCTACATATCTGAAACAAACAGTACGCAATCTGTTCAGGAAAGACATAAATACAATGTCATGTGTAAATATAAATATTTATAAGTATTTAGTAAGTTATATAAGTATAAATATGTATATGTATGTATATTTAAACTAAATGCATTCGAAAATTTGATAGCACGGAATTCTGAGGGGCCATGAAAATTCCTTAGAAAGTTCCAATAAGATTGGTACTGTTTTGCAATAATATAGAATCTAAAATTGGAAAAATGGCAGAATTTTGTATTAATTCACATGTCACATTTTACTAAGAAGAAGAACTTTAGAAGAAGTCGAAGGTTGTATTGAAGTATGTAACATCCATCCATCCATCCATTCAACCATAAGGCGTCACTGTTAGACATAGGTCTCCCCCAATAAGAGGGATTGCCATAATCGCCACTCTTGGCAGGCGGGTTGGAGATCGCAGTAAGTGTTTGTACTTGAACTCAGAGAATGCTGCTACCCATCCTCTGTTTTTTTTTCCCTTAGTCGCCTTTTACGACACCCACGGGAAGATATAGGGTGGTACTATTCTTGGCCGGCACCACACGGCATATGTAACATAAACGAAGCGAAAACAATAAGATCGTAGACGCTAGTTAGCTTCAACTTGTACAAAGCGCAAATTCGGCCGTGTATTGAGTATTGTTGTCACCTTTGGGACGGATCCGCCAATTACCAGTTGGAAGCATTGGACGCTATTGACCGTCGGGCTTATTGGTGACTAAACTCTTTAGAACAGCGACCAACGGCGGCTATAGCCATTGTACTGCCCGTGTGCATCCAATATATTGGCGTCCACTAGTAGGCGCGCGGTCTAATGGCATACTTACCGTTACATTTTCAAGCTATAAATCGGAAAGAATTTATGATGTCGGTAAGCAATTATAGCCATTACCACGTTAGGTGTCGACCATAATACGGGCGTAGAGTCTTTGAGAGCGTTGGCGCCCCGAGCGACGCGACTTTCCATGTGTCGCAAGCGTCGTTTGGCGCCCCCTAAAACCCTTCGCGCGTGTGTGTTGCACACCCTGCACTATAGGTGAATCTGGCTCTGACACCGACGAAGAGTTGCTTCCCTTACCTTGTTTTACCAGTTGCACTTCGGCGAATGTGATGAAGAGCTGCACCAACTTATCCCACCCTCTCTCTTCCATCTGAGGACAACCAGGCGCCGTATGGGTTTTCATTTATACATTGTGGAAATTTCATTCATTTGCACAAAGCGTTTCGCCTCTTCGTTTATAATGAGAACCGCGATTGAATGGAATAAGCTACCTGCGTTTGTTTCCAAATTCCTGCAATATAGGGGACTTTAAAAGTGAATCTGTTTTTACTGAGCGATCGCGCACTATCTACGGCCTCATCCTCATTTTCCATCAGGTGTGATTGAGACCATGCGTCGAGCAGTACAGTTAAAAAAGTTAGGTACAAAATATTTAGCGAAATTCACGAACGATTTATGAGAGAACACTCAGTATATTTTTCTTTCATTTTTAACCTGAAACTCTTTTTACATATAAGAGCGAATGTTACAAAATATACACACTCGTGAATAATTTTACGGAGAGACAGATAAGTTTAGTTATCATAATTAATTTTCTGTTAATGTTAGCTCAATTTATATTATTGCTTTTGTTCATATTTAATCTCCTTTTTAACCCCTTGAGCACTAACCTGGCGTTTACGCCAGCTTTCCATTGTTTTCCTATTGTCTCATTTTTATGGGTAATCGACATATTAAGCGTTATTCTAGATTTGCACACGGGTTTATATTAAAATTGGGTCAGAGAATAGATCTAATAAATTTAATGTACTTTTCCAATTTTTAAAACATTTCAACAAATTAGCGACCTTGTATTTAAGTAACTAACGTTGTTGACCGGAAGGCATATTAGCAAAGGTTATATTTTGTGTCTAATGTGACAAGATTATTCAAAATTGACGGATTAATCTATACATTTAAATACTCCAAATCACGCGCTAGGTTAACCCAATGCCAAAATCATAAACGTGGTCTCGCGTTAGTGATTACTATACCTATTTGTAGTGATGTTAATATTCAGTAAACTCTCACGACCCTTATAATTGAGTGGCGAATAAATTTGTAGATTGCGCATCTCTAACGATATCATACTCTGCACTGCGTACTTATAATCATTTGTGTAAACAAATAATTATGATAAAATACGGTACATATATATACATATATAAGAAATGCATGTGTAGACAGACATATATAATTATCGATCAGTTGATTATAATTAAACTGTATAGGCTTAGTATGTTAAGTGACGATTTGGTCCAGGATTATACGTACTATGCCTAAAATATACAGTACTCTGTGGGCACCTGTTACTCACGTGACATATCATCACATATCAATGCTTGACGACTTATTTTCAAAGTTGAAGATATTACCTATCCGATCGAGGATTATATTAGAAAACTAGCTTAGCCTTCGCGGCTGCACCCGCGTTTCATATGTTTTTCACTGCGTTTTATTTTTTTAAATACGGAACCGTAATTATTTTCCAAAATATTTTTGCTACTAACATTAATATATCGATTACCATAAAAATTAGACAATAGGAAAACAATGGAAAGCTAGCGTAAACGCCAGGATAGTGCTCAAGGGGTTAAAGATATTCCTTACAAATTCAAATACCTGCAAGTAAAATTGTGCATTGAATCGGATTTTATTCACAACATGAGTTTTAATGTTTTTTACACGGAACTTTAATTATTTTTGAAAAACAAAAGTACACTATGTTACGCGGAGTAACTTCAGCTATCTACCAAAAAAAGTCGCGTCAAAATCGGTCCAGCCGTTCAGGAGATTACTCGTAACAAACAGACGGCCAAAAAATTTAAAAATTGTATTTTTTTTAAAGTAATTACCATAACGTTTACGTAAGGAAAAAATTCCACAATTTTGTTTACGTAATTCCTAAAGGCCTCCATAGTTATTAAACCATTTATACATATATAGCTACGTATGTTTCATGATACGTGTTTCACGATGGTAAATTACGTTATTTTATCCAAATAAAATGTACAATGATTATCAAAAAGCTCGATATAGATTTACAATACTATGCATTTATCAGATATATAAAGACGCGCGCTCGTCCATGTATCAAGTAGGTATATGTCTTGAAAGTTACATTGTAAATTGATGCACTCAAGGCAAAGGTCGTGTGAGGAGATTATTAGGAAGTTGTAATATAAATAGAATAGAAAATCAAACGGCGACATACGTATATTTTAACTTCTTATCGTGGGCTGGTGATCATACACTTTCTTTCACTAAATCGAGATTATAACCTAAACAAATAAAATCAACCATATAGTCAAGTGAATTATTTTTGTATTTATTATGTTATTATTATGCCATATAAGCCACAAACATACATATACGAAAGAATTATAATGTGTTTTTTAACTTTTTAAAATCAGTTTTAATTTATTACAACGGGAAAGCGTTGAAACGTAAATATGAGAAGACTATAGAATTATAAACTGGCTTAGTTTTGCAGAGCCATAGGCATAGTTCTTTTCACGAAAAATAAAGTTGCGATCATCGATGATCGTCGCCGTCATTTTAATACTGTACTACACTTACCATCCATCTATTCATTAAGCCGAAAGAAGTCCACTGCTGGACATAGGTCTCCCCCAAAGATCGGCACGACGACCGGTCTTGCGCCATCCGCATCCATCGGAATCCTGCGACATTTACCAGGTCGTCAGTCCACCTTGTAGGGGGAGGGGCTACCCACGCTGCGTCTACCGATACGCGGCAGCCATTCGAGAACCCGTTGACTTTATAGGGCATCGGTTTTACGGGTAATGTGCCCAGCCCATTGCCAATTAACATTGGCAATTCTTCGTCCAATGTTCTTTGGTTATTCTGCGGATCTCCTCGTGTCTGATACGATCATGCAGTGAAATTCCGAGCATAGCCCTCTCCATTGCCCTTTGGGTAGCTATGAGCTTTCTAATTAGGCCCATTGTAAGCGACCGCGGCTCATTGTCATAAATGCTAAAAATACTATGCTGAGCAAATTAAATAAAAAAGTTGAACTTCTTCAAGATAAAACTACACACAGGACTGTAGAACGCTTTCCTGTAAAACCATCACAACTTCATCGACATTTACTCAGTAAAAAAGATGTATTCAACTTTTTAATTATTCATCTATGTATTAACTTGTGTAATAAAATGTACACTAAAATTTAATTAAGAAATCACCTAAACCAGCTCCATTAAATTAGAACTTTACTAACGGATAAATAAATAAGCAAACTATATAGCAAAGTATACAGTCAACAGCATAGTTGAATCGAAGAAAAAAAATAGACCTGAGAAAAAAAGGTCGGCAAAATTAGAGTAAGTTTCGTCAAATTTTGCAACAATTTTGTTGGTTTGTCTAAAAGCAAAAAAATATCGTAATAGTTGTCTTAATTAATTATGTAATCAGATTGTATTCGATAGAGTTATAAAACGAATTCTTTAATTGGCAAGAACCGTCTTCACTATTAATTAGCAGGGTTCAGGAAAAAAAACAGTGCCTGATCTCGGGTCTAATACCCGCGACAGTTATTAATGGACACCAACAGTCACTTTATTTTTTCTATCTCCTAGATAATAGTTATTCGTAAAAAATGTATGTAACGAAATCTCTATATACCTATGCGCACGTCTCCAAGTTATCATTAAATGATGACCTTAGAGGTCGCTCCTTGCTCCAATTAACATAGGGTCAGCGTGTGTAGTCTTTATACTACGTTTTACAACAATTGTACAGGGATGTTAATGTTACTCTATTGGACGATTATTTTTAATATAATTTATATATAGTAAAATGAAACTAAGTAGCACCGCTAACAAAAGTATATGAATAACTTACAGATAAATTAATAGATATGATATAATTTCTTCGTGTTATAATTTTTTTAATCGGTTTATTCACATACAATAATGATCGCTGGTCACTAGCCAGCAATATAAATGTGGTCACGTCTTCATATGTATATTCATTTTTAATTTATATAAACTTTAAAATATGAATCAGAAACAAGGAGTTATGTCGTTCCGCGTGTTAGTTTTTTGTTACAAAGAAATTTATATCGATTAATAATTATTTTCCACCCTGTATCGTATATATTATTGTTATTATGGTTTCGTAATATACGAATAGAACAAAGTCCAGATTTCGTAGAGAAAAATTGATAAGATGAACTTTTTAATTTAACCTTAGCCTTAATTTATTATCGTTAATTTGGTATTGTGCTAGTTACCTTTTTGTGGCTAAGTGCCTTCAGCACCCGCCCCCAAAATTCAGCGAAGCTGTTAAGGCCCTTCCGGTCAACAACATTAGCTGGTTAGGAAAGAAACCATTTGGTATGCGTGCGTTTATTATAATATACTCTGTGGTTGATAAACCACAAATGACAAGTAATATGAGCTAACAGATTGTAATGTTAATATTATGTCAGTTTTTTACTGAACTTATATAGTTTCTAAGCTCTAAGTACAAATAGCATATAGTTAGGTATTATCTCGTAAATTGTTATTAAAATTTAGATAATATGTAGATGTTTTACCGTTTTAATCTACTGTTTATAGATGTGTAGAAATCCAAATTAAAAAGTTTTTAAAAAGGTTAAAATTTTGTTCGCAGGTGAATGTTTGACGTCAGGAAGGTATCCGTTCAAATGCCTGCAGTTTGATCTGCCTCCAGACGTACAGCCTGAGGAGGTGTCAGTAGTTGAACTCTGGTTTTATAAGGTATCTATTTACATATCTCTATGTCAATTTTTGTATAAGCTATAATTAAGGGATTAAGTTTTAAAGTATAATTAAGAATTATAGTGATAACAGTCGTTTTAGTCGTATCGTCAAATATTAAAAAAAAACTATTTGTACTGCGCCATCTAGTAGCAATATTGAAAACTATATTGGTTTTAGATTTACTGAGGAGTCTTTAGGACTTGTCTGTCACCATTATCATATCTGTCCATTGCTGAACATAATCTTCTTCCAGAAATGTCCACAATGACCGGTCTTGGGGCCTATTTATAATTGTGTCTTTCAATTGGGGAGGTTTACCATGATCTCGAAGACTTTCAGCTGAATTGGCGATCGTAGTCAACTTGTTAGGTCTTGGAGGATGCTGCTGCCCATCCCCTGGTTTATCCCTTAGTCGCCTTTTACGACATCCAAGAAAAGATATGGGGTGGTGCGTTGGTAGCTGGCACCATACAGTTACTAGTTGTCTGTAATGAAATATTATTTTCAGGAGCGTGATCCGTTCGACCAATACAATCAAACGTTCGTGATATCGGAGGCGGCTCACTGGGACAGTCAGCAGCAGTTTAAAAAGACAAAACCGATCGCTATAAAGGAGACGGATATCTCCGAGGGTTGGGTCCGTGTGGAGTTGGCCTGGGCAGTCAGGGTCTGGCTCGAGGGCCGGCAGAGAAGCCACACTCTACATGTCGCTTGCAGGACTTGTCAAGTGAGTACAAATTTTTACTCGGTGGTAACAGGGACTGGACGCGATGAGATAGCTATTACTCTCAAGTTTCATAAAAACACGTGTTTTGTACCGCACACGAAGCCTATTCTCAATTTTCTTCTTCGACTACATTCTTCAGCATATTTCATGTGACATTTTATTTAAAGACGAATGAGTAAACGATGTAAAAATCTTCACCCAGATTTCTCACCCTCCTGACTTTTTAGAGTGTACACAGTACAGAATGAACAGTAATAAATATTTTTGTAAATCATAGGTGTATTCAACTTTGGTCAAGTGTTAATATATATTTTACTAGCTAAGTTCTAAGATAATGTAAAAATATATTTCATAAATTCAATCACTTGCCCGTAAAACTTTGCATTGAATAGGATTTTATTACCCGGAGTAACTTCAGCTATTTACCAAAAAAGTCCCGTCAAAATCCATCTAGCCGTTCCGGAGATTACCCGAAACAAACGGACAGACCGACAAAAATTTTAAAAATAAAGTCTTTGGTATAGGTATCGTATATACATTCATAACTCATACACTCATATTTTATTTATAAGTATAGATAGTATACATTAGGTTAATATACATAGGTATATTCATAGGAATGAGGATAGGAATTGAATGAAGTAAATAAAAAATTACCTTGAACAAAATCTATAGCAATATACCTGTATATTTTTAAATTATATAATATGTCCGTCAAAATGTGGATTGGATGGAATATCCAGCTTGGGAGAGGCCTACATATACCTACTAATACTTGCATGTAAGATTCCATATGAACAATAACCAACAATTATGTTTAATTGATGACTTATTTTGATGTTCAGTCACGACGCGCACCGCTCTCCTTCCACGAGAAGCACCGTCCGTTCCTCGTACTATATACGAAGTACGCGGGCAAGCGACGCCGCAGCCGAGCACTCGAGTGCGGGGCGACGACCAGCGAGTGCTGCCGGGAACCTCTCTACATTAGCTTCAAGGAGCTCGGCTGGGACTACTGGATCATCCGGCCAGCCGGCTACCATGCATACTTCTGCAAGGGTACCTGTGCTCCCATATCGGCTGTCTCGCTCTCGTGAGAGCTACCATCATGATATTATCCGGGTACGTTAATAAAAACTTAATGATATATATCCTAAATCATATGTGAGGGAGATCTCATGAGCATATTATTATTTTTTTTATAATTCTCGTTTTGAACTGTGTTTGTACTTAATAATCAGTATTAAGTGATAATCTGGAAAGGAAGTTTTCTATTTCGGTTTCCAGAATAGACTGATAGGTGCTTATTTTTCTACTGTTTAGATCCAGAGTTTTGACCAAAATCTCACCTGATATTAAGTATCGATGTGGTCCTCCAGATGTTAATACGTTAAGCCTAAGAGCTTAGCGATAGACTTTCAAACTTGAGGTATTATTAGTCCAGCGGGCATTAGTTACACTTCCACCATGCCGATTATAGTTATAATTGACCATGCAAATGGTAAAAAATGTTTTGACGAAGTACCTCGGTTTTAAGGTGCATTTTGTAAAAAAAAGAGTAACTCTAAATCAATTATCTATTTATGTGTTTTTTATGATTTTGTTCACAGAAATATTTCTACTCTGTCGCAGAGAAGAAAGCAGAATTCAAGCCGTGCTGTGCGCCGACAACGTTCAGTTCACTGCAACTTCTTTATATAGACTCGACAAACACAGTGACGCAGAAAACATTGCCTAATATGGTCGTGGAATCGTGCGGTTGTATGTGATATTTGTTATAGGAAACCATAGACTACTTAAAACTCTATGTCACAGGAGTTATTAATGAATGAAAATTATTGTGGTTAATATTTAAGCTTTATTGTGATATATTATTTTATTGTATATATTTAGTACTGTGTGTCTCATATAGTATAGAGGCGGTGTTTTATTGATATTGATTCCGTGGTCATTGGTTTTGGTTGGTGTTGCCATATTAGTAAATGATATTTTTTCCTATAAGGTACATTACTATTAAATAAAAAATGTAGTGCCTTAGCTAGGTAAAATTTCGCAGAATTTTTTACACTCCGGTAACGGCCAAGCCGAGGTGCTTCTTTGGTAACCCTTGTGCTAGTTACCTCTATGCGGCTGAATGCCTTCAGCTCTCGTGCCCAAAGTTAGAAGAACAAGAGATTTTTTTCAGTTTTAACTACTTACGCTGATCCAGTGAAAGTTACTTCGATTTGTTTTCAAAAATATTAAGATCTACTTATGGTTTTTACTTAATCTATTAAATTATCTTATGGCAAAATAATCATGAATGGAATTGACCAGTTACTTATAAGTCGTTCTTTGGTACGGTATTTATTAATTTGATTGTAATTTTGTTTGTGTACGTTTTATTTTGTTCAAAAATGTATTATCTGATTTAGAATATATAGTATTATTATAGTGTTTTTTAATAAGGGAGTTTTTTTGTGTTTCACGTAACATCTAAAATGTATTGTCTATGTAACACTATTGCATTTATATTAGCTGTATTTAATCATTCTATATACAGCGTTTTTGTGATGTATGTATGTTATGATGTATCGAAAAATTACGTTGAAGTTATTTTATGTACCTACGTAGGTAGATAGGTAGGTATGTAAATATATTAAGATTAATTTAGTATGATAAATTATCAAACATTTTAATAACCCTTTTTTTAAGAATCTCGTAAATTAGGATTAGAGAAAATTTAGTTTTTTTTTTATTATTCGTTGGTGAAGGTTGTGTGTATATTTTTTAAAAATTATTATGCTCATTTGACACTTGCGTAATTTGCATTATCTATGCTGAACGTTTTATTTGATATATTTAATTCGTTTTACATAAGAATTAAATAACCAATAGGACTTTGTTTAGAAGCGATTTAGATTAAATTTCAGGAATCTGCGGCGTAAAAAAGATGGATTTCAACGCAAAAAATTAACTAACCATACGTAGAATTCATTTATTAACTTTGTTACAAATTATTCCTGATATAGGTATTTAATTGGATAATTATAGGTAGGAATTGCTTTGAAATTGTTTTAGGATACATTTACAATTTAAATGTATAACTAAGTGAATAACTTTAGGATATATTTCCTTTTTTATTTTGTTTCGTTTATTTGTTTTTGTTTCTGTATAGGTATTTATTCCTTTAATTCTTAGTTAATGGCAACGTGAGAATGACACTCAACAGTCTTAACACTATAGAAAGACGGTGGCCATCTTTTAATCAATTTTTCGAGTAGTTTTTGTGGCACCTCAAAATTCACTTTTATGTAATTATTTCTTGAGAACAAGAACTGTGGAAAAACCACCAATATTACGTAATACTGTCAAATATGCATTTTTATGAATGATAAATAAATAAAATCTGCTACATTACAGACCATGTTTCATGTATTTTATAGTTATATATGGCGTATCTTCTTACTCTCATGATCTTATTACTCTGACTTATAGTTTGTTTTTTATGAATTAACTTGTGTTATTTGACCCCATATCATGTAATTATACGCGATATAGTTTGACTATCCACAAGTGGAGTTTATTAGAAATTATAACTCTTGAGTGCGATAAAACTTTCATTACTGTTCTAAAAAATGCCGCCATTTTGAAACTATGAAAACTAGAATAATAGCATACTTTGCATGTGGCATTGGCAGAATTATGTATTATCACACAACTGTCAGTAACTGAGAAGAATGAAATAGAAATTAGTTTTTAACCTTGAATTGGTGTTGGTGAATGAATGTTTTTTTTTTTTTTTAATTATAAATTATCTGGCACTTCCCAGTGGTGGTTTGAATATTGTTGTAACATTCTCGACCTACCTAGAGATTTTTTATGTTTAACTTTAAGCTTTGTAAACCTGATTGTAATTATGTCGATAAGAAAAAAAAGTAATTGCTAAAATCACTTTGTGTTCATTGTCATTCTGTATATATTTATTAATGTGTAATATAGAGGCGCTGTTATCGTTAATGTACTTAAAAATCATTGTAACTCCGTCGGTTCATGAAACTTCTCGTACAGTGTCCAAGTATTATAGAATATAAGTTGACTAATTATGTTTCAATTGAGAGAAAAAGTAAAGTTTTCTTAATAAATATATATTTGTTTTTATTTATATCCCTATTACAATATAGAAATAATAAGAGTTCTGGCTAGCGGTGGAAGTTTTAAAGAGCCATGTAGTTGTGTCTTTATTAATGGACGGTTTCAAAATCAAAACAATCTTTATTCAATTTAGGCCCTAAGAAGGCGCTTATGAACTTCAAAAACATTACCAGATACCCGATCAATGTCTATGTATAAACTTTTAGATCGAGATAAAACTAAAAACAAAACTATATTTTTGACTGATTTGCGACTTTCTATCAGTTTTAGATTTCAATTGAGATCGCATTTTGAAATCGGCCGTTAGACACATATCCATACGATTCTATGAAAGCCTAATCAAAAGACAGTTAGTGAAACAAATATTTTGTGTATTATCGTGAATACTTACGACGTAAATGGATTACGTGCATGAAATCCTCTAATTTCTAGAATCTTTCAGGTCGATAAAGTAGTTTTGACCAGAAAGGTTTTAGCACTTTACTGGGTTTTATGACTTGCATATATAGCACCCAGCCGAGATATGGTATAGTAACCTAGCACGAGAGTTCCACAGTGGTATTAACATCGGTTTATTATTACTTACAGTATATACAGGTTGTAGGCCTAGGCAGTGAGCTTTAGCAATATAGGGGCGATCTCAATAGATCTGACTAGGTCGCAGTGATGCAGGACTGTTTAAGCCTGCGTAGCCCCTTTCCGAATAATAACAACGGTTTGGTCAACCAGCATAAGAATTTAGTGGAATTCATTCTAACTAAACCCATCTGTAAGTTAAGTATGATTTAAAAACGAAAAAAGGTACCTAATGAAATCTACAATTGGTTCTAAATTTAAAACTATAATGGGTAAGACGAGATAGAAAAAAAAAGAAATGAAACAAGACAAATCGTTTATTAATAATAAACACAATACAAGCAACAAACAGGATCACAATACAAATGCATAATGTAACTACTAGAGAATGTTACGCTTCGCGTATCACCTCTTCTGCTTACAAAACTAAATTACAATGAAACACTAATTATAATAAAAATGCTCTGATAGTTTATGTGAAGTTTTTCAAACAAAACAAATATATTAAAATTTTAACATTTTATTTGGTGTATTATTCGATACAAACGAATGTGATAGGCATACACTATTAAATTATTACCTACGCGATGATTAATTATAATCAAATAATATACCATATACGAATGGAAAAATGTAACAGATAATTTACGAATAAAAACTTTTTATGGCGTAGACATCATGAACAAAAACAATAAACGTTAAAAAAAACTTCACTAAAACCAACAGTCAAATACTGGATAATATGACCAGACGTACACTCTCGTCAATTACTATTATATTTTATAAATCACAGAATAAATTTGAGGATATGTGGGGGATGTCAAACATACTGAAAAATACGTTTATAGAAAAAAGCTATAATCGGGTTTCGTATTAAAAGGAATAAGGTGAGATCTTTACATATGAACCATTAATATTTGTTTAATTTTTAACATAACATAAGCTTACGCCTGTTATCCCCGAAGGGTTAGGCAGAGGTGAAATAGCGAACTACACCACCCGCATTCCGCCGAGCTTAGTTCCGTCCCAGATGCGACAGGGGGCGAGCCTGTCGCCATATCGGGCACAAATTCTAGAGTCCGGGATGATACTGAGTAGAAAAACCCAATATCACTTGACCCGACCCGGGGATCGAACCCGAGACTTCAGAACGACAGCCGTACCGTAATACAACTGCGCCTTTAATTTGTTTAATTTTTACTTAAAATAATGTAAACCACTTTTAAATAACAGTTATGGATTGTAATAGGATGACCAATTTTTTTAATAGACTATTTTAAGTATGTCCTCTGTAACTGAAAAGGAATCCGTTCCATTTTATTTTATAATCCAACAAATATATTTAATAAAAAACAAAGAATTTCAAGTGCCTAAATAATATTTTGTAAGACAGAGCCTCTAAAATCAGTATATTTCTTATTGTCTTTATAAAGTTTCTTATTCTATATAAATGTATCACTAAATGTCCCTAAATACTTCCAATTTCATCCTAAAGAATAAATTTCTAGAAAATATTCAGACGCAACAAAACCGTCGAATTCTTAATATTTATAGAATTACAATATAAACGGACTTTCGCTTTGTCGAGATATCTTATTAACCAGTTTACGATTTTCTTTTGTATCATTTGTTTAATAGGACGGACGAACGTGATGATATGTGATGTTACAACCATGATTTTTTTAAATTACAATAAATAAAGAACTTACAGTATGTTCTAAAATTAACTTATTTCAAGTGAGAATACAAAAAAATGTATTTAATATACCGAACAGAAAAAACTTTACCGAATTAATCTCGTAATTAATTACAGTCAATGTCTTCCTTAGTTTGTAACTAAATAATCATATATTCACTTTCTTTTTTACTAAATACACTTTAGCTAAATGGCACAACTGGCCACTTATAAGAAAATACGATATAGTATTTTTCTAATCCAATGTTTAATTGGACAATACACACCATAAATATATAAAAATTAAATACAATAAATTTAACGACTTAGGAATGTAAATTTTTGGAATAATTTGGAAATCACAAGCCTTGTTTAAATTTGGTCAAAAATATGTATCAACGTAAATAACGTTCCTTGGTTTTCGTAATACAGACAGTCCAATGTTATTTCTTTTCTTTAATACTATTATAAATATCAATAATTTAAAACTTTTTCTTCCACTCATAGTAAATTATATCAAAATTTTTCTTATGTAGCTATATATCTGTTATAAAGAAAAACAACATCAAAGCCCTTAAACATCCTGTATATGATGTAAAGTAGATTGTCCTACCTGTTACTGGCTAGGGTTGTCCAAGAAACGTATTTGAGTATTTTTACTTAATTTTTTTTAAAGCGGTTATTTAAAAAAAATGTAATGAAACGTGAAACTGAGTACTTAGGAGTTGAGAGTATTGACTGGTCAGTTAGGACGACGTTCCTATCTGAGATCGATTGTAAACTATAAGATGAAATTACCACATTAAATCACATGGTATTGTTTAAGACTTCATAGAAAAAAATATTGCCCGTTTTCTATATTCGTTCTAAAATGTTACCGCTTTACGGTGTTTGTATCACAAATACATGTTAAAAATACTAATCTCGTTATATTATGTCAAAAGCACCATATATATCTTACAGATAATATTATCTATAATAATAAAAAAAACATAGATGTAACCTTAATTATTATTTATCTATTTTACACGAGTCTAATGCGATATCAGGATACGCTACGCCAACCAATAGATGACCATCAAACATCGCGTCGTATAACCAATTGAACTGTATTAATCTAACCTAAAAGTCTGTTGGGCAAAAACATACACGAATTACATACATGTATCGTCCTATAATTTAATTATTACACTAATTAAATGTATAAACATATTAAAAACAGTTTGTTATTGTTTATTAATTTGTGACTATAATTTGATATATATATATATAAAAAAAAAATCAAATCTATATATATATATATATATATATATATATATATATATATATATATATATATATATATATATATATATATATATATATATATATAACTTTAGGGGTAAACTCATTACATCGATATTTTAAAAGCACTAAATAAAGTTTAACGTCGAAAGTTAAATTAATAGACAATCAGTGCCCGAGGTAACTGGTGGGAAATAAGGAGGAATGGATCAGGAGACAGAGGGGTGGGATTGAGGGAACCGAAACGAAATTTTAGTTCTATACGAATTATATATAAATAAAATAATATTAAAAATATGTCTCGGCTTATCCCTGTATGGATCATTGGATGCTTTGCAAAGTAATCGTTTCGAAGGGATTTGGGTGATTGGGTTTTATTAATTTATGTACCACTGTGCTAAGGATAAATATTTTTTATATCGTCTTATTGACAAACAGTGCTTAATTTATTATTCCACATTATAGAAGACAACGTCTTTATTTCTAGTCTTTTTGTTAATATATTCTTTCAACACAAAATATATATCAGGGTTATTTTATATGTCTAGAGGTAGGTCCATTGTGACGAATTATGAATCTGTAATGCTCCGTAAAGGTTAGCGTTATTAGCAAGAATTTTAGTGACGACCATCGGCTAGTTTAATAAGGTCGAAAGTCAGGCAACACCATAAGTTTTCACTAAATATTATGGCAAAAGTGACTTATAATTATTCTCTCTTTATCTTCATAGAAATTATGATTTTATAAAATCATAACTTATAATGTAAAACTACGCGATTAATTGTATGGAGGGTTGTACAGGATGGCCGAGATATTTCTATCGTCACGTATCGTTCGTTATATATAATATTTATGTTACTAACGATTGACATAAACGCGCAAGTGCACGCATCACACACGTACCATTTCTCATAATGAAAATATTCATATCAAAATAGCATTGGCTGGACCCGCGTGGAGTTGTATGTTTGTACAACAAGTATTGACATAAAATACGTACACAATATACATACAGATGACATATTATTTTCATACAAATAATACGTCATACTATTTTTCATCTCTACTTAACAAAAAATAAAACCACAGAAATATATTCCGCTATTGATTCTAAAGTTACAACGAGTGGTTTTTCTTTATACAAAATTCAATGTATATTTTGTTTCTCTACATTGTATAATTATAAGTACCAATATGTATTTATAGATTATTGCTTATCAGTTGTGGTAAGTTTCGCAGTCTCGCTATCAGATGGCGGTGCCGGTTCTGAACCCTGGACCTTGATCACAGTAAGAGTGGGTGTGGTGGGCGGTTCGGGCCGCGTCGCCACCGTTAGGGCGCCACTGTTTACGTCCTCTATCGCTTTCCGGAGCTAAATTACAATCATTTTCTTTAACTTTATACCTTACGTCACATATTCGGCCACCACCATACACATAGTGAAAAAATCCTATGTAAAACTTGTCATAAAAAGTGGACACTATTTACATTATTATTCAGATAAAATGTATTTTGCTCAGCTTTGACAATAAAAACAAATGGAATCAAATGCTTTTGAATATCATATCTTAGTAATCATTTGGGGCCGTTCCAGTAAACAAAATATTTTTAATCTGCCCATGCGCCCTCTGCTGCTAATTTTCTCTGGATCTTCTACTGTCCCTTACCCCCTCCCCCCCCTACCTATCATCATTGATCACGTCGCCACTTGACATCAGAGAAGAATATGTGCTCAAACAATAAACATTATGGAAAAAACAAACACATGTTCACCAATCAATTCTGTATTCGATTATATGATACGTGCATTTTAACTGTTCCTCTTTGAACTGTGTAGTTACACTCATGAATAAAAACATGGTACATAATAGAAACTGTCAAAGGGGGCAGTTGAAAGATTTCGTATCTAAGCAATATTTTGCTCGGTTTTTACCCCCTCCCCCCCCCTCATCAAACACACCTATTCCAACTTTAAAATCAACCTGAGCTTTCGGTGAAGGATAACATCCTGAGGAAACCATAGCATCGTGGTAGGGCATTTTTTAACAACACCCGACTGATTAGCTATTGCCCTCAAGTTCGAAAACCTGTCGCCAAATATTAACAGGTGTGTTCCGGCAGCATCACTAGAGAACCAGTACCTCTAGGCTTAGTGTGTTACTATCCTGTACTACATTATCACTTAACATTAGATGAGATTGTGCTAAAATGCACTGTTTTGAATATACATATTGGTCTACTGTGAAGCCATTTGTAGCTAAAATGCGCGTTCTATGCCATCTACTAGCATTACATTTCTTCACTAAAAACTTTCAAATAAATGACATGCGATCAGGTACAACGAGAAGTTTGATCGGCTTTTCTGGCGGAAATCACGTACCTCTTTAAGTGACACGACTCCTATGAGTCTCCCGATGGCTGTGACGTAAGCCCTACTCACTCCCAGCGTCGAGAACAGCGAATGAACCTAGGAGGGAATAAACTCTACCTAAATTCATTTGCGAAATATCTAAGATAGAATAAGACAGGACAAGATATAAAGACAGGAAAAGTCTTCTTCTCTCCTCCTTTCAGACAAATATTATTCCACTTGCTTGCATGCCCATTTAAACAGGCATCATCTAACTATATATTTGTCTGTGCGTTAGTTAGCTTAACACTCGAAAATAATACCGTACTAGCTGGTGCCCGCGGCTCCACCCGCGTTTCATATGTTCTGTGCATATGACGTTTCATTTATAGCTAATTAAAAAAAAAACAAATGAATGAATGAATAAAAGTAAGATTATGTTGTTTTTTATTAGCGGAAAAAATGTATATAAGCGTAAATTGAAGTGGAAAATGTACAAAAGAGTAAATCGAAAAAAAAATGAGAGAGGATCGGTGGAATCCAAAAAATACCTGTCTACGAAAGATACTGCGTTGAAAGGTATTAGTCCTATCCCGATATGTTCAGTAGTTTTGAGGTGATGGTGCGTTAAAGGTATCAGGTGTAAAATATTTAAAAACCATATTACGCAGTGAAGGATATATATGAAAGGCGGGCAGAGCCGCGGGCACCAGCTAGTAATCTTATAAAGCCTGAAGATAAATTTGTGAACAGAAAACAATACACGCGGCTCGTGACGTTTCTTTCACGTGCCAGAAAGAGACAGACAGTGTATTTTCTAGAAAGTCATAACACAGTGATTTTATTTCAGTATTGTCGAAATATTAACATTTAATCAGAAATCAACAAACAAATAGAAAAAGAAACAACACCTTTTACAGTACTAAAAAGTTTAAAATTTTGTATTTTGTGAGAAGATCAAACAAAACGCGCGTCTTAGTAAGTGCGGAGTTAGACCGAGAATTTAGCACCTAGAAATGACTAGAGTTAAAAAAAAAAAGAACTAAATACCTTAAGCAACGAGGTTCTCTCGACTAACTGGAATGGCGCCGGGTCAATATGGCATATGTAGAGACTCTCGTCCTCGTAATCATAATCTTCCGGATGCTGTGCATATTAAACTTGCATTAATGGAAATTTTACAAAACACACAAAGAAAAATATGGTATCGTTCATTAAAAAAATCTCATTGCGGTGTCGCCGGCACATATTTATTGTTGCATCGTGCACGGAGCTGCGCATATTGTGACGTCATAGCTAACGACAAAATTATACACGTGTGTATGGTTTCATTAAAACAACGCATATTAATACAGTCTTAATAATTAGGCAAATAATTCACTAGGAAAAAAAAGAAGAAAAACTATGCAAATATTTTTGTTGATTTCCATACGTTTTTTATCGCGCTTTGACAGATCAAGGTCATTTGAAATTTTTATGATATTTTATGATTATTATCTGGCAACATTGTACAGATGATGGCTGTCAAGTGTTAACCTCTATAAAGGGGCTATGACTCTTAATAAAATATACAATGAAGAACTATCACTAAAAAAACTTATTGGTTTGAACACCGGTTTTGAAACCTAACGGTGGTAGGTATCCAGATTTTAACAAAATGTCCTACCGCTATGCCCTGGTTTTCTCACGATGTTTTTCTTCACCGAAAACTCAGACTTATAGAGTTGGATAGGTGGGATCGAACCCGCGTCGATTGATGCGGAATCCGGCCGCTCTACCCACTGCCCTATCATCGTTTCAATCGTATCATTTTATATCGATATATAGTATTACACCCATACTAGTTACGCCGCTGAACTGAATCTCTAGTTTTTGAACTGGTTACAAATTACATACGATATATCAAAGATACCGATATATTTGTTCGATATAACAAATTGTATCGATACAATGTTACGATAAATAATATCGATATTTCTTGTAGATGAGCATCCCTAACACGTTGTCTCTTTTGCATTGCATGGCAAAAAAGAACAAATTTTCACGTACGTGATCTCTATGACAGCTGTCATTCTGACCAAGCTATATTTTCATGATTAAAGATTATTAATGTACATTGTATTGAAGTAAGAGACTTAGGGTTCAAAGAACGAGAAAACTTACGAGTTCACGTTTTCTGGCTATTTGTAGCATTCTGTCGAAATCGATCTCCTTTGCCATCTCGAGCTGCTCCCAGGCCTTCTGGTCTTCGGGGGACATATCACATACTCTCTCTCGGGGCTGCGATAGTCAATGGAAATAAATATCGTAGTAAAAAAGAACAATTTTCAATACCAGTCCAATAAAAAACCTTTGCCTGACTTTAGGTACCTAAGTCACAATTTTATATGTCTTAATAATTATAAAGAATGCGACGTATCAATTACGCTTGATTAAAAAAAAACCTGTTGCTCTATTTTTACTGAAAACAATTTAGTTTCCATTTGATAGGTTTTTTACATTCCCGTAACATCTTTTCCGTTGACGCATACAACAGTTTGAAATGTGAACGACATTGCGCTGTCCGACTACATCAGGTTAAAGCGCCCCGTCCCGCTTTAAAGCCTTGTCATAGAAAGAGAGTTTCGTATTTTGACAGATGTTACTTGTTGTTCGAGAATCATTACGTGCGTGATGCCTTCCTTGCTTCTTTAATATTAATTTCTATTAAATATTTAATAAGCTTTGTTTTTTAATGGAAGTCGGCAATATTACTGCACTTTAAGTGATGTTAAATATCGTTAAATAAGTCGGTACTGTCCATAAAATAAATAAAAATATATAGAAAGTCGGTATCATCATTAGGGTTGCCGCCCGTACTTTATTATTAAGTATGCGAAAATAATTTTATTCCTCTGTGTTTAATAGCAAAATGTGAAACGAAAGCAACAAATCGTCTTTGAATCTGATAAAAATGAATTACTTATTTACCTCAACCTTAATACAGTCTGTAAAAATGGCGTGAAGCTGTTTAGCAATGATAGTTAGTTAATTGTTGAAATTTGCTAAAAGTAGGTAGTGAAGAATATGATTTTAAGTAAAATAATAATTAAACTAAATCGTACTTTATTTCGACATAATGCACTTTTTGTTTCCTAGTTTTAATAACCAAAGTACTTTATTTGCACAATAAAAAAAAGAAAAAAAAAAAATGGTGGTAACCCTAATCGTCATGTAAAAACGTTCATACGGTATGTTTACGTGTATGGTAGTCTCAATTCAGTCACCATGTAATCAGAAGAGTTACGTACCAACTGTACTTTCTTGTTGATGGAGGGGCTGCGCGGGAGACCTGGGCTGAGCTGGTCCGGCAGACCGCCTTCCACGTCCTGCAGCAACGTGGATCGCTTGAAGATGGCTTCGAAAGCTGCTCGGATTCTGTTCACATTAGACGATTTCTTCTATTGAATAGTGTAGCATTCATGTGTACGAGTATTTTGTGATACGAATATAACGCCATCTAGTCACAAAGTAAGGTAAATACGCAGAAGCGACATCTAGCCCGTATGATCTTTAAGTTAGATAGGAAAGAATTCTCCTTCCTTATGTGTTTTAAAGTTATAACATAAGCTCACGCCTGTTATCCCCGAAGGGTTAGGCAGGGGTGAGATAGCGAACTACAGCACCCACATTTCGCCGAGCTTAGTTTCGTCCCAGATGTAACAGGGGGCGAGCCTGTCGCCATATCGGGCACAAATTCCAAACTCCGGGATGATACCGAGTAGAAAAACCCAATATCACTTTTGACCCGACCCGGGGATCGAACCCGAGACCTGACAACGACTGTCGTACTGTAATGCAACTGCGCCCACCGAGGCAAATGTTTAAAGTTACGCTTTGAGTAAATAGAGTATTTATCAAACTCCATAAAAATACCCCCAAACTCAATAATAACGTTGATTATGTAAAATATAACTTCACAAGATCTTATAAAAAACACATGCATCGTTTTTCTAAGCGTATATCAATTTTATTATTGGGTCGGGTACCCATAAAAATGAAACAATAGAAAGACAATAGGAAAGCTGGCGTAAACGCCGGAAAGGTGCTCAAGAGGTTAAATTATTTACAGATTTTTCAATTACAGAAAAAAAACTTTTATAACAGTTAATCATAACAGAAAACCTTAACTTAATATCTTAATTTAGTCATTTATCACCTATCATCAAGTGTCAACAAAATAAATAAGTACTGAAATTATTTATGCATAAAAAAATTGAAGTGAATACAGAAATCTGTTTAAAAATAATTATAAAGAGTAAAACAGAATTTATTGTCCAACAGTTATTCTATTTTACAATAATGAGTTATCTTCTATACTAATAAATAAAATTCAAGTATCTGTTTGTAATGTCAAAATGATTTTTTTTAGTAAATAGATATGAATACACTACACTATGAATATACTATGAACACAATAGGTATAGACGATACCTATACCAAAAATGTAATTTTAAATTTTTTTTGTCTGTTCCGTGTAATCTCCGGAACGGCTGGACGGATTTTGACGGGCTTTTTTTTGGTAGATAGCTGAAGTTTTGATTGTTAATTGTTGAAAATAATTAGGGCTCCGTGTAAAAAAACTGATAAAAAATTGAATAAACTCCGAGTTTACGGGCCAGTGCTTGAATTTATGAGAAATATTTTTATTTATCTTAGTACAAAAATGAAAATTAGGGTTCTGTTTAAAAAAAATGCAGTGAAGCATATACGAAACCCGGGCGCAGCCACGGGCGCGCAGCTAGTTTAAAAATATTTCTCCTTCTATTTTACTTAGTAATATTATGTCTAGATGTCGCTTTACTGTATTTTCTCGTACATTGTGACTAGTGTAATTGATGAGCCGACATACACAGTGACTCGCTTTGGCCCGTATCCCGTTTCTTGTTTTCTGACTTCCCCTCCCGTTGCCAGCTGCAAAACTTACCCCCTCATAGTAACGTATGCATTACTATAATTTTAACTTTACTTGTTCCTAATTGTAAAAGATAAGTAAAAATTACTGATGCAAAGAAAACCTCATGTCATCAAAAATAAGCAATCCATAGGCGCCTAAGTTTATTGCCATAGGTAATATTATAGATAAGTGAGTTTTACCTAGTTTCAGCCCCGGTGACGGTCGTGTAGACTGTGGGTTGCGGAGTAGTGGGGGTGTGGGACCCCGTGGGGGGTGATCCCAACCCCCGGGTCAGAGTGAACGAATTCGTCTTCTTCAAGATCGATTTCGGGCGGAACAGTTGTCCGGGCGCTGAAACAAAAATAAAACCGATCAAATTGAGTCGCATAGAATCAAAAGTGGCCTGGCCTATCTACACTTTAACTCATTTTTGGTAAAGTGGAAATTTTTTATTTTATTTTATTATTTCTAAAGTATAGCAGTGATGATTGATGTTTAACTGTATTTTAATTTATAAGTAGTTCACTTATGTGGTAACATGAAGTTAGTAGCACAAAGTTTAAACCAATATTAACGTTTTTTTTTTTATTGGCGATTGTAGATAGCTGCCTATGATTCCATACTTTTTAAACTTTTTTTTTTCAAACTCTTTAATAAAATTATTTACATAATATATGATTATTAATTTTATTGTTTTTTCTGAATTCCTAATGCAAATAGTGAGCATGCCGCGAATGTCCGCCTTGACGAGTATTGCACTGCCGGAACACACCTAATGATATTTGGCGACAGGTTTTCAAACTTGAGGGTGGTAGCTGATTCCAGGGCATCATTAAAAAATGCCTTACCACCATGCTATGGTTTCCTTCAGCTAAAGCTCATGCTGATTTCAGCGTTGGATAGGTGGACTGAAACTCGCGTCCATTGACGCGGAATCCGACAGCACAACCAACTGCGCCATCATCGCTCGAAAGGGGAAGGGGATTCGGAAAAATGAATAAATATCACAAAGGAGAGGGGATATTACACTGAGATATTTAAGCGTATTTTTTTTTTTTTTTTTTTGTTTTTCGTTCAACCTTATTCTCTGTCCAGACATTTTTACAAAGTTGTAAATTTTTTTAGAATTGAATTAGACATATATATGAGGAAAATGGGGTTCTTTTGACGTACCATCGCCTTAATATCATAACCTCAATATTATCCAATAGTTATTGGACATATCAATCGACGTGGAATTTTTCGTAGATGATTATAGGCTATTTATTTTTTTGATTGTATCAACTCTTTCTCATTTTGTTTCGATTTACTCTTACGTACACTTTTTCCCAAGAAACCAAAAGACTCATTTTTCTTCATTCGTTTGTTTTTTTTTTTAGGTTAGTATGTAATTTTTCACTCACACCTAAAGAACAAATGAAACGCGGGTGGAGCCGCGGGCACGCAGCTAGTATTTTTATAAAGGTAATATTATGAGAATTTAACGTCAACGATACTAAAAACAGCTTACATGGTAGCAATCCGCTCTGGTCTTTGGTAGTGAGGGATGAACCCCTGGTCATACCAGTCCCAGGGGTGGGCAGGTCGAGCATATCTGGTGCTGGGGTTACCTGGATACAAATTTCATAATGGCAAACTTGGTTCTATAGATGTCGCGTTCAAATAAAATACACATCAATATTGCACAATAGACCTCAGAATTTTGGTGAAGGAAATCGTAATGACACATAATATTTGAACACTGATCAAGGATACACCTGTACGCGTTTGCGATCGCCATTTTGAACGTCTATAAACACTTTTTGAACTTTCGCATTGTGTACTTGGTTTTTATGAACGTTTTCAGGTCTAAACCACGTATTTACTTGATTTTATTTTCTCGACGTTTCGGCCTGGTTACACAGACCTTGGTCACGAGACGACTGAGGTGTTGCGGTGTCTTCGTCAGCGGGGTAATTATATGAACTACCGTCTGTTTATGGTCAATAATTATATTTTGACACACTACAATACACTGTATCCACTTTAAACTTTGTCGATCGGTTGCTAGGTATTATTTTTTCAATCACTGGATTCCATGCCGAGAATAGTTTTAATCTGTCTTCTCGATTGAAGAATACTAATTAATATGTCGATTACCCATAAAAATGAGACAATAGGAAAATAATGGAAAGCTAGCGTAAACGCCAGATTAATGCTCAAGAGGTTAATGACCATAAACAGACAAGGGTAGTTTCCAATAATTATCTCGCTGACGAAGACACCGCAACACCTCAGTCGTCTCGTGACCGCGGCCTGTGTAACCAGGCTGAAACGTCGAATCAATACAAACAAGTAAGTGCACGTTCTAGACCCGAAAACATTCATAAAATATTTGGAACGTCTATTTGAACCATATAGATAAGATACTGTTGACAATTTTAACTGTTTTTAATTTCATTTATTAAAGTAATTAACGTATCATTCTATTTAAAAGGTAAAATATAAAAATACATTTACATCAATATGTAAAGGTATGTAACAAAAGTAGATCGTATGAAATGTCTTTGAATGGAAATTGGTTGTGTGTTAAACCTTGTACGCTAATAACTGATATAGTGTTAAATCTAAAAAAAAAAAACGAGATTGATAAACGAGAAACGAAACTAATACACATTTTTAATTCATGTCAGCTATCGATGTTTTAAATAAAATGGATACGCGTCAATCATTGTTTGAAATACAAGTAAATTATCTAGTCATTAATCATTTTTTATAATATTCTTTAAAAACGTGTTCGAAATGTTTAACTGTCCATCCATCAATTGTATCGAAAGACGTCCACTGATGGGCATAGGTCTCCCTCAAAGACCTCCACGACGACCAGTCTTGCGCCACCCGCATCCAGCGGACTCCCACGACCTTCCATTACCTTTAAGTGTAATTTTCTCCAAATGACGATCGTGTAGTTTAACAATGTATTGATTATTAGTGTCAACATAAGTGTTGGGAGTTGGTTAAAAAATTAGTTTGGTATAAAGACCTCAAATCGTGATGGTCTGCGGGTCCTGGCCTGGTGGTCCCGGCGTCGCGCCTCCGCCTGCTGGTGCCACATGGCGGCGACGTGCAGCCGCCTCTCGCGGCCCACCTGCCTCTCAATCACTCGGACCAACTCCCACCTGTGTATCGACCCTAACAGCACCATTGACCCTGGACTATCCACCAGCGGGAAACTCTTGATCGCCTTCGGGAACAATACAAAAACTTTCCTAACAAAATTTTATTAACCCTAACCTTCTATTGTTGATTATATTTATTTTGAAGCGTACTGTGATTGGCTATATTAGTAATTTATTTTAGCCTTATTTATTTTAAATAAATAAGTAAATAAATGAAATAATTTATATATAGTACTAAAAGTTAGAATCAAAATAGGCAGTGCCTTTGACCTGAACGTCTAAGATACCACAACAGACGTAAAATTGTCGGATATACATAATATAGCATAAACAAAGAAAGAAGGAAATGAAAGTAAGAGCGGAAAAAAATCATTTGTTAATAAAATTTAGTTAATCTGCAAGTGTCTTCAACTTTTCCTTATTACTTAATGACAATCTGTCGTCAGTCACATACATATTTCTGTCAGACTCATGTGGAACATTCTAGATGCTTATAGGGAATTGTTGTACCAAGTTCAGTTACTTTACTTGTAAACACAATAACCAATAACTATATCATGCAAAAAATCAACAAAATTACATAATGTAGGTTGAGTCTCAAATACGCAAAATAATAGACTAAAGACAAAAGCTACTGCATGACTGGATGAGATCAAAACTTCAAGAATGTACCTATATCGTAACACAAGGAATTTATAGAAAATCTCAAAATACCTATCAAAATGTCCACCATTTACATAACGTAGAGCTTTAATATGCTGGAAAAAAACTCACCTTATTCTCTTTTAACAGGTCTTTCAGCTGCTGGAAAGTCATCCTGTTCCAGATATACTTCACGTCACGCACCATAAAGTCCTCGACGCATATGTCATACATGCCTAAGAATAACGCAAAAATTAAAAAAAAACATGGTGACAAATATGAATATCTCGTGATTTTCGACGAATTGCGTTGTGAAATTTTCACAGCAGTAGTAAGTACACGCCAAAAAACTGTTTAAGAGACAAGATTTACCAACAATGTGTTTTTTGAGATGTGTTAACTAAAAGATAAAAATTTATTAAAAAATCGTAACGACATATTTTATAATAGTAGCCTTTTTAGACATAACATATAATTTAATAGAATACAAAAAAATACATGTTATATTTATAACTTTTTACGAACACAAACAATAATATCATTCTATGTCACGGGTTTTAAGCTTAGTGGTGTGTGAAAGAGACAGAGAGGATTTTCATGTTTTTTTTTTTTTTTTTTTTTTCTAACCTAGTTAGCGCGTTTGAACCGAAGGGCCTATACAGCTTCACCGTAACTTTGGGAGCGAGTACTAAAGGCACTCAGCCATAAAAAGGTAACTAGCACAAGGGTTACCAAAATGGTACGAACCTTGGCTTGACCTTGACCTTTACCTGAGTATAAAAACTCTCTCGCGAATTTGGTCCTAGCTAAACCCTACATACCCTACCCTAAAAAAAGTTTCCTTACAGGACCTATGTACCTGCGTGTTATGTGCAGGAGTGTGTATGCAGTGTTGTGCGTGTAATGCTTAATGCATGGCCAGTGTCACTGTATCGCGCTGGCGGCGACGTCCAGAACCTCCCCATTTGGGGAACGAGGCACGTTTTGGGTTGTCGCCTGAGGGACCCGGAGAGTGTGCGGGAGCAAAATTAGCCACCTGTCCCCAACGGCAGGAACGGCGGTTTCGCGGACGTGGGCGCTGGCACGCATACTGATTTGGTTGAAAGGGAATGATCCTATTCACGCACGTGATTTCATCATCGCAATAGGTGAGAACGTATCGCTAGCTCTGAAACGGTTTCGGAGCTAACGGGTCGGTGGAGTACGCGACGGCTTTCGCTATGAGCGGATTCGCGTGAGTTTCTGCGCGCGACACTGGGACTTGATTACGAAATGGATGGATGGTAGGTTGAGGTCTCTGTGTACGTTCACATTCCTCTTGTACCACCGGGCACCTACGACTCTCCTGGTGAAGCGGTTCTGAACCACTTGGAAGAAGGCCAGATTTGTGTAAGCGAAGGCAGGGGCGCAATACGTGAGTATGGGCCTAACTACCGTTTTATACAGAGTAAGCTTATGGCGGAGGGCCATCTTACTCCGGGAGTTATAGAGGGGGAAAAGACATCCCATAACCTCGTTGGCGCGGTTCCTGACTTTCAAAACGTGAGGTTTGAAAGTAATGTGGGCGTCTAGTGTCATGGGATAATTAGGATTTTCATGTTGCGTATACAGTGCTTATTCATAGACACTATAGAACCACATTTTGTGTGTTGTAAGTGCCAGGATTATTTAATCGACCAGTATAACCGAACTTAATAGCTTACTTCAAGTAGAAAATTCATCGTCAATTATATACAATAATAGCATTTGCATAAGCAAATGTATTTAAAAAATCTCAAAACTTGACGCGTCTCTTTGGGTATATTGTCATTAAATGTCAGATGAGATTATTATCAAATACCTAAACCTAATAAAAGAACAAAATTACATTCATGTTATAAATTAGGTTTCATTAATAGCGAGTGAATTGTTCGCTCCTTCATATATGAAACGGAATATAAACTGGCTGATTCGAGTCACTATGACAGATTTATCGTCATGAATTAAAAGTCTTATATGGCGTTTTATCGATATACATAAATGTGATAGAAGATTGACGAAACGAAATTACAAGGTGAGAGTGACTGGACACGTCTTAAATAAGGGCCAGGTGAAAGTAGCAGAATCGAAAGAGGTGTACCAACATCGTAGCAAGTGGAAGGACGTAGTCTCAGCCTACTCCCGCGGGAGAAAGCCTTGATGCTATGCATGTATACAAATAAATTATTTTATTATACTAATAACAGAAATGTTATTAGCATAGATAATTAACAATTGTACAAACAAAATGCGTCTAGATCTGACTGTGTAATGCAATTTGTACATAAATAAGACATGACGAGGTGGCCGAGTGGTTAAGGCGTTGGACTGCTAATCCAATGTGCTCTGCACGCGTGGGTTCGAATCCCATCCTCGTCGTAACGTTTTAGGATATTTTTTTAATAAATATGAAAGTGAATTCCACAACATTGTAAATAATGAATACAAAGAATGATTTGTCACCAAGATTTATGGAGATTAATAAAGTGCATTTATCTCATATTAACTATAATGCTCCCATAATTAATCTCTTGCTTACTCTTAATTTTGGCAGTCTATTTCTATTCTTCACCTGTTAGTTAGTTTTATCTTCTATTCTAATAAATAAAATTGGAGTGTCTGTTTGTAATGTCAAAATTATTTTTCTTTACTAAATACATATGAATGATACCAACACCAAAAATGCAATTTTTCAAATTTTTGTCTGTCTGTTTGGTCCCGGTAATCTCCGGAACGGCTGGACGGGTTTTAACGGGATTTTTTTTTTTTGTTAGATAGCTAAAATTACTCCGGGTAACTTAGAGTATTTTTATATTTCGAAAATAACTATGGTTCCGAATAAAAAAATGTAAAACTCATAAAAATGGAATAAAACCCAATTAAATGCACAGTTTTACTGGCAGGTGTATGAATTTAAGAGAAATATTTTGACTTTATCTTAGTACTAAAAAGCATTTGGGTTCCATATAAAAAATTAAAATGCAGTGAAGAATATATTAAACGCGGGCGCACCCGCAGCATACAGCTAATGCTAAATAAATGTGTAATTAACAGTCTGTTTTTAATTGATTCTTCTAAACCAGTATTATAGTAGTAGCAGTTTGAATTTTTATGATAGTCATTATTATTTATATCACAAAGGTCTAACGCATTTTTTAAAGATTAAATACACTATGCATCATCGACATTCTATGCTATCAGGCTTAATTTGTTATTTTACAATACTTTACTTTAGGTTTAGCGTATTTGTCGCACTGAACCTGGTCACTTAACATCAGATAACTTCGTAGTCAAAGCGTTAAACCTATTACAGTTTTGAAAAATATCTCCAAAAAGACTGCAATTTCGATTACGATCAGGCTGCTACTGTTTTTAACATTTTCGGTTATTAAATTAATTACACATTAAGGTCTAAATGTTGAATTCAATTGAAGAATCACATAACTGACAAGTGAGTCGTATAGAATCATCGATACCGGCTATCTACAATTTAGCTATCTATCTACAATCGCCAATAAAAATACGTTAATGTTGGTTTATTTTTAAACTTTGTGCTACTAAATTCATGTTGCCACATATGTGGCATCTATAGATTAAAATACAGTTTATAAATCAATCATCACACTGCTGTAGTTTAGAAATAAAAAAAAGCATTTTTTCCCACTCTGCCAAAAATGAGTTGAAGTGTGATTTTATGATTTTGATTCTATACGACTCAAGGATCAAAGTTGAACTTACGGCTAGCTGAAGATAGAAGGTCCGGTAAATAGGGCAGTTTCTTAATGAGTATAATGCTGTCGAAGCAAGAGGGCTGCAGTAGTGCTGCGACAGCGTTTGCCGCGAGTACGGCCGCCATTATAGGGAGTAAAATGTGTCACCTGGACACCGATATCATTGTTTAAATACCACAAAAGTCTATTATAATATATTTTATACTAGCTGCTCTCTGCGTGTTTACCCGCGTAGTTCCCGGGGGATTTTCGGAATAAAAACTATCTTCATACCTAATTTCATCCAAATCGGTCGCATAGCTTTTAAGTCTATTCCTTACATACAAAAATACAATTCATTCCACTTTCTAATATTAGTGTAGACAAAGATGGCAATAAGGTTAACAATGGTGAAAGTTAAGACCTTGGCAACAGGAAGCTGGTAATTGGCAAACTTCCTCAAAAACTTTTTGTCTATTTATTAACTTAACGCGAAGTCTTGAATATTTTGACAGGTCTTTCTTTATCAAGTGCCAGATAGCTCATAATCATCGATATATCTGATCAGTAATAATACAGACGTGGACTGATCTGTTTTTCATCGCCTATTTAAAAACATTATAAGTATGGCTGATTAATATAGAGATACATGTTACATAAATTGGTAAAACAGTCCACGACACTTTTCGCTTTTGTTTACGAACAGTTTTTTTTTTATTAATAGCTATTACTTGGTTTTGTAAGTTCGTTTTTCTTAATATTCATTTTTAATAATAAATATTGAGGAGGTGTGCGTTATTAGCTGAAACAAAATTTCACTAATGCCGTTAATGTCGTGCGCAAACTTTTAGTCATTTGTTTATGGTTTCAATATTCTCCTTCTTCTACTTAGTTATTGGCAAACTGTGTACACATAATTTGTGCCAGTGTCATGTAAGTAACATGTATTTTCAATCTTGTACCAGCGTTAACAAGCTCCAGCAAAACGGTGGCTTATCCTGTTCGAACTTTCCATGGAGCTTTGTCGGCAGCTCAGAATAAATGTGACACATTAACTTAGGTTACTATATCACACAAAACGCCACTGAGAGATTACAGAGCCAAAATACATAAGGTAATGAATTAAAGACAATAACTGCTACATCACAGACTGAGATCCCGTCAAAAATTTCTATAATTTTTCTTACATCCCCTGCGAATAAAATGTTTTTATTGTAGTGAAAACAAAAACCCACCTGACCAGTCATCTCGCTGACTATGACAATAGTGGAAACGGTATGCGTGACGGCACCAGTAAACGCTGCAGCACCGACCACCGCGTAACCGCCTGGACAAACAGTTCTTTTAATTATATAGAAGTTGAGTGCTTAGTGCGATCGGATTCCGCGGGTTCGATCCCCACCTATCCGACTCTAAAATCGGCCTGGGCTTTCGGTGAAAGAAAACATCATGAGGAAACTATAGCATGGTTGTAGGGCATTTTTTATGGGTAACTATCACCCTCAAGTTTGGAAACCTGTCGCCAAATACCAAAAATACCTATTCACAACATCACATGAGAACCAGTACCTCTAGGCTTAGTGTGTCTACCATCTTGGACCACATCGTCAGTTAACATCAAGTGAGATTGTGGTCAAAGCCTATACCGTGAAAAAAAAAGAAGTCGCGATAGAGTTTCAAGATCTAAGAGAGAGAGAGAGGATTTTAAATCTAGATACCTTTTTAGATTTAGATTTTAGAAACAGATACTATTAAGATTATTAATTATTATTACAACTATTATAACCATTGGAGAAAGGGACCAATATTATAATATCAGGCATAACACAAGAATGAGGAGAGAATTAAGGCAAAAGAAAATTGTAAATTGCAAATAAAAAGTATAGGATACACTTAGTCAAGACTAACAGTGTCCCGGAATCTGTTCGAAAAAATACATGAACGTTGAAGACATTTTTTTATCTTTTTGTTTGAAATCTTATTTATAGAGTAGGTTGGGAGGGGGGTTTGTGAGTAGGAGGGGTTAGGGAGAAGGTTGGGTGGGGAGAGCTTGGGGAGGTTTGGAGGGCGAGGAGTGTAAGGTACACTCACCGGGCAATATCTTCTGTATATGACCGCCGTATGCGACTCCAAGTGGGCAGAAGTAGTGCATGACCTCCCCCGTGAACCTGCCCAGGGAGGCGCCCATCTTGAACGCCGGCACGAATATACCGGCCGGTACAGGCAACGTACACGACACCATGCTCAGGAAAAACTAACAGGAAAACGTATTTCCTTCTCACTAATACACTTGAAAATTATTTATGTGAATACTGATTAAATTGAACGGATGATGACTTTGTCGGTATGTGGGTAGGTCACTGGAATCCGAAACAGGGAAAAAAATGATGTGCCTTTCACGTACCTTATTTGATTTGTAATTTAATTTATTAAATTCTAGCTGTGCGCCCGAGTTTCATATATTTCACTGCGTTTTAATATCTTTATACAGAACCCTTATTATTTTCTAATTTTTTTGCTATTGGCATTAAGTAAAGATATTTCACACAAATTTAAATACTTGCCAGTAAAACTGTGCATTGAATCGGATTTTATTCACAATTTCAGGTGTCTAATTTAGCGCAGGGGCGACGCGGTGCTTGCGAAAGCCACCCCGTGTCGTCGCCCCCGTCCCAAATGCGGCGGACGGCCCCCGGGGGGTTTTAGTGGGTATTTCCGGGCGCTTCACGCCCGGGTGAGTCCCACACTGGCACGGAATTCGTCCCTCCGTGCCCCCTTACCTATTGTATTGGGGGACTTCGGTCTCACTAATGCAATAGGTAAGGGTAGTGCGTAAATGCATTTCCCCCCGTCAAAAAAAAAGGTGTCTAATTTAACGCGGAACCCTTATCTTAGAAAAATTAAAGTAGCCTAACTTACGAGGAGTAACATCACCTATCTCCCAAAAAAGTCCCGTCAAAATCGGACCAGCCGTTCCGATTACTAGCCGAAACAAACAGACAAAAATGTTAAAAATTGCGTTTGTTGTATACGCACCATATATACATTCATCTGTATTCAGTAAAAAATTGTTATTTTGATTTTACAAACAGACATTTTAACTTTATTTATTAGTGTATAGATTATTTTTTTCGATTTCTTTCTACCTCTATATCTGTTTACGTTTATACTCTATATAATTATGTAAGTGATTTTCACCCCTTTTTATGACATATCCATATTATGCCAACAAATGACTTCCGAAATTCTTAAGAAATGAAGATTACTATTTAAAAACAAACAATGAATACTTACAATATATCTGATAGATTTTCAATTTTAGTAAAAAAAAAAACAACAATTAATTGTTACCTCTGAACATATTTAATGTTGTACACTTGACATTGTTTTTAGAATAAGAGTCTATAAGTAGCTTCAGACCGTAGTAGTAACTAATAGTGAATTGTGTGTTTATTTGTTACTATATATTATAAAATATTTTTATTTTTATTGCCTCAATATAAATTCTTAATTGTAAATAAGAATATATTAAACAAAACGATACGACGAGGATGGGATTCGAACCCACGCGTGCAGAGCACATTGGATTAGCAGTCCAACGCCTTAACCACTCGGCCACCTCGTCATGTCTCATTTGTATATAAATTGCAGTACATATTCAGAAGAAAAGAGTCTTATTTGTACAGATGCTAATTACCGATCTAGATTGAAAAGTCTAGACTAGAATTGATATAAATAGTAATTATGCATATTCTTATAAATATTGTAATAAATATAGTGACGCCTTAAAACGAAGTATTTATTTTATTTATTTATTTGTAAGAAATATATTAGGTACTATGTGGCCGCGGCTGCCCTAGCGTTTCATATGTTCGTCACTGCGTTTTAATTTTTTTACGGAACCCTCATTATTTTCCTAATAAAAATTTAGTACTAAGATAAAGTAAAAATATTTCTCATGGTTTATAGGACTTGCCCGTAAAATAGTGCATTGAATCGGATTTTATTCAAATTTGTATGAGTTTTATTTTTTTTTACGCGGAACCTTAATTGTTTAAAATTGTATTTTTGGTGTATATATATTATATATCGTATATAAATTCATATGTATTTAGTAAAAAAAAATAATTTTGACATTACAAACAGACATTCAATTTTATTTATCACTATAGATTTTGTACATTTGCAAAGATAATAAAGAGTTGGCGACGCGTATGTCTGTTTCTGCGGTAACCTCTTACCATCATTAGAAACGTACGCTTGTTTTCCACCATCAATTGTCTTATCTCACTAAATTAGAATCTATACACCCAGATCATTTCTGAGTCTTCTGAGTCTAGATTTTTGAGTCCTACGTCACATAAGCATTGGAATAACTTTTGCAAAATGAACTCTAATGGTTCTCAATTTCTACTTGAATATTTTACCTATTTACCCAAGAAGCAGGAATTGCTTTCGCATTACTACTATTTCCCTTCTTTCAGAGTCTACTTCTGCGCTCTGAGGTGTCGAATGTTAAGTTTATATGTACTTATTATTGACGTAATTACCATTCGACCCCTCCGTTCCCTATGTGATCAAAAATAAGCAAAACATCGACAACTCCTTGTAAATACATTAGTATTGCACAAGCATAGACTTCCCGAATACCAAGGCATTAAAAAAAAATAACCTAAACATAGACTCCCCGACTCCCCGACTCGTATTAAAAATAATCTAAGCATATACTCCCCGACTCCCATGCCATTAAAAATAACCTAAGCATAGACTCCCCGACTCCCATCGTATTAAAAATAATCTAAGCATAGACTCCCCGACTCCCATCGTATTAAAAATAATCTTAGCATATACTCCCCGACTCCCATGCCATTAAAAATAACCTAAGCATAGACTCCCCGACTCCCATCGTATTAAAAATAATCTAAGCATATACTCCCCGACTCCCATGCCATTAAAATTAACCTAAGCATAGACTCCCCGACTCCCATCGTATTAAAAATAATCTAAGCAAATACTCCCCCGACTCCCATTGTATTAAAAATAATCTAAGCATATACTCCCTGACTCCCATGCCATTAAAAATAACTTAAGCATAGACTCCCCGACTCCCATCGTATTAAAAATAATCTAAGCATATACTCCCCGACTCCCATGCCATTAAAAAATATGCAGAGAGCAGCCTCTGTTTTTAGACCCCTTGTCAGTAAAAATAATCAATGCATCATAACCCACCCGAACCACTCTTATGGTGATTATTCGAACAACTCCTAAGTTACGAGCGATTAAATTACAAAATAAGTTCAACAGTTTGAGATATCAACTCACAATGGAAAAGAAGAAGATGATGAGGCAACCCAGGTGGTCCACCTCGGGTGTCTGCCAGTGCGAGACTATGGCGGCTTGTTCCGCTGTCAGACCATCGGACCACGTGAAGTTCGCGAACAGAGACAACACCTGGTAATAGATATTTCGATTATAGTGTAAAATAATACTGACAGAAAACAAAGATATTTTGCACAAATTGAAACACTCAACAGTAAAACTGATATGCACTGGATCTTGTTCACAATTTCATAAGTTTAATTTTTTTACGCGGTACCCTAGTTATTATTGAAAAACACATGTTACGTAATTTACGCTGAGTAACTTCAGCTATCAGCCAAAAAATCCTATCAAAATCGGTCCAGCCGTTCTGGGGATTAGCGAGAACAAACAAACAAACAGACAGAAAAAAATTGTGGTTTTGTTAAAGTACCATTATATACATTCATATGTATTCAGTAAAAAAAAGCTGTTACTTTAATATTAAAACAGACACTTTAATTTTATTTCTATAGATTAGAGATTAAGAAAGAAAAACATTAAGTGGTTTTATGAAACAACGATCCAAATGAAGCGATGATGGCGTAGAGGGTAGTGCGACTGGATTCCGCGTCAATCGACGTGGGTTCGATCCCACCAATACAGCTATAAAAACGGCCTGAGCTTTCGGTGAAGGAAAACATAGCATGATGGTAGGGCATTTTCTAATGATGCCCGCCGGGGTAGCTACCACCCTCAAGCTTGAAAACCTATCGCCGAATACCAATAGGTGTGTTCCGGCAGCATCACTTAAGAACCAGTACCTAGGTTAGAAATGTTTACCAATCTGGACCACATATCGTAGCTTAACATCAGGTGAGATTGTAGTTAAAGCACTGAGCCTATATCGTGTAAAAAAAGAAGAAACTTTTCAAATAAAATAAATAAGGCAGCCTTATTTTAGTTACCATAAAATATTTCAAACACAAACAAATACCGTGGAGCACTTGCTAGAATGAGTGAGAATATAAATGCTACACGGTTAACTGATGCGAGTATTGGCCGCCGCCATATTGCCGTTTGTTGCTCTGTATTACTCCGCGGCCGGCTGTAATGCGACATGCGATAGATAGACGAACAAAATCTCGGGCGATGGCAAAAACGTTTAAAACTATGCAATTACCTGTTCCTGGTTACCAAGGTCGGCAGCCATGTATTTACCTATCCCGGGCGGGAACAGTATGGACATCACTGCGAGCGTCATGAACCCAGGGTAAATGAAACGGCTGGAATGTTATCAACATCATTCATCAACTTAACTGGTTCCATTCCTGTGTCGGGTTTATTTCGTTTGAAACTGGCTTTTAATCACAAAGTTCTCTACGCGATCGTTCCATTTATTTTTAAATGTAGCTGAAGATTGTAATTATATTTTCGTTATTATAAATGAAATTAGATCCAAATCAGAGAAAACCATATTTTATCATTTTAAGAAAATGTTACGTTATTTTCATTCATGATTTCATTTCCTTTGAATTTTAACTAACTGTAAATTACAGTTAATAATTTTATTACGTAATAATAAATAAGTTACTACCCTCAAATTTGAAAATCTGACGCCCGATACTACTTGATAGGCAGTACCCTTGGATCACATCGTCACTTAACAACAAGTGAGCGCGTAACAACAAAACGTCAAAGTCTATTCTGTATATAATAATAAACTTTATTGCAAATGTCTTTGAGTATTACATATGACAAGAAACCCTGTCTTCAAAGCTCTATAAGTATTATTTTGAAGGCAGAGGTTATATAATGTACCAGTTCAAACTGAAATTGACTATAGTCTTAATATAGTATTAATTATATAATGAGGCGAATTAATATCATAACCTACTTTGACTCTTACCTAACTAAAAATAAATTAGTATAAAAAATAATAATTACTTCTTCTGGAGGAAGTTGCTTAGTGTTTTCGTATTTCTCATAAAGAGAACGTACTGTCGGTGAAGCCAGACCCAAAGCGCTGCTAACAGACCGCAGACCACACTACAAAGAATTACCGAAAAATAACAACCAAATTGATACCAATATTAAATTATTACCAATAGTAAAGGAAATTATATAAATCTTCAAATACAGAGTAATACACCGCTTTACGCGAGGGATACGTTCCCAAAAAAATCGCGTCAACTGAAATTCGCGTATATCGAGGTTTATGATTAAACATAGGCAAAATTTAATACAAAAAAAAAATACAAATCATTTTAATTCTAAGAACACTTTATGCAATACATACTCTTATTTTTTTACGGAAAAATACATCTTTTGTCTTTACATTATGTTTATACGCACTCTTTCGCGTAATGCGAGGCATTTGAGCGGGAAATTTGAAATTCGCGCTATAGTGAAACCGTGCGTAACGGAGTCGCGCTAAGCGGGGTATTACTGTAATAATGAAATAACCGTCTAATAATTTTCAAGTTCGATGTGAACAGTGAAACCATTGAAAAAAAAACCGTTTTAAAGTAAAATTAACAATTATTAAGTCCTGGGGCAGTAATGAAGGAACCTCTATGCACACAGTAAATTCAAGCAGAGTAGTGTACCTTGCGGCGTACAGTTTTTTATAACCTAGCTAATGCTGTTGACCGGAACGGCCTTTACAGCTTCACCGAACTTTGGGGGCGAGTGCTGAAGGCACTCAAGGCAAGGAACTCAGCCGCAAAAGGTAACTAGCACAAGGGTTCGAACCTCGGCTTGGCCGCTACCTGAGTGTGAAAACTCCTGCGGAATTTTGATCCTAGCTAATCCCTACATTTTTTATTTAACATAAAAAAAAGGTTCCTTACATGACCTATGTACCTGCGTGTTGCGTGCAGGAGTGTGTGTGCGGTGTTGTGCGTGTAATGCTCAATGTATGGTCAGTGTTACTGTATCGCGCTGGCAGCGAGCTGAATTAACCATTATACATATGGTCATTCACATTCAACGTTGAATGTTATAAAAAAACATTTTTTGTTATAAAAAATCACATTGTCATCCAAATTGAATTAATGGACTATCTTCTCTACTTATTGAAGCAAAAACGTTGTACCCCTTTTTTCGAAAATTGCGCGGACGGAGTATGAAATTTCGCACACTTATAGTTTAAATAGAGAAGGAGTGCAGAATGCCAATATTTTTTTGTTAAATTATGCATTCAAAATACGTTAAATTAATAAAACAATCCCGTTCAAACACTGCCGTTGGATTGGCATAAAAACACATCTATAATTATCCCTTACGATTACCAATGGATTTTCAATCACATGTCAATGTCAGACTTGACATTTATTTACCGTATAGACATAATATTGTCTTTTGAGAAGGTTTTACTTTAAGCAATTGACAATGAAAAGCAAACAAAATTGTTAGCGTTTTTATGGATTACGAATTATGGTCGATTTTCGAACACAGCGAGCACTGGTCTACGTAAATGCGTGGAATATCAAACACTACCGGCGTGTGTCTCTGCTTGTTGCCATTGTTGGTTGTTATCACCAAACAAATATTGCAATAATTAGGATTGATCACAATAACATCCAAATGAAATGAATATACAGCCAATAAAATTGCTGAACAAAGGAATAATAATCTTGGTTTGGACATTAATCAATTATTCTACGCACTTCCGGTGAGTAGAGCTACTTCATTCATTAGTTGTTAACACAATACGCAGACTACAGTTCTGAGTCAGATTACTCATGACCTTATTTATACAACTGGATAATTTAATAGTAATCGTTTCGACTCGAACATTTTATTTGGATATTTATGGGAAAATATTTTAGATGTGGCAACACAGAAAAGTCCACTTAAAACCCATTTAATATTTGACAAAATGTAGCATGAAGGCTGACGTCATAGTTGACCCGAATCTATAAGCTTTTCCTGCTGTCGAAAATTACTCAACGCGACTAAGAAGTTTTCGCTTCAAAAACAGTCAATCGCCGGTGTTTCTTATTTTTGGTGTTTCTTATGTTTGTTTATAAAGTCATTTAAATATTATTTTGTTTAATAAAAGTGCTATTGAATTTTTTAATATCAACATTCAAAATGTCACTTGGAATTCGACTCTAATAAATTATAACAAGGTATATCGTACAATTTTCTTGTATCTAGCAGTGTTCATATACTTCCTAGGTTCTCGACGTGGGCGTAACGTCTCCTTGTGGAAGTAGAAGACCTAGAGAAAATTAGGGGGCATTGAGATAGCGCCGAGGGGGTGTGGACAGATTAATCATATAGCATAAAAAAAAGGGGGAAAAATTAAGATGGACTAAGGACCTAAATTAAGGGACTCTAGAAAAAACATATTCGGCAGTGGGTAAAACAAGGTTTTTTATTTATTTAGTCACCTTACATCTCAGACATAATCCGAGTTTTGTTTACTTTTTTTGTGGCTTTATCGTTTTCATCTTATTTCTATTTTACAATCTTATTCTATTTCTTATCTATGTGTTCCTATTGTATTGCGGTTATGACGAATCTTTATGTTTACTTAAATCCTATTTGTAATTTAAGGTAAAACAAAACATAACATAACATAAGCTCACGCCTGTTATCTCCGAAGGGTTAGGCAGAGGTGATGTAGCGTGAACTACACCACCCACATTTCGCCGAGCTTAGTTCCGTCCCAGATGTGACAGGGGGCGAGCCTGTCGCCATATCGGGCACAAATTCCAAACTCCGGGATGATACTGAGTAGAAAAACCCAATACCACTTGACCCGACCCGGGGATCGAACCCGAGACCTCAGAACGGCAGTCGCACCGTAATACAACTGCGCCACCGAGGCAAAACAAGGTTGAGAAATTATGATATACGCACCCTAATAGTACGAAGACGGCAAACTCCTGCGGGTCGAAGGGAAAGTCCTGGGGCAAGTTGGTAGGGAACAACGGCTTCACAGTCGGCATAGCCCCGGACCATACAGACAGCAATCTAAACATCTGGAATATAATGTAACTTTATTTTATGTACTTGCAGTTGTTTTTGGTTTAACAGGAATATAAATTGGTGACAAACATTCACTGCCGCCTGAGATACAGGAACTCTTAGTTTAGGTGGCATCAGTCTTTATTTTTGAAATTACTTTAACAATTCTTCTAATAATCCAAATAATTGACTCACTATGGCACTACAGCAAGCCGCGAAGAAACCCCTCCAGTAATTTCTCACCGCGAAATACGTCGTGGTTACTTCTATAGAGAACAGTACACCTGGAATGGATGAAAGATAACATATAACATAAGCTCACGCCTGTTATCCCCGAAGGGTTAGGCAGAGGTGAAATAACGAACTACACCATCCGCATTTCGCCGAGCTTAGTTCCGTCCCAGATGCGACAGGGGGCGAGCCTGTCGCCATATCGGGCACAAATTCCAGACTCCGGGATGAAACTGAGTAGAAAAACCCAATATTATTTGACCCCGAATCGAATCGAATCGAACCCGAGACCTCAGAACGACAGCTGTGCCGTAATACAACTGCGCCACCGAGGTAGCATGAAAATCACATCTGTCTTTATTGACTTGAGCTGTAGTCACAAAATCAAAAGCTAGTACCAAGGGAGAAAACGTAAGAAATATAGATAAGACATGAAACACTATAGATGTTTATACCATAACTATCAAATAAATACTTGTTTAATTTTTAGAAAAAAAAAATTAAAATTTCAAGATCTATTGTTGTAAAAATATGGTATTAAATTAAATCAGAAGTGGGATCCGAGAGGTATTTCGCATAACACTCTTTGGACGTTAGAGATTACTCCCATAAAATAGCTAATATGAGCTTGTTCAATTATTTTTATGTGTATAATTATTTATTGATTCATAGGTAATCATTCCGAATTATCCCGAACTTTTTTTTATTTTGTGTAGTGGTAAGTGTCGGAATCCCCAAATAGTTATACATATATCCAGCGTCAGAGGCTTTATTCGTGATAGATGTAGACCGGTATGATGGATTCCAACTGCCTATAAATTCTCACCAATCAGTGGTCGTCATCGTCCTTAACGTGAGGTGAAATAAAGTTATTATGTCGAGCTTGAATATAAAATGAATTTAAGTGCATCGGGTGAGTGGCTAGAGATCTAGATGATTTAGCAAGAACTTTGATGTGTTTACATTTAACAGTTACTGTAGTCGCCGAAAAAGCAGCAGCGGCTTTCTGCTACTCTGGGGCTACTACTACTACTAGTTTAGATCCAGCTAATCGCCGTACAGATATAATGCACGTACCTTGATCAGACTGGCCGCTGAACTTCCATTGATGATGATTATGAAGTGATGAAAGGGCACACACACGCTTTGATGATGATGATGATGATAATTTTTTTAACAAGATATTCGGTGAACGTGTTACGCGGTCGACGGTTGGAACAACAGCATTTGAGTTTGAAATCGACATTGTCGTGCATGACAACCAAAAAGTTCATTTGCCGGGATCTAAACGTCAAAGCCTACACGCTCAAGCTATGATAACAATACAGTTACTATAAATGCTTTTTATTGAAATATAGCAATTGGCTTCTTATAATTGAAGGATGTAAAATTCCTGAAAATAATGGTGAAAATCCCATAAAATGCTTACCTCCGACTGGCGCAGCGAAGCAGGAAGCCACGCCGACAGCGCAAGCTGCTGCCAGCATCTCGCTGGTTCGCGACTCATTCGTATAGATACCTTGGAAGGTGGTCACCAACTTCGAGAGTAAAGTGGCCACCATCGATGCTATGTGAACTGACGGACCCTGGTTAAAACATACTTATATTTATAAGTAATTTGATGCAAGAACATATTCAAATATATGTATAAGAAAACAGTAACATCCTAAAACTAGGTTGTTGAATATACAGGGTGACTTTGAAATCAATGGCAATAATTAAACGAGAGCGTATAGTTATGATTTTGAATAAGTACAAAACAAAAAATTAAATTGTAAAAAAATTAATTAAATTAAAAACATATAACTAAAGCGTCAAAACCGTGCGATGCTTATGCGGCGGGCGACGCTCGAGCACATCAGCTGATAATTTTACCTACATGGTTAACCGGGTCATCGACCTCATCAAAACGGCTACGCGGTTTTTGATACTTTATTGAATTTATAAACCATGTTTTACAGTTTTATGTTAATATTTTTTTTTCCGCTAAACCATAAATAAAAATGTTTTTCAATATAATTACAAGGTCCCGTTTGATTATTTCCATTAATTTCAATTTCACCTGTATTAAAAAAAAATTAAATAAAACTAATCATTTATTCTGCTAATTCAGCACAATTTATAAAAAAGCATAGTCTCAATTAAAACGTAAATTTAATTTTAAAAAATCCTGTAATTGTAGTTATTTGACTCTTTTATGTTGCTTTTTCGTTTCACCGAATTTTAAATCGTGACAAGAGCATGAAAAGTTTATTATCCTTTAAAAACTTGATACTACACAAAACTTGTATTCAGAATACGCGCAGATTTTCTACTCGCTACTATTGACATCCTAGATAAAAAATAATATAATCTGTGAAAACAGTACCTCTTTACCAAGAGGTAGACCGGAACCTAAAGTCGCTGTGAGTCCAATGAGTTTAGAAATCAAGGCCCTGAAGGTGAGATACTCTTTCAGATGCACTCCTCGTAATATAGTCTTCATCTCTGGTATGCCGGAGCCTGCAAATAAAATCAAATATTCGAATAGTTGCTAACTCGTTGTTCGGTAACTTAACCTCATTGTCCAATGCACCGGTTTTTATAATCAATCCAGAAATTATTAAAATTGTACGACAAAATTTAAATAATGAGTAGTTGGTATTTATAAATTATTATTAGATGAAAGATGATTAAATTTGTATCGCCAGTTTATCAAATCCATCAATAGTTATATACAAGTTTTATAAAGAATGCTTGCTATTAGGTCATTAAGCACACTTAGTTTGTCATTCATGTTACGTAGAAATTATTTATTAATAGGCTAAATTCATCCATGATGATCTTCTACCAGTAAATAGAAATAAGCGGCATCTTAATTGGGCATGGCTTGCAGGAACAAGTGATCTTCGCACAGTATTGTCTCACACACTCGTTTACACACGTCATCGTATTTGTCTTTATGACACATCCTAATTGAAGTACACGCAATCAATTTGCGATAATCGCGCGACGAAATGGCATCATTCGTTCGTGCGAGCAATGACCAATAAAATTACCAATACACTGCCAGGGAAAGTTTACAAAACTTGGGCTTGTTAAAAGGAAGGAAAAAAAGAAAAGCGACTATTTTAAGCCGTGTAATTTTAAAATATTAGAATGACCAGAGTTGAATCAAAATAATAAGAAAAATACACAAAATCCAAATGATTGCGTAAATATATTCTTCATTGCGTTTTAATTTTTTTATACGGAACTCTAATTATTTTCCTAAACATTTTTTAGTACTAAGGTAAAGTAAAGATATTTCTTATAAATTCAAGCATTTGCCCATAAAACTTTGCATTGAATCGGACTTTATTCAAATTTTTAATTAGTACATTTATTAATTTAATTATTTTCTTTCTTATTTTCGAAAAATTAAAATAGCCTAAGTTATGAGGAGTAACTTCAGCTATCTAACAAACAAAGTCTCGTCAATATCGGCACAGCCGTTCCGGAGATTACTCGGAACAAACAGACAGACAAAAACGTTAAATATTGTATTTTTGATTTAGGTATCGTATATATACATCCATATCTATTTAGTAAAAAAAATATTTGGACTTTACAAACAGACATTTCAATTTTATTTATTATCATAGATTAAATATGTTTAGGTTAAGTACAATCTATTAACATACCAATGCTCTGAGCGGCAACAATGTGCACGAATCCAGCGGCGAACAATATAAGACATACTGGTAAGGAGACCCACGCCACATACTGACTGAACGTGGATGTCGCCAGGTCGCTGTACATCCACATCCTAGCTGAAATATTACAATAACATTGCAGAAGACACTATCGAAAAAGAGCCTCTTGACAAAAATAATGCAACGATGGCTCAGTTGCTACCAACCAGTAGTGTGGTCGGATTCCGCGTCCATGACGTAGTTTCAACCCCACCTATCTAAATCTATAATGAACCTAAGGATATCGTAGGATATTTTTTAATAATGTCCGCCAAGTTTGAAAATCTGTCGCCGAACTCCAATCGCTGTTTTCCAGCTGCATCTGAGTTCCTGTAGCTGTAGGGTATATTTACCACCTTGCTAGACCACGACGTCACATAACATCAGCTGTAATTGTGTTTAAACTACTGGGCCTATATTTAAAGATATAACATATTTTATTGATTAATCAACCGTAAGACGTCCAAAAGCTGGACATAGGTCTACCCCAAATAGGGAGGAATTGCCATATTCGCAACGCTTAGCAAGCGGGTTGGCGATCGCAATAGGTGTTTATGGTGCTTAAGGGATACTGCTGCCCATCCCCTGGTTTATCCCTTAGTCACCTTTTACGACACACACGGGAAGATATGGCATGGTATTATTCTCAGTTGGCACTCCACGACATTTTATAATCATTTTAATTAGTTATAGGGGTGTTAATCCTAATCACTCGATCATCAAAATTGGATGTGGCACACAGATACCAAGTTAACCAAAAAGCTTTGTATAGCGTTTTTGAGACAAAAAATATAGAATGACGTAATAACTTTTTAATCACTAAATGTTGCTCGGTGCAACTGAAAGTTAAAATAGAGAAAAAAAAAAGTTGTAACAAAACATGCCAACATGACTTAGGGAAGCCAGACTAATGATGCCCATTTACGGCAAACCGTGTTGGGTATTTACTTTTACAAACCTTCGGCTAATATTTGTCAGACTGACCGAAAATGTAATATTTGATATTGACAGTTTAACTTAACACGTAGATGTGAGAAATATAATAATACAGAATTTTGGCATCATCTAAATCATATTTGGATTCATTTCATATTGAAAGTAATTTTTGGCTATAAAAGACTTACATATTATAGCTAGAAACTTACATCATTTCAATTCTGAAACCCACGAACTCCAATTAAGCAGCGTGAAATTAATTTTAAAACTGAATAATACATATTATCTATCTAAAACAGGTAAAACCATTGTTTTTCATACAAAATCTATATGGTTTTAAATTTATAAAAATTTTGTTAACAAAATGTTTGAAATAATCTATTTTACTACTAATCTACTAATTGAATCAATACAATTTATTAATTGTAGTATTTTGGAAAAGTAATATTATAATAATTACAATAGAAGAAAACAAACCAGCATATTTTTATTCCAGATAATCACAAACTAAACGTGAAAGATTCATAGACAATGTTTTAGTCTATCGTAGGTCTATGGAAAGATCATAAATATATTCACGTAAAAGAAGTTACCTTAAAACTAGTTGGTGCCGGTTTTAAATAAAACAATATGTCCAGGACCAAAAATGAACTATACGCGTAAATATTATTTATAGCATTATCTTAGCTATTTCTAAGACACCATAAGATGAAATCAATTGTAAATTATTATTAAAACTAACCATTATTACAGACAGCGATACCCCGGTCCATGGCGAAGTTGAGGATGGCCATGATAATTCCCAACAGGGCCAGGAAGATCCAGTCTTCGCCGAGCCTTGCGAACGTGTGACGCCATATATAACCTGGGGCAAACTTCACATCATTGTTTATTTTTTTATTCGTTTTTCTTTTTATTCAACCATAAGACATCCACTGCTAGACATAGGTCTTCCCTAATAAGGGGGGATTGACATAATCGTTACGCTTAGCAGGCGGGTTGGCGATTGCAGTATATCTGTGTACTCGGAGGATGCCGCTGCCCATACCCTGGTTTATCCATTAGTCGCTTTTCACGATGCCCTCGGGAAGATATGGGGTGGTACTATTCTTAGGCGGGACCACATGACTTACGTTAAATGATGCGCAAGTGCGAAATTTCATGCCTTATCAGCGGAATTATTTAAATGATTGTTTCAATTTTCGTAAATATTTTTAATCGTGATACTGCATTTATAAGAACCACAAAAGATGCAACCGAAATTACTTCTTTCTTTTTAAATTATAATAGTATAATCATTAAAAGTCTTAACAAAATAACATTGTTTAGTAATGACATCCTTTACTGTAATTTTGGTTTCTACTCGAGGCATACTCCTTATATAGGCTCTTGTATTCTCTTGAGTTCAGATTTGTATTACAATTCTCTGAAAACGATTTCAATTAAATGATATTGTTTTTATTAAATTTTTACTTGTGCATATATAACTCTGGTCCTTCATATAAGAATAAGTAATTTCGGGTTACTTATGATTAACACTCATGACTAACAAATGTGAACGAGACATAAAAGCAATAAATCAATAAAACTTATCAGTCGAACTACAACATATCTATAAGAAACTCAGTACGTACTGTTTGTACTTTTTTATTTTGGTCATGCACTGTAAAGTACTTTTAAAAATATCCGCTATAGACGGACATTTCACCTTAACTCTTCGTTTATTTATAGATAAAGGTAACTAAATAAACGTTAACTATAATGAAATGTGTTATTTTGATATTTGTTTCATCCTATTCCCGAAATTTCAGAATTTTGAAGTAGACTATTGCGAGGCAAATTAGACCTTATTCACTCTAGCATTGTGATAGTACTGACTGATATTTCTCAATTATGTGTAAAATCGTATAAAGTATCATGAAGCTGGAATGTACCATGAAAAAATATATTGCAATAAAACGTTGCAAAAATCTAGTCAATATTTGATGTGTGTTTTAAACAGACGTTATAACTTGACCACTTTAAAGCAAGCTCCTTGGTAGTATGATCGTACGTAAATTCGAATCTATCTTATTCTATAACGGGCCTGAGCTTTTGGTGAATTAAATAATTAAGATGATGGTAAGACATTTTCTAATACCCATTTATCTAGATACAAACTTTAATCACGAAAAATCGATCATGTCATGAGTTCCGGCGTCAACTCTTGCAAGCTTAGCGTTCAAGCTAGCTTCTTAATTTCGCGTGAGATAAACACGTCTTCGAGCACATCGACACTTAATAACATATGAGATGATGGTCAAAGAAGCCATTATAAACGAAAACTGCCTTAATTATCTTAAAATCAGTTAATATTGGCAGATAGTAGAACCGGCTTACTCAAAAATCAATAACAGAATATAGCATATGGTCTATTGTAGATATGATTTACTGACCTAATACTTTAACAAATTTCCCCCTTGGTCGTGGTTTCCCAGTCGCTTCGAGCTCCTTCTGCCGGAGTTTGTCGTCTTTCCGCCTCTTTTTCCTAAGTCTGCGTAGTCTTCTAGCTTCTTCCCTGGCCGCTTCGCTTAGGTCGCGTTGATAGCGACCATACATCTGAAATAGACAATAAACGATTCCTTTAAATCTTTCTAAACAGTACATTTACCGATAAAATTGGAGTTGGGATGGTTTTCTGACAAATTGGACATTTTTTGTACATACTTATTTTTAATTTGTTTGGTAGTGCAATTGATCAGTATTGGATATCAACCACCGTACCGCTTGTGCAAAACTCATCATAGCAACACGCTAAAACGCGTCATGTTCCGGGAGTTAATATCTACCTTGAGGCTTAACGCATAGTATATTTAGACCGGCTCGATGATGAAAACTTTCTATAGAAATTCATCTATCATGTGAAGTGTAGGAAATTTACCGAGCTCGAGCCGAAACCAAATTACAAGAAAAAAAAAAAAAACTGCAACGATATTGTTTTGAGCGAAAATCATACAATTAAAACATGACCGGAGTGTAAATTTTCCAGTAAACTATAATATATTTCATAATCAAAAGCTGTAAACACAATAAACTAAGAAGAAGCCTGGTTATCGATCGTATGCAGATTTTGAAATAAAGCCTATATTCATTTTCGCAAAATCAATATTATTGGTGTACATACCACCACTCTTTCTCCTCTTTTGATTATTTCCTCTTGATCCATTTCCGTTTGATTTACAACAGCGCGGTATTCAATGACACCATAAAGAAAGTGAAAAGTGTACTGGAAAGCCGAATTACAACGCATACCCTTGAATCCAACCTCTGTTTGCTGAAGATATCGGATTATCTCTCGCGCAGTGGCTTGTTTAGTGTAGATAATGAAATTGGAAACCGACTATGTCTATTTACTTATGATTTACGTAAGGTTTATTTACAGATAATTTTAAAATTGGTTATCTCATTGAAAACAAGCTCACTGAACATATCGTAAAAAACCATATAAAGGCTCATCTCAACAATACTGAATTATAATGTTTAGTATATAGGTATTGAAAGGCATTCATTATTAATCTTTTAAATTCTAAAGAGATAATAAAACCTGAGACAACCACGTTTAGTATATATTCGCATCATTTGATGCCGACTGCATTATTAAATCCTTTTCGATGAGCCTTGCTTTGACGTGAAGTGCTTGTCTCTCTTTTTTATTATGTTCCTTAATTATAACCTACGTCCTCATGCAAGGTTGCCAAATGGTCAGGGTCATTTTGGCCTTACAATAAATTACACATTTTTGGCAATCGTCACTTTATCGGATTACCTGTATTGAGTTTTAAGACGAAAGATGAGGGAAGTTGGGGCATTCGCAATTGGCTTTTATTATCTTTCATTTACTTTTTGTACGTAAATTTGAAAGTATTCTCATGTAATTATCCTTATGTTTTATAAAGGGCACTTCATCTTTATTTATTTAAATTTTCGTTAGTGCGTTTACATCTTAAGAGCCAAGGAATGATTAAATTCAACCTTTTTTTATTCATACACATACTTTTATTCAGTTTATTCAGTTTTGGTTTATATTTTGTTATAAATGGTATATAATTTGTTATATATTCATAGCTATGAAAAAATTGTAAGTGATATCACCATTAACAGTGAATATTTGAATTTAATCTGTATTTTCTGAATCTGTGTACTTTGTAAGCTTACAGTTTTTATATCGTCACCACATGGATATATCGTTTCAGTAAGTTTGAACGTTAGAAAGCCAATATTACCTTACCTTAGATAAAACGTTGCTTATGTACTTAAAGATTAGTGTAACCTTATACTAAGTATGAAACAGTGATAATTATCACGTGTGAAGCAAATGAACTGTTTACATTAAGATTATTAATAATTCCATAGATATTCTTTCACAATTACAAATTTACGCTAATATCTTCACTTAATCGTGCGATATTTGATCATGACCACGGAAAAGGACAGCCAAATAAAGTAACATAGAATAGTGGAAAAAGAATAACACACTAGAAAGATGGAGATGAATTTGCAAGATTGTATATACCATATATTATTAATAGCTACAAATCAAAATATATTTTCTAGTAAAAGCGAAAAAAAATGGATGGAAAGAGCAGACAATTTAAAATCGCAAATTAATACAAAAGAACATATCAAAGAGCAGGTTAAAATTACCAAACCTAAGAAACCGTGTAAGCGGACATCGACTTCAAAGATAGACTTCTAACACATTTTTACACTGATTTTTTAACACAAACACACTTATGAAGCAGGCGTTGATCCCGAAGCCCTTCTCTCAATGTCCACGGGATCTGAACGACTAAAAATAGACGAGAGCCCACGCATCCGAGTGTCTAATTGTCTCTTAATTGTGTATTTCTCACGTAACCACGTATTATTAGAATCGGTTCTCGGCTGTGCGGTCCCATTGTTTCTGGTTATGTATAGGTTCGGTTGGATTTGTTTTGTTATTGTACCTTGGGGCGTTTCATGAATATTTTAACATATCATTCATCGTGATTAGTTTCTGCATTTAACTTTGAATATTTTTCACCTTTCTTATAAGCCGTCTGTGCCGATTCCGTTTTCTTCTTACTATAGTTGCTTGAATGGTCAATTAATTATAATTAATTTATTTATACTATAATAAAATGATTATCAACATAATCTTCTTTCACTATCTCCAATTATATGTCATCGCAATGTTCACTCACAACTTTGATTCTCATATCACCATTTACACAATGCATCTTTTAATATATTGTAACAGATTAACAGCCCCTGATGTTAACAGAAAAACGAATTGAATATTTGAATATTTATAAATTAAAAATGAAAAAAACATTCCTAGGTTTTCCTCTATCCCTATATCAGTAGAACTTCATTCTGACCACTCTTTTAATGTTTTTGTTTATTAAAGACATCATCGGTACTCAAATCAAGTTACACTTACATTAATACGCCAAAGACCGTATTAATATGATTATAACAATATAAGTATAGTTGCCCGCGACTCCGCCCGCGTTTCATATGTTCTTTAGGGTGTGATTGAAAAAGTGCATATAATATTTAATTTATACCTAACTAAAAAACGAAATGACATTCTTTTGTTCCTTAGCGGAAAATATGTACATAAGAGTACATCGAAAAAATAAAATAAGAAAGGGTAGATGGAAACCAAACAATAAATAATATACCTATAACCTACATCTCGATATGTTCAGTAGTTTTGAGGTGATGGTGCGTCAAAGTAACCTCATTTTCCTTATATGTATAGAATATAGTAAAATCATAAAGTAATAGAAACATCATTTGAGCACAATAAAATTAATTTACATTATGGTCTTATATACAGAATTTATGATATTACTGTAAAACATATGTAATAAAAAAGACAATAAAAAAGAATGCCATACAAATAGGTACGTATACTAGATACGTTCGCGGATTAACAATTTGTGTTCTTAAATACTGCATTATGTCTCATAACAAACTCCATATTATTCTAACCATATTATACCATACAGAGCAACATAATACACCTATATGCGTACTTAAACCAAAGCAACAGAGAATACATTTATGATTTTTTTTAATTCATGGAAATCGCTTCAGTGGTTTTTTAGTTACAAGCACACTGATAGACAAACAGGCAGAGAGATATTGCCTTTTGCAATGTGTGGATTGGAATGTATGACTCAGCTTTTGCTTTTATGCTTTTACCCGCGACTTCGTCCGCATTGACTTTAGAATTAGGTTCTAAGAGAAACTGTCAAGAGTCAAACGCCAAATAGAAATATGGAGAATAGAAACATCGAGAAGTTTTTCCAGCGATTTTTTGAAGACCCACAATTTTCATGTACGTACATCCTTTTGATGTCATCTTATGATTTACCCAACGTAAGTCAAGAACAATGATTTTTTGGCGACTCGTTTGTATAACACTAGCTGGAGAGACCAGACAGACGAATGAAAAAGCTACTTTTTTATTATATTTATAGATATCTTAAATTTTAGTATATTGAAAATTAATATTACAGGCTGTATTCATTTTCGGTTTATGGTCCACCGTGACCCAATTTCAGCGAACAAATCGAACCCGACGTCAATGTCGCACGCTAAGCAAGACAAACAAAAACATTTAGCACCTAGACGGTTTGTGTGAGAACAGTTGTAAAGTGGAATATATTACAATATTGTGATAATACAAAACTCGTCTATCATTTAATTTTAAAAGGCAACGTTTCTTTATCTGTACACAATTTTCGAGTCTTTCTCGATTAGCGGCACAAGACATGCTCCGATTTCTACTGCGGAAGCTCTTGTAAATGCCACCAGCTCGATACAGTGACAAGGCAAACACTAGCACATTGGACATAAAGCGATAATGGCGCAGTGGATAGGGCTGCCGGATTATGCTACACTGGACGCGGGTTCGAACCCATCTATTCAACTTTAAAGTCAGGCGCAACTTTCGGCGAAGTAAACCATAGCATGGTGGTACGGCTTATTCTTACAATGTCCGTCTGGGTAGCTACCACCCTTATTTTGAAAACCTGTCGCCAAATACCCAATAGGTGTGTTCCGGCAGCATCACTTGAGAAACAGTACTTAGGCTCAGTGTGTTTACCATTTAACATCGGGTGAGATTGTGGTCAAAGCACTGTAAAAAACACCTTTCTTTTAAATCATTAGGGGAAGCTACGCGTTATTTTTAACATAGGTAGCAAGTCAAGCAGAGGTTCACAGCATAGTAGTCTCCCTGAGCTAGCTACTATATTCAGCTGAGTGCCTTAAGAGCTCGTACTAAAGTCCAGTGAAGCTATCAAGGCTCATCAGGTAAACAGCACTATAGCGTGCAAGTGTACATTTGTGCACTGTGCTACATGTAATACTAGTATATAATATATCACTGTATCGAGCTGTCAGCGGCTATAGAAGCTTACTCAGTTTTTTGAAGAATTATCTTAAGGATCAGATAAGATGTGATGCCATTCATACCTTTATAATATGTAAGGATGTTCAGACTTATTGCAATTATTAGACAGACAATTGTAACAAATTTCGTCTTTTGTAACGTTTTAATTATTTACGATTTAGAATGTATATAAACGTTAATGTTAGTAAAACGCTCCATTACACTGAATAACACATTTACATAAATCATTTATTTAAATTTTAATACAGTTGGTTCTCAGTAGGTTTATACTACAATGGACAAGCGTCACGTGCCGGAATTCATTCTCGCTGCCCGCCACAGATGTCGTAATGAAGGTAATTATACATATGCTGTGAATTATTTTACAGGTTTTTATATTCAACGATTTTTATATATCATTTGTCATCCATGTTAGGAATGTTTATAGCCTAAACTAGAGATAGGCAGAACATACGTTTCATGTTTCATTCGGCCGAATATTCATATAAGCAATCTCCTAATCACGCATTTGTTACATAAATACATCACACCTCTCTCTCGTGGGGTTATACAGAAACTACGTCCTTCCACTTGCTAATATCTTGATACATTCTTGCTTCTTCTACTTTCACAAGCGCTTTCATGCAAGCCCTTCGATTATAGGTACGTTCACCTAGCCTTTCTGTAAGACGTCTTCAATCTGGTCGAGATTTGTTCGCCTAGAATAACCCTTACCCATTCTTTCTCAGACAGCAATTAAACTATGACAAAAATCTTAATGTAACAGTAATTTCCAAACAATATTGATCAAAACACAAGCACGCACGTTGCTACCTACGTTTTGCAATGCAATAATAAAATGAGGTGTATCGGGATACGGCCGGAACCGTTCAAAGCCAACCTACACGTTTTCCGTAAACAAGAAAACAGTTCTACTGTTTAAATAAGTTTGGCCAAATATTCGTATTTTTTCGTTAAGCCAACCCTAGTCTAAACATTAACGTGAACTGCATTATTAAGAAATGCTCCTGTCATACTGTTACACAAAAATCCTAACGGACACTAACGAGAAGATAATCGTATCGTATCGAAGTCGTATCGTGTCTACTAAAAGCCAGTAGGTCAGTAAATCGTGCGCTGCTAAGATTCTTAGACATGATTGCGTTATTCAATGGGATCAGAAACGTAACATTTGTAATGATTTGAACCAACAGCAGAAATACATATAAACCTCGTATATCTATACTAATAAATAAAACTGAAGTGTTTGTTTGTAATGTCAAAATATATTTTTTTACTAAATATATATACAACACCTATACCAAAATACAGTTTTTAAATTGTTTGCCCGTCAGTTCCTTCCGGGTAATCTGCGGAACGGATGGACCAATTTTGATGGGACTTTTTTCGGTAGATAGCTAAGCTCACTACGCGTAACATAGTGTACTTTTGTTTTTCAAAAATAATTAGGGTTTCGCGTAAAAAAAGTTAAAACTCATGAAGTTGTGAATAAAATCCGATTTAATTCACAAAAAAAAAACAGTTTTACGCGGTTAAAACTATATGAAACGCGGGCGTAGCCGCGGGCACACGTCTAGTTATTTTGATAGATTTTGTTTGTGCAAAGTATTATGAAAATATACCTACTTCAAAAAATCTTTTGGAGCAGAAATTCATCTGAAGTTGACCTTCATTAGTTCTATAGATACAAAAATCAAATACTCATGGTTCAGTTATTATGAACAAAAAGGTCAAAAACCTTTTGGAAAAATCTTTTTATTTTTGCATACTATACTAGCTGAGCACGTGGCTCTGCTTGCAACTTTTATTTTTCCCAATAATTCGCTACAACATTCTTTACAGTATTCATTAGTTAAAGTAATTTAAGTGTAAATCTCTAGTTTTATACGGTATAGTGCTTTGACCACAATTTCACTTGATGTTAACCGACGATGTGGTTCAAGATTTTAAACAAGTGATGCTGCCGGAACATACCTACCGGTATTTTACGACAGGTTTTCTACAGCTTTGGCATTTTTTTTAAATGACCTATCACTACGGTATGGTTACCTTACAATGTTTTGTCGGTTTAATTTACTATTACGTTTATAACTTCGTAAAAAAATACAGAAAAATATGCAAAACAAAATCTTTGATTTCAAAATCGGTAAACCGACTCTCAAACTGTATATGCATTAATGTGGATAAACAGTGACCTTGCCTTTATATGTAAGAAAATTGTTGAATGCACATATAATGTTTCGCAATTCTCACACACCTTCCTCTTGACACACGAGTAAAACGGTCATTCAATTAACATAATTTAACTGAAACAGTTAAGTCTGTTTGGACATTAAGGGACGAGGAACCCAACACTGGGCCAATTCAAACGGGCTCATTATACAATTGTGTTGTGTCACGGGATCGCGATCCCGTAGGCGGGCGGAGGAAATACCGTCTGATGAGGTAAATTTCAATTGACAACACTCGCTCCACAGCACAAAGAGACAAGATCACTCAATGGTTCTTTTTGAATATTATTTATGTTAATAGAAATATGTTCTTAAACATTATTATAAAAGGTAACGTACCTATTCGTTAGTTGGTTTATAACTGAAAAAATAAACGAACCGATCTAAACAATTCATTAAAAAAAAACGTAATCGTATTTTCTGGTCACAATTAAGCACGTAAACATTTTGTTACATTTAACATACATACATAACATAACGCATCTCTCCCATACGGGTAGGCAGAGACTACATCCTTTCACTTGCTACGATCCTGACACACGTCTTTCGCTTCTTCTACTTTCCTCTTTCTACATGTCCTACCTATTAAGCAACCCTTTCTCTATCTTTGTCAGTACATCCTCTCCCACAACTTGTGGTGTTTTATTTTATCACACTATTCCTTACTTTATCTATCATTCTCATGCCAGATATACTTCTCAGACTTCTCATCTCTACTGGCATTAATCTTGTTTTCATGTTTCTTCTCCCAGACCCAGCACTCACTCCATACATAAGTATAAGGACTATCACACCCTGATACACAGCCAAACGTGCCTTTTTAGATACATGCTACATTTAATTATGAATTAAATAAATTGGAAAATACAAAACAATAAAATAATAAACACAGAACCTGTACTTAAAGCGCCAAAGTAATACATATTTCTGTAAAGTAGTATTCATTATTAATCTGAATTCACTACGACATGATCTTCTTCAAAAAAATCATGAGTAGAGCAATACATTAAAGACTCCATAACATAATTAGGCGGTCGTAGTATTCAGTTAAAATTACCATAAACTAATAACCATAGCTTTGAAAATAAATAAAGTAAAATAAAGAGTTCTCTAGTTTAGTATTTATTTAAAAATTCAGTTAGCTGTTTTCGTTTATCTTTGCTGCTACTGTGATATTGTAATAAGAAACGTTCTTGAAGTAGATTTTATTAAAATGGGTATTATACTGAATTGCATTTACAATGTACATTCAGTAAAAAAAGTATCGGGAATAGATGATTTCATTATGGTTACAAATTCAATTTTGGTTTCGTTATTAGATTGGCGAGGAGTTTGATTTGGATCTTTCATTTAGATTAAATGCTGTTTTAAGCTAGATCTAATGTGTATTGCTAATTTAATAATTGACAAAAACATCTAACAAAGAGTTCGTTTTGCATCACCAATAGAATTTCGTGTTCCGACACACTGAAAATGTTACGGCGAATCGACTTTATGAAAAACATGTGCTTATGAGTATTACAAAACATACATTTAAATCAAATACAAAAAGATTTAGGAATTCCGTCAAAAATTAATTTATCAAATAAAGCCCGTAAATTCGCCCGTGTTAATCTTGATTACTCTGAAGCAATGTGTCAGTGATGATCTAGTATTAGATATTTCCTGTAGTATTGACATTAACCTCTCGAATCGCGTGTCATTTCCAACGGAATGATTGCAGTGTCCGGGTTCGTCACGATGGCTACACAGTTACCAGAACATTTATTACAATTATAGAATGAAAGACTTTGGCTATTTTTTAATTTAACCCTTAAATTTGTTAACGGAATGACGGTAAAAATCGAGTATATTTTCATTTTTAAAGGCTCCTAGTTTCTAGAATAACTAATTTATGGAAAAAATCAAAACATACAGGCATGGCGATGGTAATACATATTATTTGGTATAAAAATATTTACCATAATGTTATTATCCAAGGAGGAAACAGGGGAATACGTTTGTGTGGAATAAATGCCGCCAGGATATCCTCTTAAAGGAGACTACGAGTGTCACGGTTCTTCCTACCTGGGTGTAGTGTGCTGGGGTGTGGGGTACCGTGTAATGTGTTTTATGCTAGTGCATGAAACTGTCTCTATATAATACTGTAAAAGAACCTCTCAAAATGGGGATAAGTTTCTTCTAAGACAACTATAGGGAATATTTTCGAGAATTCTCAAATCGAGCTAAGAGGATATTCATATCAATCAAAAAACTACATAAATACAAATAGAGAGATGTCCTCAACATATCATTTTCATTATCACCTGTAGTGTGACATCCCTGTTGAATATAAGTCTCTCGTAAAATTATTAATCACAATTTTTTAAGGTAAAAAATGGGAAAAAATCTGCCCAAAAATGCAAATATCTAACAATGAAATAATTTTTAAAACTAAAAGTATTTACACTCGTAAATAAAATTAGTTTTCATTTTCAACCCTAGATTAGGGATGCCCGAAATTGTACAACTTGATCTATATATAAGTTAAGTTATTGCGAACTCTATATAGGTAATAATAATGTTATTTTTAGAATGTACCAAAAACCACATTCAATACTAAATCTTCAGCTTCAACAGACTATAAAGTAGTGTGGGTTGTCCCGACCGCAAATAGAGACGATCAGCGATAACATCGGCTGGCAAACGACGTGACGACATGCACGCGCACGTTTAAAAATTTACCCCAATTTTTTTTATTTATTATAATATGATACACTTTATACTTATTGGTAGTTGATAAATAGGTAACGTTCAACGAGCAAGATTAATTACCCGTATTATCCGTTAGAATTTAATTTTTACGATTAAGTTCCTAGGATAAGAGAAGCGTGTCGAACTTGACGATACAGTGTTTGGATGCAGTGTTAATGCTATTGATAAATCACTAAATCCAATATCGTCATTGGTGCTGTTGTCAGCTGTCGACGCCTGGTTTCCTTTGCCAAAATCGTATTCTAAATCTATACTATTAAATAAAATTGAAGTGTATATTTGTAATGTGAAAAAATTTTTTTTTTTTTTTACTAAATAGATATGATACCCTTACCGAAAATACAATTTTTAAAATTTTTGTGTGTCGGTATGTTTGTAATGGGTAAACTCCGAAACGGCTGGACCGATTTGGCACTTTTTTGGTAGATAGCTGAAGTTATTCCGGGTAACTTAGGTAACTTTGAATTTTCGAAAATAATTAGGGTTCCGTGTAAAAAAAATAAACCTCATACAAATTTGAATAAAATCCGATTCAATGCACAGTTTTACTGGCAAGTGCTTGAATTTATGAGAAATATTTTTACTTTATCTTGGTACTAAAAATTTTTAGGAAAATAATTACGATTCCGTATAAAAAAAAGAAAAACGTAGCGTATGAAACGCGGGAGCAGCCGCAGGCGGACAGCTAGTGATAAATAAAATTGATGCGTCTGTTTGTGAAATCAACATAACAACTTCTTACTAGATACATATGAATGTATATGCGGTACTTTAACCAAAACCATAATTTTTGCATCTTTTCTTCCTTCCGATCGGTACTAAAACGACCCACCCAACACCCATCATCTAACGGTTGACATTCGAATAATTCACCATCAGTAACATTACCATTTAAACGGTGCATTGCATGGTGGTAGGGCATTTTCTAATGATGCCTACCACCCTTAAGTTTGAAAACCTGCCGCCAAATACCCCTAGGTGTGTTCCGGCAGCATTACTTGAGAACCAGTACCTAGGTTTAGTGTGCTTAACCATCCTGGACCACATCGTCACCATAGATTAGTAGTAGGGCATTTTAAATAATGCCCGCCTGGGTAGCTACCACCCTCAAGTTAGAAAACCTGTCGACAAATACCAATAGGTGTATTCCGGCAGCATCACTTGAGAACAAGTACCCCTAGGCTTAGTGTGTTTACCACCTTGGACCACATCGTCGCTTAAAACCAGGTGGAATTGTGGTAAAAGCACTGATCCTATACCGTGTAAAAAAATATTATTATGCATAGATATGAATAAAAATATGAATAACAAAAATAATTTGAAACTAGTCAGATGAGCGCCAGCACTTAAATATGCCATCATATACTTGACATACAGTAGCATGTTGACTATTGACGTCATTGTATTGGTAACGTGACTTTATGGGATTTTCACCTATCGAGAATCTTTGAACGCGGTTTTCACTACCCAAAATCCCTATTTTTAGGATTATAAAATCAATTACGAAAAACATTATGCAAATGAGATCACAGGACAAGCGAAAGTCCGTCGACACGTAGATAATACAATAAATCTTATCGTTTTCTCTAGTAAATTATTCTTAAGATAAAGAGTCATGTGACTCGACCCCAGTTAACATGTTATTATATGTACTCTTAAGTAAATAAGGACGTTGTATTGTTTATTTCGTTTGTGAATGATACGGAAAGAGGAATGTCCTTTAAATTGTTCTACATTTTAACTAAAACAATCTATATTTTTATATTGATATGTTTAGAAAGAGAGTTAATGTAGGTATGATCTGAAATAGAGATGAATGAAAGAGAAAGACATGTTGCGCCGACCCCAAATAAAAAAATAGGATAAGGACAAGAAAATGATGATCCTACATTTTTATATTGCGTAAAACATGGGTGCTTATTTTAGGAAGCCATTCTTGCGAAGCGGTATACGAATGTGGTCACTGTGCGTGCGGCTCCGCTCTATCTTTACTACAAGCTATGCTCGCGGCTTAACCCGCTTGGAATTCAGATAATTTGCATCCTATATTCTCCCCCCCTGGATGCTATACATGTCATTACCCAATTACGTCGAATTCGGTTCAGTAGTTTTTGCGTGATTAACTAAGAAACTAATAAACAGACGGACAACATTTTTTCAAACTATCGAAATATGTTCTGTTGTCGATTCTAAAGCCCCGCATAATATTTTTTCTTAAATATAGACAGACAGACAGACATTTCTAAAAATGATAAATATGTCTTTAATTACCTATTTTTAGTCGTTTGCAATAATTCTTTTCACAAAAATCGCCAATGTACAGAAACGTGATATTTACAATTTTATTACTAGGATTGACAATACGAAAGAAAATAGCGACCGCAGAAGCAAATTTGATAGCTTCGGTACTGTGCGTATCTAAATAATCTATACTATATATTGAAGTGTCTGTTTGTAATGTCAAAATTATTTTTTTTATACTAAATAGATTTAAAGGTATACAGCGTATACGAAACCTATATCAATAATACAATATTTAAAATCTTTGTCTGTCTGTTTGTTCCGGCTAATCTCCGGAACGGCTGGACGGATTTTGACGGGACTGTTTTTCGGTAGATATCTGAAGTTCCTCCATGTAACTTAGGGTACTTTTAATTTTCATAAATAATTAATTTCATAAATAAAAAATTAAAACGCAGTGAAGGATATATGAAACGCGGGCGCAGCCGCGGTCACACAGCTAGTATAAAATAACTAAGCAAAGTGAAATTTTCAGCCAGTCATGACAAACAAGAGCTCGCGGCTATTCTTGTACCGTATTTGCTAATATGCAAAAAACGTCTTATTAAAATTCACCAAACATCTCATAATTAAATAATCAAAACACACTAATTGGACATCAACGAATGTAAATCATCACATGATCGTTCACTAAACGTGCAAAATAATAATTAACAATCATTAAACGTATGCGAAAAACGATTATTAGCGCTTGCAACATCGATAATGAGATCGAATACGTACATCATGAGTGTTCCCGGAACAGGTGAGAAACCGTAGGGTTGGCAAAACGTAACATATTTAAAAAAAAAACTAGTAATACACGGGAACTGCCGATAGAAGTAATAACTAGAAGCTGTGGATAATTTTTTTTTTATGTTTAAATTTCATAATTTATTTTAAATTATTAACATAATCTAAAAATAAACATATAACATTTATCTGGTTTTTACATATATTAACGCTTCAAGTCAATTATGTACATTTTCACAAAAACTAACGATAGGCTGCGTAACTATAAGTTTTATCTCTGAGCACTTAAACGCCACCTTTTTTTACTCAACATACTGTAGCATGTTGACGGCTGACGTCATAGCATTGGTAACTCTTACCGAGAATTGCTCAAACCCGCTAAAGAAGTCTTCACTTCACTATTAAAATTATTCACTCTTTAATCGAGAAGCTTTTAAGGTTTTGTTTGAGGTCGAATTCCGCGTGAATGTACATAGGTTCGAATCCTCTTATCCTAATTGATAACCTTGAGCTTTCGGTGCAGGAGAACATTGTGATTAAACCATAACATGGCGGTAGGTTATTTTCTAATGCCCACATAGCTATGTATCTACCACCCTCAAATTTGAACACCTACATAGGTGTGTTTCGGCAGCTTCACTTGAAAACCAGTACCTTAAGGCTTATATACCACCAAGATTTATTATTGCCTTACCTTACCTTATTGCCGTGTGGTGCCGGCCAAGAATAGTATCACCCCATATCTTCCCGTGGGTGGCGTAAAGGGCGACTAAGGGAAAAAATGGCAATCCCCCCTTATTGGGGGAGACCTATGTCCAATAGTGGACGACTTATGGTTGAATGGATGGATGGACGGACCACGAAGAATCTCAACGTCATTTGACATAGGTGAGATTTTACTCAAAGCGCTGAGTCTAAATACAATGAAAAAAAAATTACGAAAATCAATATTCACTTTCGTTAAAAATTACAGTTCAAGTTATAAACAATATTTCTGAGTAAATTACCTGCTAGAAGCTACTAATAGCAAATCTCATTTAATATATTTAGCAACATTGCTTTAGTTAATTTAAGCGTCATATTTATTCTTTATTATGTCTGTTCTAATTCCCTCTTATGTTCCCTTCACTATTCTGTTATATAGAAACATGTAACTATTTTATTCAATTACTCCTGTTAATTTAACATTCACCTGTGTATTTCCACTATTGTCTTATCACCCGCTCTAAAGCTAAGCGTGTCTATTAGTAAAATTATGTTAATTAGAGATTATTTCTGTAACCCAAATTGGATACGCCAATAGATATTTACCAAGTCACATGCCCAAATTATCATGTGAAGATCCATCGCTAATCTATACAGGTAAAATGAGTTGATTGACAGCTGAATTAGAAATACTAAAAACAATGCTATATTCATTTCAAATATTACACAATTTATGAAATACTTTCAAATTTTCTAGTTTTTTCTATAGATTCCACTAGAATATATAACTATAGACTAGTTGATGTGAAAATCTATGTGCGCCTTTACCAGTTAAACTGATTCGTATATGGCGATTGATGTTTAACGACTGCCGCGGATCTCGTGACAGCTAACTTTTATTTCTTTCTAATTATCTTTATCTTTATTTGAGCCACAAATAAAAAATTAAGCAAAATGTGCAAGGATGCTAAAACAGCCGAAGCTTTACTTGACTTATTATTTAGAATTTAAAACAATATATCATAAATTAGCTATGGTGAGTCGCGGAAAACTCGGATGGTCTTAATCTTAGGTTTTGTCGGTTCTACTTGCACTTACATAATTCTATTCAAGCGTAAACGAGATAGACATACTTAAATGTCATCATAATAGCTCTACATTATCTACAACTAGCCGTGCCAGCGACTCCTACTTGCCTATGATAGACTATACTATTACAACTATTTACAAAACTATTTTGAATAGTCAATGGCTTTAGAAAAATATTGCTAGCAAAATTGCTGGGGGAGGTGCCTCAACATGGAAGGTTCATGTACCCACCGTAAATTACAATGCACTAGCATAACACGTATTTCAAAGCACCCCACACTCCAGTACACTACACGTATGTGCATGGGTACTGTGTGGGATCTTTAGAATCGTTACTTCCAATAACTTAGGTATAGTGTTAGGCAAATACCACGTAATTTACGTCTCAGCAACAATATAAACCGAGATATTTACCACTTAGGTACCATTACGTAGCTACCACTCTCCCGTCAACCTCAAAAGTTCAGCGAAACTGTCAAAGTTTTTCCGCCCAAAAACAGCTTAATCACTACGAAAAAATAAAGGGTTTTTTGTCGACTTAATTTACTATTATCCACTATTGTCGTATATAATTTAATGTATCGAGTACCCATAAAAATGAGACAATAGGAAAACAATGGAAAGCTGGCGTAAACGCCAGGTTAGTGCTCAAGGGGTTAATGTAACAAATAAAAGTTAAAACCTAAACAAAAATATATACAAAATAAACATTTAAATAAAACCTTTGAACTATATTCTATTGTCTTCAATCTTCCCTATATCATCATAAATAATATGCTGCATTAGAATTATCTTAAAGAGTTCGTAATTTAAAATATTTCAGAATCTTTTATTTAGAAATAAAAAAAAGAAGCGAATCTAAATTTCAACAAAACGCTACATGACGAGGTGGCCGAGTGGTTAAGGCGTTGGACTGCTAATCCAATGTGCTCTGCACGCGTGGGTTCGAATCCCATCCTCGTCGGTAACTTTTTTTCAGATTATCACTTGCCAGCAATATAGTATTATTGAGATTATTATTAATTTAGTTTAAAAAAACTTAGTCGGGCCCGTTTTTTCTGAAGATAAATTACATGAAAATTAAAATAATTAAATTATCTTGTAATCAACTTAAATAACATAATAAATGGACATGTAAAGGATTATCACAGGCTGTGGGCAAATCACTCACATCATCCCTAAGGCAAACCAAACTTTGTTTCAACGCAATAAGATTTCTTAGCGCAATCAAGCAAGCAACAAACAGACCTTCTACAATACATAAGAATGCGTAACATAATACGTACAAAATATAAATTGATTGTCTCTTACATCGATCGACTCCACAATATTAAGTTATTTAAATAATTATCGTTGCTATAAAATGCGTGTTCAGTTTTCTTATAATTCCAATTAAAAAAGAACAAAACAAATGTATGTAATCAACTCGTAATATAACCTTTATTATGTCAAATTATTAAGTTTTTATTTTCGTGTTAAGTTACGGTGTTCATGCGAACCTCGAAACAAGTTGCAAACGAGTTTGACTTTTGCAACTAATTGATACGTATTAGAGATGTGCTCGTAATGTCGATAACATACATAACAAATTTAGCATATTTCAATTACAAATTATTTGAACGGAAAGTACACTGCTTGGCTGAAGACAAATGGTAACGCTGTTCGTAAAACTTGAACGAACACCTTGGTTAACGACCTATCGAATTATTTGTAATCCGGCTATATCGTTTGAGCTAAACGTCAAGGTTTAAAGTGTTTACCATCTTGGGCTGCATTCTCACTTAATATCAGGTGAGATTGTGATCAGAACGCGAAACCTATATAATATAAATGGCAATTATTGTAGTAACAAAAAAATAATAATTTGATTTAATGTTATCGAATCGAATTATGATATCAAAGCGATAATAGTGTAGTGAGTAGTGCAGTCGGATTCGCGTCAATCGACGCGGTTTCGATCCCACACCTATACAACTCTAAAATCGGCCTGAGCTTTCGGTGAAGGAAAACATCGTGAGGAAACCAAAGCATGGTGGTAATGCATTTTATAAAGATGCCCGCCTGGGTACCTTTTTTTTTTTTTTTTTTGACGGGGGGAAATGCATTTACGCACTACCCTTATCTATTGTATTTGAAGGATCAGAGTCCTCCAAATACAATAGATAAGGGGGCACGGAGTGACGAGTTCCGTGCCAGTGTGGGACTCACCCGGGCGAGAGTCGCCCGGAAATACCCACTAAGACCCCCCGGCCCGCCTGGGTACCTACCACCCTCAAGTTAAAAAATCTGTCGCCAAATACCAATAGGTGTTCTTCGACAGCATCACTTGAGAACCAGTACCTAGGTTTAGTGTGTTTACCATCCTGGACTATATCATCACTTAACATCAGGTGTGATTGCGGTCAAAGCACTAAGCTTATATCGTGTAAAAACAATGCACCACTACCAACGCACTACCGAACCAAGTAAAGAGACAGCAGGTCAATGAAGTAGTTAAATGGAAGTTCTTGTTTTACACAGAGAGTAATGGTTATCAGTCAATATGACATTAAATCTAGACGAAGGGTTATGTTTGCCTAATCGAGCTGAAGAGTGTAAATGATCTTTGATGGAATGACAGACACTCAAGTCAGTTTCGACTGGAATAGTTCATTACTATTAGTATACATGAAACTTCGCAAAACCGACAGACTAATTTTTAATTACAGACTGCGTTTAGGACAACAATATTGAAAATCACGGTTGTAATTAGTAGCGGTTAATAAAACAGTTTTTGCATGCGAAAATCCTGTGGAAGGAAAATTGTCTCAATAATCAGACAAGAATCAAGTCAGACAGAAATCTCAGACCCCAAATCATTAAGAATTTATTATGCCACATCACTTAATCAAGACTCTATTCTGGTATCATTGAAACATCGAAAGATTTTTAAGAGACGTAATGGTACTATATCTAGGTATCTTTTGCCACTATCATTTCAATGGCTATAAGGACCTAGAAATATGAATCTAGTACGTAACGGACAAAATTGTAACAAAGTTATATTGTAAGAGTTTTTCTTAAAGTATATAAAATAGTTCTTAGAAATAAAATAGCACCAGAGCAAGCGCATCATAGCGGGGAAAGTCAAGGAACAGATCGCAGATGTAAAGAATTGTCCAACTACAAAGGCAGCGATAGCTATAGAACAAAATAGCGATCGCACTAGGCCGACCAATTTTAGTATCGTTTTTTACAAGCAACACAAACCTTTGAGAATCCAATTTTTGTACGGGGACTCCCCATAATATAGACTTTGTTTTTTTAAATTATTCGCCATGGAAAACGTATATTTACAAAATATATTACTTACTATCTGTGAGCCTGCGGCTGCACCCGCGTTTTATATATTCTTCACTGCGTTTTATTTTTTTTTTACAGAACCCTAATTACTTTCCTAAAAAAAATATACTAAGATAAAGTAAAGATATTTGTCATAGCACTTAACCGTAAAAACTGTATATTGAACCGGATTTTATTCAAATTTTTAAGAGTTTTATTTTTTACGCGAAACCCTAATTATTTTCTAAAATTAAAAGTACCCTAAGTTACCCGGAGTAACATCAGCTATCTACTTAAAAAAGTCCCGTCAAAATTGGCCCAGCCGTATCGGAGATTACCCATTACAAACAAACAGACAGACAGACAAAATTTTTAAATATTGTATTTTTAGTATAGGTATTGCATATGCATTCATATCTCATCATCATCTCTCTACCCTTTTCCCATTTTTATTTGGGGTCGGCGCAACATGTCTTCCTCCTACATTCCTCTCTATTTGTTGTCATCTCCGCATTCACTCCTTTCCTAAGCATATCATCTGTCACACAGTCTAGCCATCTTTTCTTTGGTCTTCTCCTTCCCATGTAACAGTCCACATTCATATCCAATACCTTTCTTACAACATCCTCGTTTCTCCCTGCGCATCACATGTCCATACCAGGACAAACGACCGCCTCTTAACATCTCTCTTATTGGCGCCACTTTCAAACTTCCTCTAATATGCATTCATATCTATTGAGTAAAAAAAATTTTGACATTACAAACAGACGATTCAATTTTATTTATTAGTATAGATTACAGCTCAACAGATACAACTTAATTAATTCAAGTATTGTATTAACTTAATAATATAAAGTTATTATAGTACTTTAGTTCCGTAAACGCGGAAGGTAGACGTTCTTCCTATTGCACTATTGAGTCAATCAATTACGAAAAGATGGGGTAGTTCTGACTATTTATTTATTTCTTTATCATCAAGCAATAGAGACGATTGCTGAATCGGTGATTAAGTAAGTTACAAGATAAATGCGATGGATGGGTCCTATGTTACGTCAAGTCAACCTTTCAATGCTCGAATCATTAACCTGCCCGCCCAAACTTTCTATTAACTAACAATTACAGGGTATCAACTAACCATTCATTTAACTATATGGAACTATTTAAAGCTATATATTGTGTCCCATGTTCACTCCCTTCCACAATATTCTTTACAATCTTTTTTTACAATATGAATTAGCGAATTACAATAAACGGAATACCATAAAATCTCATGGAAAAATATATGTATATCGTATATACACCTATATACAGATAAAACATGTTGCGGGTTCTGTGAGTTTAAAAGTTGATGAAGTTCTAAGTAATTATTTCAAAGAAAGAATCATTTATAGGATTACTTTGTTGTCCGTCTATCTATAAGTCGACATCTCTTTTTAACCGAATATTAAAAAGGAGGAGGTTATCAATTCTTCTTTATGTTTTTTTTTTCGTTATGAGATTTCTCCGTCATTTGTGGGCCGATTTGAATTTTTTTTTTATGGAATGTGTACACTTCCGAGGTGGTCCCATTTCGACCAGACCAGGATCTGATCAGTGGAACTAATGGAAATCGAGAAAAGCGTCGAATATTATAGACACTTACACGTGTTTCATATATTCGTTTCCAAAGCTATGCAGTAGGCTTCACAGCTATACCAAAAAGTACATAGTTAAATTAAAAAGTAGAAGAAAAATATTTTTTTAATTAAAAACAAAACCGACTTCAAAAAATAAACTATAAAAAATGCACTAAGAAGTAAATAAATAATTACTTTATTAATCTGCTTCGTTAATTATGGAGTGCGAGTCAGGTAGAGTTAACCAAAGTACTCATTTATACATAAATGAAAATAGCTGCCAAAAACTTAAAGGACAATTAATCAAAATCGACTACAATTAGCGATGTACATTTATCCGTACACCACTTTGTTATCCGTAAGCGAGCACCGATTACAAAATTAACGAAGCAGATTAATAAGTAATTATTTATTGACGTTTTAGTGCATTTTTTATAGTTTATTTTTTGAAGTCGTTTTTTTTTAAATTAAAAAACTTTTTTCTCAAAACCGATTTAAGGTGTAAATAGCTTCATAAAGTTTTTATGTCAGTGCAATAAAGATATATACGACTTTTTACTATATGTCCCGCTCACTGACCAAAGATCGACCATCTGCCTAGGGAATCTTCTCTGCTATTTAGTAGCGCGTGGAGATGATTATTTTATGACATATGAAAAAAATCATATTTCATGTGAAATGAATACGCGACATAGTCACATCTGTTGCTAAATCTTCAAGCGTAAGCAAAGTAAAAGTTTATCAATCTAAGAAAAACATTACATTATCCATAAATTTTCCAGTTCGGTAGAGTATTGTGTAAACCATATTACAAAAGGCAAATATAAAACAGTTTTTTTTCTTTTTTTTGTTATCCTCTTTTTTTATTAGTAGCTATTGACGAGCTTTAGCGTTATCAGTAAAAAAATTGTAAAACAGTTATTTTTTATTTAATTTTCAATAACGGATATGTTTAATTTTTCCCCATTGGTGAAAATTATTAAGTCTAATTTTTCTAATGTTTATCCGATAGTTTTTATGACGCTTTTTGCGTTCAATTATGGTCTAAATTTAAGAGACCAAAATTTAGAGATATGTCACAGTATAATGGCAGAACCTTGTTCAAATTATGCTAAGAGGTTATATGATACAGTAATTATAACTTACTAGCAATCATCTTGATCTGAGCTTATAAATAATGGGATGCAATGGGATTAATATGTTCCGTAAAATAAAAGCTCTCAAACAAAAAAAAAACAAAACACATTCTCTAAAATAAGAGACACAGGCATTTTACCTAACACGTTGGTAAAAACTTACATATCACTCTAAAAGAAAAACTCACCAAAGTTCCCAAGTAGCTATGCCCGATCTCCTCTTCCGAAGTGTCTCCTGACACCAACGTCTGTCTCTTGAACCTCATTTTGAATCTTCAGAATAACTAATTGTCTTTTTTTTCGAATTTACAGAAACAACAACTATTCTGTTTTATCTTTTAAATAATTTTGTATTTCACTTTATAATATTATGCGTTTTTTTTCGTTACAATAAGTTAATATTGTTGCAAATCATCCTGCAAAATGTTTTATTGTGTTGTGATAAAGTGTGCGGTATCTTATAGGTCATAAATTATTTGAATCATATAACTCAAGGTAATAATAGCTTCAATAAAATTACTTTATCCAATAATGTGATCAATTTATTTTTCAAATAACTAATAGAGTACAATGATTGTAAAAGGTTTTTATTATTATTAATTATATATTATTGCACCATCTAAATAAAATCAATTAAACATCATTTGGTTTAATTATAATGTAATATTTCTATTATATTTATAAATTATATATATAATAATTTCTAATTCAAACCTCATTCTAAATACTAAGAGATTTCCTTATTTTGAAATAAAAACATTATTAGAACGGATTTATAGTAAAAGTAAGAGGAAAATCAAATCACTTTTCATGGATATTACAAACAAAATAACTGTTTATTTTTTTTGGTAACCTACAATATATAAACAAAAATTAATTCATCAACAGAAATATCAAGAACAAATCAAGTACTTATTAAACTATGTTTTTGGAAAAAAAATATTAAAAAAAGAACTTTAAAATCGCGTAAATTATTCTTAAATTAATTAATAACCTAACCACTATTTAAAAAAAAAATATACTCTCACAATTCACATGTGAAAAATTATAAAAAATAAATATATTTTTACAAAATTCGTGCGTATTATCGTACGTAGTATCGTATTATCGTTTGTGGACACTGGACGGTTGTGGTCCCGACATGCACCGTCCGATCGGTCGGTTCAGGTGGACTGAACTGATTCCTAACCGCGGCTATTGTCAAAACTATGTCTGAAACTGAACATAAAGACGCGTACACACACGTAACACTATAAGGATATACATACTTTTTTTTACAGACTTGGTAAAATAATAATTTAAAAAAAAGTAACTTGTGCCTGCGGTATCTCCTTACATATACCAGTTTATATACACTTATTCAGTGGTTTAATTGAAGTACAAGAAAACGTACTTACTGGTTGTTATTTATTTTCCACATAACATAAAGTATATACTAAAACCTACTCAGATAATAAATCCTATATTTTATACAATATTGTTTAATCAATCAATAATAACTTAGTCTATGATTCTAATAGGAATTCTTTGAATCGATTCAATGATTCTCGCGTCATAACGGACTAATACTCAAGATCCAACGACAGCCAGACCTTCTTTATTTTATAAAGGCTGAAAGTTTCTCTATGTATGTCTCTAATACAGGTAAGAACGATCCTAGATTATTAAACTTGAGTGGTGGTGGCTTCAAAATTCACCTCAAATTCGTTACAGTATAAAGCTCAGTTTTTATATATTTTATTCAGAATAATATTAGAAATCACGTGGTTCATTACCAGACACTTAGCATGGTTCCTTCCCACTCCCAGACACCTTTAAAGTGTAGTAAATTGTAAGTATTCTTTCGTTATAGTATAAAAGCTTGTTTTTTTTATGTATGTTACTTAGGAAACTATCAATAGATGTTTTTTTTTTTTCTGTTGCCAGACGATTTCGAAGGATCCTTACTTAAGAAACTGCCGTAGGTGAGAGCGCAAAGTATATACATATATGCAAGCGGACGCGATTGAAATTGTACGTTCGGTGAAGCGATAATGTCGCAATTGGTAGTGCGGCCGGATTCCGCATCAATGTACGCAGGTTCAAGCTCACCTATCCATCTCTAAAATGTGCTCGAGCTTTCGGTGAAGGAAAACGTCGTGAGGAAACCATAGATTATGGTAGGGCACTTACTAATAATGCCTACCACCCTAAAGTTGAAAATCTGTCGCCAAATAACAATAGGTGTGTTCCTGAAGCATCACTTGAAAACCATTACCTCTAGGTTTAATGTGTTTATCATACTGCTGAACCACATCGTTACTTATCATCAGGCGAAATTGTGGTCAAAGCACTAATCCAAATAAAAAAAAATAAAAAATTCAAATATTCAAGCCTATCGTACTCCGCACCTACAATTTATCAATTCCCTGATTGTGTCACCAAAACGATAATATAACACAAGCTAACTATCCTTACAAATACGCCAGACTCTGTTACAGAGCCGCTAACACCCTAGTCACTACTATTTTGTCCTTCGATATCGATAAAAAAAACATTTATCGATAGCGGCCAGCACTAATGTGATGATAATAACACCATGATTGGTAATGTAAACTATATATTCACGTGATTATGTTACACGTATGTATTTGTGTACATAAGAAATAATAGTCTAATAGTCCAGTGGCTTTCAAATATTATTTCTCAGAACGCTCAACCGCTAAGGAAGAAAAAAAAATCTTATACACTAATATGTAATGTAATTTGAGTAACTATTTTTTTTACCATTCATCAGATCTCAAAGTTGACAGATTTTTTTATAGCTTATTAAAATATGGTATTCCAAGCGGAATAAAACAAAACATATGTTTTATATAATTTTAACACTATAATAAAAATAACATGGATAGCTACCATATTTAAATACAGAATTTTTGGCACTTCGTCACATAACATCAGGTGAGATTGTGGTCAAAGCACTGAGCCTATACAATATAATAAAATGTATCTATGTTTAAATTACTAGCAACTTACCAGACCAGCTTGCTGCGGGTGTTCATATCTTTGCTAATTCAGCGTCTGACTTTTAAAAATATGTCTTTCACTTCGAGTAAAATCACTCTCTATAACTACCTATTGATGAGCCTTAATATTATAAGTAACGCAAAATTGGAAAGGGTATATATTTCCTCAAATGAGTATGGTCTAATATTGAACACTATTATGTTATGTATTCTAATTGTGAGTCTTCGGCTCCGCCCGCGTTTTAAATATTTTTCATAACATAGTACATTTTATTCTTAATCTGCGTAATATAGTTTTAAATAATCATTGGAAATAATGTTTTGATGATGTAATTAATTGAATCGTATTTTGTTAAAATTTTCATGAGTTTTTTTTTTTTTTTTGCACATAACCATAATTATTTCGAAAAAATAGCCTAAAATACGCGGAGTAACTTCAACTATCTAGCAAAAAAGTCCCGTCATATTGTTTATTCCGGGATATCTCCGGACAGGGCTGGACTGATTTTGAGGGGCCTTTTTTTGTTAGATAACTAAAAATAAACCGCGTAACTTATGGTACTTAAATTATTAGGGCTCCTCCTAAAAAAATAATATCGGATTCAACGCACAGTTTCACTGACAAGTGTTTGAATTTCTGAGAAATAGTTTTACTTTACCTTAGTACCGAAAATAATTAGAGTTCCGTATACAAAAATTAAAACGCAGTGAAGAACATATGAAATACGGGCGCAGCAGCCTGCCAACACAGCTAGTCTTTACTAAATTAAATTTACAGGGAGATTTAATTTAGACTAATAGGTGAGACTATGTACTAGGGTAATGTCAAATGCTGCTTAAATCTTTCAACCGGGTACGTTAGGAATAAGACATGATGATATCATATAAATACAGATAGGATAAGGTAAATTCACAACATAATTTGATAAGTCAACAACGCATAACGCGAAATATATACCTATTGTAATAGCGTTATCATTAACAAAAGAGATTTTTATCAAAAAACAAAATACAAAACGGTTTCTCAGTTGTAAACACGCAGTTTAGTTGTGTTACATGTTGTTTGTGATAAGATTTATTACGCTAATAGTCACCTTGCCTTTCTTTTTTAAATCGCGTGACTGATGACAAACTTTCAGCTTAGTATCTATTAAAATTTCATAAGTCATAACGGTGGTAATTAATGCCGTGTGGTGCCGGTTAAGAATAGCACCACCTATATCTTACAGTAAAAGACGATTAAAGGATACACCCAAGAGATGGTCAGCAGCATCCTCCGAGTACCACATACACGTACTGCGATCCCCAACACCTCTGCCAAACGTAGCGATTATGGCAATTCTCCCTTTTGTTGGGGCAGACTTATGTCAAACAGTGAACGTCTTTCTTTGGGTTGAATCAATCAAGGCATAAGGATATGGGGAAATATTGTACACATCATAAAGAAAATAGGATCCCCTAATTGTAGTATGGTTGGAAAAAAAGAAACATGGAATGTGCCAAAAACAAGTCGAGAACGTTTATAGGATCATAAAAATGAATTTATTAAGAATTTAAGGTCAATTTCTCTATAATCAGTTACAGTCGACGACAAACAAATTATGACGTCAAATTGCTCGATCTATTATTGTACAAAATTAATTTTTTAAATGAATTAAGTAAAATGAGATAGTATAATTATGCGCATGAGAAGAAAAGAGATGTAACTATAACTGACAGTTACTTCTTTAATGTTTTTTTGCTAGACGGCTACTCAAATTTGAATTTTTATTATATGTTGATGAATTGACAAATTTTCACGCCTGTTATGGTGCCGATATTATTAAATAATAAATTATGATAACAAAAATTCTGAGCACGCTACCTAAAAATATTTTTTTACAGAAATAAAACTAAGTATTACCTACTTGAGCAAAATTTTGGTCATTTGAACCCCTCCTACCAACAATTATAAGCATAATAACTAAATATTGCTTACGTAATCATTATTCAAACCTGCCCTTCCTCATCTCATCAAAAAAAGCAATGTATTGACACCCCGCCTACCTTGATGCTTTAATAACGGCCCCATAGTCTATATTTTCAGTGCATTGGGTCAGCAGCATGTTTAGTATATTACAGTATCTATGTATTCTGACCTCGATGGGAATTTAGAATGAAGATATTTCGAAACCGGGTCGTTATCAAAAAGTGGAATTTTTCCTTAAAACGAAGCGTACGTTCTACGTTCCATTCATCATCCGCGATAGACATGTCAGATGATTTGCATTATCACATAATAATCAACGAGGATAAGTGCTACCGAAAACATAAATTACTTAGGTTCCGTATCTGTAACAAAATGATAATACGTTTTGATAAAAAAAGACGCCAAGAAGAGTCACGATTATGTACTAGTCGGTATGAATTTTAAAATTATTCAAAAACAATTAAATGTTAACTATTTATCATAAATCAACCGACAACGCCTCTAGCGGAAAAATCGTTTAACTAAAATTTGGTAATAAACAAATACATTTGATTAAAATTAAAAAATCATTAAAATCAAATTCAATATAAGACCTTTAAATAATTTTTCTATTCCTTGAATTACTGATTCAAGAAGTGTTGAGGGAGGGATATAACCAATTCAATTGCGTGCTAATTAAATTGTCAAAGTGTCATCGCCAACGTACTGTGGTCAAAATAAATAAATAAAATAAAAAAGCATTATATGTTTTACTAAGTACAATATTAGTACAAACTACTATTTTGTGAACTATATAAATAAAAATATTGAATTTTTCATTCTTTTGGTAAGAACTCATGGTTCTCAAAGGTGAAGGCCTCTTCTAGAGATTTTCAAGTTTTCCAATTGTTCGCTTTCTCCATCCATTGTTTGCCAACCACTCTAATGATATCGTCTGCCCACTGGGCAGCTAGTCTGCCTCTCTTTCTAGTTCCTGGTGGACCTTTCCAGGATGTGATTCTCTGAGTCCAGCGATTGCCTGTTAATCTGACTATGTGATCAGCTTAGCGTCACTTGAGTTTTTTTACAATGAGATAGCGCGTCGTCAACTTTCGTTATTTTTCTTATATTCGTGCGAAAACAAATAATTAGTTCGATTATCATAAAAAAATACAAATATTTTTCAATCTATATCAACGCAACCCTAAAACCGTAGATAGCCTGAATGCGTCACCCGGGAGCCTAGTTGCGGAAGCTATAGCCGGCCGTGAGTTATGTTATGTGTCTTACATCGTTTCCATTGTTACGCACGTCACGACTTTACATTAATACAATTATATTGTTATAGTCCCCTCGAGATAATAAGAACCTTGATGCAACTGAAGTTGTAATTATGTTACAATAAACAATTGTTACAAATGTATATTTTTATTCTTTGTGCGGTAAACAGGGAATGTAATATATTTAATATATATAAAACATAAGCCTATTTACACTTTCGTATACAAAAATTCTGACAAAATGTTAAATTCTAAACTTTCAATGGTAAACTATATAACCCATCGATAGAAGATTGGTTCTCTATTCTTCTATACCAATTTTGATTGGATTGTCCTTAGATCTTACGTAAAATACGTGTTTGACGCCGGGCCGTGGGCGCTTTTGTTTCATTCGTTATTGTTCGCCTAGATAGGATAGCAGACCCTTACAAACGGTGGGTCAACAAACGCAAAGCAACATAAACATAACCTAGCAGAATTTTCTGTGATTTATTTATCATCTCCCGGTAGCAGTGTATACAGTGAGTGGCTATTTTTAAAAACCGGTATAATTTATGGGAAAAAGCGCAATTGTTTGATATCTGAAAATGGTAAAAAAAATAATTTTATTCATCATAACTTACCACTGCTAGATTTTAAGTAGACAGAATGCTTGGTTATTGGTAAAATAAAAATCTTTGTGAGTAATATTATGCATTTTTTTTCGTGATTTACTATTTGGTATAAAGAATAGTGAAAAATAATTGCCGAATAGTTGCTAAATATTCGTGGCATCTCTAATTCAGAGATTGATGGATTGAATTTAGCAAATTCAAAATTATAACTGCAACAATAGAATATCTTAAATAGATGTCTCGCTGTGTCACATAGAGAATTTAAACTATACTGTCTCACCTAGCAGAGACAAACAATTGCTACGTATTTATAAAACTACATCCATGAAAACCCCATAGATGCCCAATTAAACTAAATAGATTTTGAATTGTTTTAGTTTATTTAGAATAATATTAGTTTGTCGGTAAATTAGTATGGAGTAAGTAATCCGCAAAACCACGGTAAATATATATATATATATATATATATATATAATAAATTATGACTCTGGCTTTTTTCAAAATGGAACGATTAATTTCCACTTATAGAATTTGAAAGAAAATTTATAAAATAATCTTAGATAAATTAGCACAAATTTTACTCGACTAACGCAGTTTCTACATGGATTTTTGTCTGAAATATCGTTATAAGAACAAAAACTGTAAAATAAAATATACAGGTAAATACACCCCCTCACCTGTATCAATTGTATTTTATTCACACTAGTTTCAAAATTATATGCAAGTTATTAAACATACCTATACATCTGTACTCGTACAACAACATTCTTTTTTTATTACACGGAATAGGCTCAGCGCTTTGACCATAATCTCACCTGATGTTAAGTGATGATGTGGTCCAGGATGGCAAGCACACTAAACCTAGAAGTACTGGTTCTCAAGTGATGCTGCCGGCACACACCTATTAGTATTTGACGACAGGTTTTCAAATATGAGGGTAGTCGCCACCCAGGAGGGCATCATTAGAAAATGCCCTACTATCTGTGATGCTGCGATCGTAATTCATATTTGTATATTAATTAATAAGTTATTCGTAAATTATTCGCGAACCTGAATAAGTATTAAACCTAAATAGATGTAGTATTTAGATCTATAAAGTTCGGTCGACAAGCAGTTAACAACTAATTGAACCTTACAATAACTATATTAACTATAACTATATAAATAAAATTATGACATAGTAAATAGATCAGCGTTGAAGGACGAATGACGGACCCACCTATCCAATTCTATGATAAGCCTGAGCTTTCGGTAAAGGAAAACAGTGTGAGGAAACCATTGCATGATGGTGTAGGGCTTTTGCTAATAATGCCAGACAGGATAGCTAGTAACCATTCCCAGGTTTAAAAACCAAGCACTAATAGGTGTTGTCCGACAGTATCATTCGAGACCCGGGATAGGCTTAGTGTGTTTATTATACAGGAGCATATCGTCACTTATCAGCTGTGATTGATGTCACAACGCTGATCCTTTACAGTATAAAAAGATACTGCATAAAATCGTGCCGCAAACAACAATGGGCACGCACATATAATTCCCCCTGCGAACGAGCAATAAATGAAGATTAAGAGTTAGCTCCTTGACGCACCAGATAAGACATTTAAGCCGCGCATATTATATATAACTTTTAACTGATTTACATGCTTTTTTTATTTTATTCTGTTATAACTTACGCTTCATCACAATCATAACGAATGCATAAAGAAGTGTTTACAAAAAATAACAATATATTCAGACGTCACGGTTTAAAAGAATCCTTGTCGGTACATATTATGCCATTATGTTACATCGACGTGAGGAGTTTTAATCTTTTACATGATTTGTATTTTACTTGCGAAACATAAATTTGGTAGTTTTTTTTTCTCTGCACAGAGTAGATTTCTGAGTGGTACCACATACTCGTTTATTTTTCATAAACATTATAGGTATATTTATGTATATATATATACGAATCGAAATGGATTTCGCTTTGGTAGCATGTTTAGGTATAAACATTTTTTGTTCTATAAAAATTTATTCATTGCATTATTTTTCTTGAATATCCAGTGGTCTAGGCAAACTATTTTTTTTTACACACTGCAGTCTCTTAGTGAACCTACGTGAACCAAAAAAATATTTATATATAGTAGTACTATATTATATTTTTTCAACTTAACTATATGGGTTAGTTTATATTATTGTTTTTATTTTATTATCGTTTTTCTCCCCTCCTCTTTTCTTGCTTTTCTCTAGCTAAACTATTCACAAAGAAGATGAAGGCGGTAATTTTTGTGTCGATTTGACTCAATAAAATCCTCGTAATTATTTTTATTACATAGTTTAAGAAAACGTATACTAGAACCCGCTCAGAAACTTAATATTTCACATAATTACACATTAGATACTTAATCATCTATACTCTATACTAATAAATAAAATTGAAGAGTCTGTTTGTAATGTTAAAATTATTTTTTTTTACTAAATAGATATAAATTTATATACAACACCTATATCAAAGACACAATTATTAAAAATTTTGTCTGTCCGTTTGTAATGGGTAATCTCCGAAACGGCTGGACCGATTTTGACGGGGCTTTTTTTGTAGATAGCTGAAGTTACTCCGGGTAATGTAGGGTACTTTAAATTGTTGAAAATAATTATGGTTCAGCGTAAAAAAATAAAACTTATAAAAAATTGAATAAAATTCGATTCAATGCACAGTTCTAAGGCCAAGTGCTTAAATTTATGAGAAATATTTTTACTTTATCTTAATACCAAAAAAATAGCGTTCCGTATAAAATAAAAAAAAAATATGGAGTGAAGAATATATGAACCGCAGGTGCAGCCGCGGGCACACATCTAGTTACTTAAATAAAATGGTATATTGGTATATATCTGAAATATACGATTTGGAATTAAACAAGCGACGACTTACTTTTTGTTTCTATGGAATCATTTTTTAACGATTCTTTGAAATAGAGTGCAATTTGATTGTAGGATTTCAATACACGTCGATGGATATTGTGTCTAAGCTCGTAATTAATAAGTCATAATCAATTCGAAAAGATTTTAAGGTCATATTTTTTTTTATATAATCACGAGGTGAAGCTTTGAAAACCCTTATTAGCGGATACTTGAAGGTTCTATACGTCAAATTGCATTGGTTTTTAAATTTAATTCTATCCTTTCACAGTTACGCATATATTTAAAAGTTATAAGAAATCTTTAATTATATTTATATATTAATTAATTACATTATTTTCTTTCACGAAGAAAAATAAACTTTCACATTATGCCGATCCTACGGAACAACAGGTTTTCTTCTTTCATTCTCCTCTGTCATTTGTCATCTTAATATTCTTCAAACCTTCTTCTGTTTTCTTCTACCTCTATGTCCATACACTCTTCTACTTGCGTGACCTTGATCTCTCCTCGTGACACACTAACCCATAATTCTTTAACTTCTCTGTCACTGGTCTAACTGCTTACAAACTATCTCTGATACACTAATTTCTAATCTTATCCATTCTAGTTATGCCTTCCATCCATCTTAACATTCACATCTCAGCTACGTGGACTCTTCTTTCAACCGGCTCTTTAGTTGCCCAACATTGATACATCGTACAAGACATTTCTTACATATGTTTCCCTCAACCTTTAGGGGTATATGTGGTTCACATATAAACCTCGAGATCTGTAGTTATTTCATTCGTCCTGCATTTATTCTGTTCCTAATACTATTTTTATTATTATTGTCAATAATTATTTGCTAAAATTTAATATTCATAATAGGTATAACGAACAGACACGCGAAAAGAATGCGATAAACTATAATTATTTCCATGAAAATATTCCTTGAATTTATAACATTACTCATACATATATTATAAAGTATGTTTTGATTTTATTTTTAACAAAAATGAATGATTTAATTCCACTGAATCATTTTGTTTTATTTGTAATTCATTTTGCTCTAATTTTGTAAGACAAGTCATGTTCGTGGCTTCGGTCGCGCGTTTTGAACAACCCCTTTTTTATAGCGAGGAAAGCCTTTACGCATCCTCCCTGCCATCTCTAATCCGCGTGTAAAATCTCCTTCGAGGGATTATGCCCGTTGTCTTCCGCAGTTTAAAACAATCCCTACAGAAGAAAAGGACTATGTGTAGATAGTACACGTGTCAGAAATGAAACTTCTTTTGCATTCTTTAGTTTTAAAAAGCAAGACAAGTTATTATTTAGAGATATTATAAAAAATATGTATGCCTAATTTCTGAAATACAAAAAAATAAAAGAGGAAAAAATAATTTAAAAAATATCTCTTTGTATCTGTTCTTCAAGTTATGATGCTGTTATTCTGACGCTCGCCACAGGACGTGACCTTATTCTTTTGATTGATTTTATTCTTATAACGCGCAATGTAATTTTACTTCCAAAAACTATGATAATATTATAATAAATAAAATAAAATAAAACATTACGTTCATTCGTGTATATGTTCGTTATGAACTTGTAACTCAAAAGCAACAGAAACGATTTACTTGATTTTTTTTTAAATCGGACATACATATTTATTCTAGATAGATTTTAGCGAGTATTTTGTTATATTAGGTAAAGAATAAGGACAATATTCAAATAAGTAACCAGCGATCACAAATACGTCCTCTTGGGAAACTTTACCTAAACCATAGAATATTAAGGACATAACAGTGTAATGAATAACTGTTTTGTTATGAACTATATATTTTTAGCGCTTTGACCACAATCTCACATAACATTAAGAGGATACGCGGTTGGCAAAAAATTTGAAGATAGGTAGGTATCTATTTCAGAAATTTATTGCAATCTCGCTACGCCCCAAATAAACAGTTATGAATCGCGAAAGGGACAACTCCAGCGTTACCTGATTATAGCTATGCTATTTTTTAATTTTAATTTTTGTTTTAATTTTTCTTTCAATTATAAAATAAGATAGACTACGGTATACTCGTTTTTGTTTTTATTTGTCATATTTGTTTGACTAATGCCTGAAAACGAAGTTAAAAATCGGGTATTTTTTCTCATTTTTCGAAGGTTTATATGGCGATAGTAGATATATATTAAATGGTATTAAAATAGTTACTATAATGCAATTTTCCAGGAAGGAAACAGGGGAATACGTTTGTAAGGAATAAACGCCGCTCGAATATCTTCTTAAGTGACAATGTAACCCAAGGTTGGTAAACACGCCAAACCGATTTTTTAAGCTAGATTTAAGAAAGGGCCTACCGCCATTCTACCAACACAGTGTTTTCTTTCACCAAAATCTTACAGTTATTATAGAATAGGATAGTTGAATTCGAAGCTTCGTCCATTGGCGTGTTATCTAACCCGGTTATTACAAAAGCTGCTAATACACATACGGACCGGACCTGGTATGGCGAGCGGCCGAGGTCATCAGTCGCCTAAATAGGGATGGGGATTATATTTATCAAAAAAAAAAAAACATTTTTTGAATCGATTCACAATGCATCCAGGTTCAAGACATCAATTCTTTCTCTATTTGTTTTATTTTGCTCTTTATTCGTAAATAGTATTCTTCCAGTGGCCGCTATTAGACTATAATCATCATTTATTACAAAATCTGTTTCCATTTTTTTTATTAACAGCACTAAAGCAACTAAACAAAAAAGAAGAACGCCTAATCTACTAAGGAAAAAATGAAACTTTATTATTTATGTCTATTTACAGATGTACATCGTATCATAGAAAACAACAAGGTTAGGTACTTTAATAATCGATACTTTATTAGTTTGAAGATAGATTTCTTGGACCTCGATGTTTTGTGAACCGATTCTTCAAGCTTAGATTCGAATTGATTTATAAATCGATGTTTCATCGATGATCGCCCGCCGTATCATATTCGCGGTCCAGTCCGTACGTGTATTTACCGTTTAAGCTCTCATCGCACACGCGAACAATGCCGCGGGCATAACTAGTTTACGACCAATCACAATACCGTAATAAAGTGTTTACGATCGCATTTATGAGATACTTAGTTGAAATATTTATATGGGGCAACCTTCCGGAGAAAAATATTATCCAGCGGTTTTATTATTGTTATATGCCACACATATTATCACAATCACATATAGTTATTATCAAAAACAATGTGAATTTAAGTAAACTCAAACAATGACATGTTTTTACAACTATGAATATTTATTCAATAACTGTTTTTTTTTTGTTTAATTAATCAATTTTTAACACACACAAATACTATTTAAAAAAAAAATCTAATTAACATCACTGAGTCTTGTTAACATTTTAATTATAATTAAATACAAAGAAACAGTGCGACCCGATCCGACGCACATGTACTACACCCCTCACAGGCTATCACAATATAGTAGTGACTTCTGCGTACATAAAACAATAAAATAAATTAAGTATATACATAAGTATTTACTCCCGAGAGAGTAACATAAATACATATTTGCAATAAAGATTATACGTATATAGGCAACCTAATTAAAATATGCCGCAGACGATAGGTAATTTGAGGTGTTTCGCATAACGACCGATGATTGGACTAAATACATTTTCTATTGCAGTTATGCAGAAAACCACTGAGCTTATAGAAATAGTTAAAAAAAAGGTCATTGGTTAAAAACAAGATAATATGTATTTTGCTCAGATATATAAGTTAAAGTTAACATAATAATACATACTAAAATAATCATATTTAACTATTTACATTACCTATCTTATAGGTAAGGTAATGTATCCTATAGGTCTATATTGTAAGTACATTTCAACTCTTTACTTTTTTTAACTCCTTTCATTATTTATCTTTAAAAGAGATTTTTTTTATTACAGTATTCAGGTACATTTATTATAGTATACAATATACTATTACCCCAGTAAAATAACTACAAAAATGAGTCGCGTATTTACTGTAAGAATAATGCATTGAACTACGCGTTGCGTAACATTGTTTAAACTCTTCAGATCGGTCGCGTAGAGATTTTTTTCTCACGCATTTTTTTAAAACGTTTTTTTCTTAAAATTTCAAATGGAATGACCACTTGAAATTTTTTTTTCCTTACAAAGTTTCTTGCTTAATTTACAAGATTGTAAAGCAAAAAAAAATTATCAACAAATATGATGATAGCTTTTCTCATCACTCCAGTAAAGTAGGTAACAAAAAATACCGTACTTTGGATGTCTCTGTTATACTTCCGTCTCATGCACGTGAACAACAATGGCGGATAAAGCAAAAGTGTGTGAAAGACCGGGTCAAGTCAGGAGAAGGACGTTATTGAATGTATGATTAGCAGATAAAATTTATTAGGACAAAAAAAGAAAAATAAATCCCAAAAATTGCGTTACGTAATACTTAAACGCTCCTAAAGGCCAACAGCGTTAGCTAGTTAGAAGAAAAAAAATACAGAGAACTTTGACCATTGACTTGAACCATTGACTTCATAAGATTTAAGTTACTGCTTATCTAAGTAGCATTCGTGTTTTTGTTTAGTAGATGATTTGAATTAAAATATTTTATACATTATTCAATACTTCAGATCGAAACAAAGACTACAGCTGTACAATTTGCAAAATCCGGCCCCATATTAAGTACTGATGTTACCTCTGGACGGGAGCATCAACTTGGGATACTTGACTCGTTTCAAAGACGAATCGTTGACGATCCCAATCTCGCAAGAGGTTTAGAAGCTTAAAGTCTAAGGAGGGACTTTACCTCCTTATGTGTGTTATACATACATACATATGCTCACGCCTGTTTTCCCCCCGAAGGATTAGGCAGAGGTGAAGTAGCGAACTACACCACCCACATTTCGCCGAGCTTAGTTCCGTCCCAGATGTGACAGGGGGCGAGCCTGTCGCCATATCGGGCACAAATTCCAAACTCCGGGATGATACTGAGTAGAAAAAACCCAATATCACTTGACCCGACCCGGGGATCGAACCCGAGACCTCAGAACGGCAGTCGTATGTAATACAACTGCGCTACCGAGGCAGTTATATGTGTGTTATAGCGTTTGTATAATGGTTTAAGTTGTGATAAATTGTTTAATATAATGTCGACATCTAATTTCTACCATCCTACAGCTCGTCAGCGGCAGCGAGTTCATCCTCACATCTTATAGCCAAAATGGTCTCGGACAGTGGGGTTCCAGAGGAACTTGCTCCTATGAATTATCCGGATGTGGAATGAGCTCCTGTGTTTCCCAGGGAATACAATATAGGGTTCTATTCAAATTCAAATTGAGGATTTACTCCACATTGCAACTGTGATATATGATATTCCATTATCCATAGGCAATAATTAATATAATCAATCAAAGATCACGATCTAATCGATTTTGCGTAGAAAAATAAACCACATGATTATGCCTTTACAGATGCAATTGTAAATATATATATATAAAAATTATTATTTTTCCTCATATCACAATTAGCGGAAACAATTTAAAACAATTCATACTAGAGGTTATCACTGGACAATTATCATTATTATTATCTGTCTGCAATTGTTTCTCATGTCAAACTATAATACTAACACAATCAGAACAAAATTGCTTCCTGCAACACATGGAAGCTGTTGATTTAATTTTTCTAGATGATTTTCCCTAGCACATCCAAGATATAAATAACAGTAGCTAGATAACAAACGAGTTTATTTTTATATCTAAGAACATACACGAGTAAAAAAGACATTGCAGCAAGTAATTATAAAGAGTTATTTTTTTGTAAAAAATGCGAATGTAAACTTCGCCTGTAACAAACTAAAATGTGCAAAGAATTGCGATATTCTTAAAGAGTATTCCGAACTAAGCTCAGGAAAGTCCGAGACAAATTGACGTCATATCAACTAACTTTACTTAAGATAAAATATATACATACCAGTTATGACCGCGATTTCGACCGCAAAGAATATTTTTAATTCATCATGTTTATTCACCGTTTTACTTTTTTTTTAATTCCATGAGATAATTAAAATTTTGCAAAAGAATGTACTCTGGCGTAGCGACCACATCTGCCGTATCAACGATAAGAGGCCTTCGGAACCCATCGTGTAATTGGTGGGTCTATACTTTCCTTATTTTTGATGACATAGAGGACAGGGGAGACTGAATTGTTATTGAGTAAGTAAGCAATATTTATTTATTAATTTTCTTCATTTTACATTTGCTAATGGTTACATAATCGAGTGAGGTAGGTAAGATCTAGGCTTACTTTTGCAAACAAGAATGGGGTATTGTATCAAAAAAATCCAAAATAAGCAGTACTTGAACGATCCATAAGCAATAAAATTCGTTTAATAAAAAAAAATCCCATACATTTTAACTTCCACTTGGGCTTCGTCACAACCTGGTAAAATAGTGTCAACATGTCCCTACCCTTATCCCATTTTTATTTGGGATCGGCACAACATGGCTTCCTCTTCCATTCATGTCTATTTGATATCATATACTCGTACATGTGGTAAAAAAGTGTATCTCGGCAAATTTTGATACGCCGTATGCTTGCCTTTTTTAACATGGGAAATGTGTTTACGCATCCCCCCTGGCATCTCTAATCCGGGAGATTTTACTTGGGCAATTATTTTTTAAAGGTATTTGGGATTCGCCCGGCGTGAAGCGGTACCATCCGCCTGCTTCCTAGAGGGCGATACGGAATTAGTATACCTACTGCTCGCCTAAGACTAATTCTGGTGGAAAATTTTGCTCGACGTAATTTACTGCTACTGTCATAATTTGTTATTACTTAATACATATACGAAAAATCGGGATAGAGAACACATCTTTAATTTAAAAATCTATCATGTAAATCGGTTTAGTGATTCTCAAATTTTTACGGACAGACAGTCCTAAAAATATATACGTTGTATTTTATATGTAAATATTGTGCTATCAGTCGGCATTCTTTTTCAATGAATAAAATTATTACCATATCTCGAAACTCGAAAACGAATAATAGATCCATAAGGACGAATTTTTAAAATTAAATTCGCAATCTAGTCACTGGTTTGGATGATCGTGGTTAATCTAGTGCTTGTTTTTAAACTGTTGTTAGAACTTTAGCAGTTAAACTGAGTATTATCTGTCTCAAGGCGACGATTGCTTTTAGCCGTTCGAAAAGTGCTAACCGTTCAAGGTTGGTTTTGCAACATACGCTAAATTATTTAATGCCAATTTTTTTTAAAATTCATAATATCTTATTACGATATAGTTTGTATAGTCTTAATCAACTTTATGACTACAATCTCACCAGGTGTCGACGAAGTAGCATAAGATTGTAATTTGTAGCATGTTAATTATGTAGTGATCTGGTTTTCAAGTTATGCTACCGGCATACTCATATTGAGGAGCTGCAAAAATTGCTCTAACTACATGCTGTCAAACCAAATCAATCGAGATAGAAAATGTGGTGTTGTATTGTACACTGCCCCTTTACAATCCTAAATAAAAGTCACATTTAATCGGTACTCTATATATGTCGTCCGTCTGTGTGATTAAACTAGAGAAGCGCTATATTATATTGCACTGGATAAATTAAGGTTTGCTACATTCGATAGTGAAAATTAACAGGAAGGAAAAATGGAAGAAAACCATGAATTGAGTGACAAATTATCAGAAACATGCCTTCTTATCAATACTTTACTAAATGCATTTAAATGTTGCGAATGAAAGTGCGTAATAAATAAAACAAAAAAATAATACATTTTTACGAATATTATTAGGATTCCGCGTAAAAAAAAATAAAAATCATGAAATTGTGAGAAATATCTTTGCCTAACATTATTAGCAAAAAATAATAAAACTTTCCAAGTAATTGACAGCAGGTCGACAGCTAATGTCACATTTCATTAGTAACACGAATCTATACATTTTCCCTTCACGAGAATCTCTCAACGCCGCTAAAGTAGGTTTCACTTCAAAAAATTCGGAAAACAATTAGTGTTCCATGTAAAAAAAAAAATCTAAAGAAAGGCCAGGTCAGAAGTATCGATAACCGAAGAGCACGTATGAAAGTGCTCATGAAAGTAAAAGAATCGAAAGACGTGTGTCAGGGTCGTAATATGTGGAAGGATGTAGTCTCTGCCAACCCTTACGGGAGAGAGGCGTGATGTTATTGTATGTACATGATTAATTATGCAGTCGTGTAGCGTTGATGACCCCGCAGTTTGGCTATTGTCTAGCGGAACCTTTGCGCAGGCGGGTTGCCGCCGCGCTGCATCGTAATATCTAAGGAAGGCGCATCGTCCCGATTCGCATTCTAATACCGGTTTACATACCGACGCGCCCTTGAAACACGAAAAAAGAACATCGAAATTTTAATGGACTAGTATGAACTTACAAACAACTCTCCGTCTGTATGCCCCTTATTAATAATGCTCCTAAAACTCAAGAACGAAGAAACCTTAACCAGTTTAAGGAACTTTTTTTATCCTCTTTTTATAAATCGTCTTTCTATATTTTTTGTATTTACTAATTAAAAAAAAAATAATTTCTTCAAAAATTAAATTATACTCAAATTACGAGCAGCGGATGGACATTAGTATATTTTATTAAATTAGGAATAGTTTGAATTAAATTTCGAGGAGTATGATGTCGATAAAAATGTAAATATTTAAAACGCAATTAATAATGTGGCAACACTGAAAACTGAAAAAAAAAACGTCATTTTGTCTAAAATGTCGCTATCCGGTATGAGCGTCACGTCCGACAGACTTTACGTATTCCATTGCAATAATGTTCCGGTTTAAGGCAAGCGTCCACATATCCGCATCGAACGCTTTGTATCAAACGGATTATTTTTTTTACAATACGTCCACAGTATCAGCAGCGATCGGATTTGCCGACGCAACCACCAGCAATCGGATTACCGAACCCACGTTCATTCGGATCTTCGTAGTGTTCGGTGGAATGCGCAAGATAATGGAGGAGATACGAAGAAGAAAAATTTATTGTACTTGCTTGTTTGTTGATATGAATAATTGGGGTGTTTTAATCACAATCTCTTTATACTCTTGCACAATTTCAATTGGTTGTCCCACGTCCATGCTGGAACAACACGTGTAAACAAGACGATAATCGTAGGTAAATGGCGGTCGACACGGAGCAAACGAGCGCATGGATTCCTTCCACTAGTCGGCATTCCGTATGACGTCATCGGCACACATCGCAAAAGTTGTCTCTCGGAGCGTCGGCATCAGCATTGCCGACGGGTAGCTTTGTGCGATCCGTACGTAGCGGATCAGTGGACGCACTTGTGTGACTTCCTATACAAAGAATACTATGATCCTTTTTTTGCGATGCGTCCGATACGTACGATGCGGATATGTGGACGCCTACCTTTAATTTACATACACATAATATTATCTCAGGAAACATGCATTATCCTTTAATAAACCTTTCTATATCTTGTATTTCGTCTGATATACGATGAAATGTACCATTTCCGATGACATTTTTCAATGTTAATTCCGTTTTTATAATCCGCTATCGCTCAGGAAGGAGTATCTCATTTTGAAGTCATATTGTGATCATTTTAATCTCTAGATACATATAAAAATTGAAGTCTATGCTCCTGATGTACGTAGTTACTGAACTATTGGTTTATACGAGCAAAGCTGTGGGCACTACTAATTATGAAATACTTAATTATAAATAATAATAGATACTCAATGTTAAAATCCACTTGGAAAAAACTATACATGTAAAAGCTTTTTAAGTGTCTTAAATTTGTGTACTAAAGAATTGCTGAAAACTTTTGAGTCGATATCTTTAACTCAAAATAACAAAGTTATCTTTGGACCCAATTATACAATCAACACAGACGGTCAGACAGTCGAGGTCAGATTGTACCCGCTCACTAATTTGCAGTGATACAAAATTTCTTGAAAATTTGAAAAGTTATATAAATATCAAATATGAGCAAAAAAATTCATTCGACGATGTCATTGAACCATCATTCTTGTAATAAATAGTTTCATCAAAAGCGATCTCTATCAATGTACACCAGAACACTATTTACTGTAACAAAAATTTCCCTAAAGGTTTCAATACCAAGCTCCATATCAGTATTTGCTAGACCAGAAATGAACCACGCGACATAGTTTGTTTCATTTGAGGAAATAGCCTATGCCATTATAGTGATAACACCAATTTTCTCACGGAAAAAATGTCCATGTACATGTCACACGATCTCATTATCTTCACAGCGATCAAACACATTGCAATCCGTAGACGGAGCGTTTTATAAAAATTAATAATGTACGGCCTATAACAATAGCTATACAATGTAAATCGGGCAAATTGATAATTCAAATTTTAAGTAGGCTGTATACGTACATGACCTTCGCATTAGACAGTAAAAATTAAAAAGAAACTTCCAATCAATGTTAGAAGTGTATTCCAGCCACCATTTTTAGTATGAAACAAAACCGGTTTCGAATATTATTTCTTCTTCTCTTTTAAAGTTATTTGCATTAGAGTGTTTTTTTTATATTATTATGAAAAATATTTGTATAACTTTATTTATGCAATAATACCATCTAAAAAATTATTGCAATCATCAATTTCATACTTACTTCTAAATATCACGACTCTATGCAATTGCAACATACACATGATAATTACAAAGAGCGATACAAATTTACTTACTATGACAAATAGAGGCAAACAACTACAGACAAGACTTTTTCTATTAAATCAATTAAAAAAAAAAAAATGTTAAATTTAAAACTGTATAGTGAACGCTGCTCAAATAACTGAAGCGAATTGCTTAATCCAGTGGATATAAAAAAACTCAATTCATTTCGATTTCAATTATTTTTAGAGTGGAAACAAAAAATACACGCGTAAATATATAGACTTGCAACGCATTTAATAGACAAAACCGAATATCATGTAAAGTGTATCAACCGTATCTAGAACGTTTTTGAAGCGATCATGGCTTATAAGTAATATGTCTCTTTTTTTAGACGGTATAGGCTCAGTGCTTTTACCACAATCTCATCTGATGTTAAGTGACGATGTGGTCCAGGATGGTAAACACACTAAGCCCAGATGTCTATTTAGTAAGAAAAAATAATTTTGAACAGACACTTATTTATTTATTTTATTTATTAATATATACTGGCTGTGTACCCACCCGCGTGTCATATACCTAACATTATTCATTTTAAAATAACCATTGTAAAATAATGTTTTGACGATGCTGCCCATGGAATCGTGTTTCATTCACAATTTTATGAGTTTTAATTTTTTTACACGGAATCCTAAGTCATGCAGATTAATTTCAGCTATCTGCCAAAGAAAGTCCCGTCAACATTCGTCTAGCCGTTCCGGAGATTAGCCGGAACAGACAGACAAGTAGACAGACAGTCAGGTAAAAATTAAAAAAAATATAAGTAAGTAAATTAGTAAAAAGTTGTTATTTTCATATTACAAACAGGCATTTCAATTTTATTTATTAGTATATTATATTACATTGTTAGCATAGTTTTATTCATTTAGTCTGTAATTTTAATTGCTCACCTGTGAGATACTGTTTTCAACGATTTCATATGTTAAATCGTGTATATTTAATTTGTAAGAAAATAATTAGCATCGTTTTCATAATTCACCTTACATCATAAACAACGCTCGATGGCACGTGCAAATTTTTACGTTAAACAATGGTTTATTGTACATATGATCCATAATGGTAGATAATACAAAATAACAATAAAAATTCGAACAATAGCATAATATTTAACAATCGCTTAAATCGTAAAATATACGTCACATGAACTTCAAGAATGTCAGTGCCTACTTAAATATCTTAGCGTCTAGTATATAAAACAGCGGACGTAAACGATATATGTATATAACTGTGGATGTAGAGTAAATTTAACTGTGAATGTAATGTAAATGTAACTATGGATATAGAGTAAACGTAACATAGAAAGCGTAAATGTAACTACGGATGTAAAGTAAATGTAACTACGGATGTAGAGTAAATGTAACTACGGATGTAGACTAAATGTAACTACGGGTGTAGAGTAAATGTAACTACGGGTGTAGACTAAATGTAACTACGGAAGTAGAGTAAATGTAACTACGGATGTAGAGTAAATGTAACTACTGATGTAGAGTTAATGTAACTACGGTGTAGAGTTAATGTATCTACGAATGTAACATTAATGGAACTGACAATAAATTATAATTAAGTTATAAAACTGAAAAGTGGAAGGGTTTAGTTTGAGTGCAGTTGTCAGAGGCCGCAGATGCCGTAAATTCAATTTTACACCCTTTCTATTCTTACTAGCATTCATTCTAGATAAAAAGAATGGAAATAAATTTACAATGATTTATGCTTAATCTTGAGCAATAAAGATGTAATAGATCAAGTTATAAGTATAATTGTGAATAAAGTCAACATAAATTGATAGATAACAGATACCTTCTCTCAGAATTCTTCACTTAAACTATTTAATACCGAAAATATAATAATTAATTAATTCGATGAACAATTGTGAAGATTAGTGGCTGAAGGACGTGAGTCTAAAGGAATGTTACATTATGTATTTAAAAAAATGGACGACAAAATTCTGTTAGTTATTTTTGAGAAACAAGGATTCCTTGATTGTGGATACATGTTACCTGCTAAATTATTATCACAAAAAAAAAACGAAATAAAACTATAAATATAATTATCAATATAGAAGAAAAAAAAACATAATTCATTCATCAACGAGCTTTGTAAATAATAGCTGTTTCTGAAACTATGCCTCCTATGACGATCATAACATAACTTTTTAACGTACTAATAAAAAACATTTCAAATTGCACATATATTTTATACATTCATCTCTTCAATTATTATATGTCGCTTCAAGAATTGCAGTAAAATAATTCAGTAAAATGAGCCATTCCAATCAGTTTTCGAGAATTTCTAATAAAACATTCATATTTTTTAATATATGCAACAGAACAGACAGACAAGAGTCGATTGTAAGACCACGTAAAATTCCACAAATGAGTAAACGATAAGAGAAACGCAGGAAAAGATACAAATAAAAACAACATTTCGGCTGGCATTGGACACGGTCGGGATTATCTTCAGATTACGTTATCTAATCCGATTCACTATCAGTTAAGATCCGTGATAGCGCGCGCTCCGGTCATGTGGTTTCTTGATAACGAGGATTATTTCATAAATTCCCTTGAGCATTTAACCCGATAGACACGTTGAACATCGAAGCGATGATGGCGTAGTTGGTAGCGTGGGTGATTCTACGTCGATGGAAGTAGGTTCGAACCCACCTATACAACTTTTTAATGATCCTTAGCTTTCGGTGAAGAAAAACATCGTGAGGAAACTATAGCATTTCGCCAAGCCTACGTGTGTTCCGGTTGCAACTCTTGAAAGTCAGTAAGTACCTCTAGACTTACTGTGTTTATTCTCAACTACATCGTCACTTAACATTGGGTGTTATATAGGCTGGTTACTAGGCTTATATAGTATTAAAAATTCGGGGATAGTTTACTTTTTTTTTTAAAAGTCCAAAAAAACTCCTTAAAAATGACAGGGGATTTTTAAAAGACACTGTTTAATAAACAACTAATAAGGCAACGAGTACAAACATTCTAAAATGTTACAAATCACCTTGAACTATACATGTACAAAGGTTGCAAACGTTGCTTTATTGGTCATAAATTAGGAGAATCGAGTACACATTTTGAGGAAACTTCAATAGAAATGTTCAAAACATTAAAAGTTACGAAAATTACAATTTGTCTACGCTTAAACCTTCTATGGATTGTCTGGTCTTTACCTGGCAATAAATATACTCTAAGAACAGTAACAACCACCGCGACTCAACATCCACTCCAACAAAAGTTTTTACATAATTGTGTATGTACGGGTTGATTTCGAATGTCGGAGAACTAACATGTGTCTTGCAATGTATATATGGTAGACCTAACCCAATACTCTAACTTCCAGTACAACACGATCAATGTAGCTGCAAAAGACAGCAATATTATTGTCCAGACAATATCTCGTAACTGTACGTTTGAAACTAGTGCGAATAATTCCAATTTTAAACATTATTCAGGCGCTAGAAAATCGTTATGCGTTTATTTTTAAGCGGAGGAGACGAAATATTTGTATCTTTTTCCTGTTCTCTTTGAAGTTATTTTTATTACGAGTATCCCTATATTTCCATTTATTATGCATGCATGCCGTGGTTCCCTGTCGTCAGAGGATCTTTTATATAAGTAAACAATACTACAAAAAACACCGTTATATAGTGTAGTACTATCAATAGTATTTCAAGTCGCTACTTAATCAGGTGAGCAGTAGTTAAACATGCCTTGCCTATGACACTTCGTATTAGATACAAAATTTTTACTAGTTCTTACATAAAGGGTATGTGACAATTAGTGTAAAATCCTACTCATCTAGTATGACTTCCAAACGCTTCTTATCGATTTAGCATCGATAAATGCAGTTCAGTGCAGCTTATTGCGCAACGTACGAGAAAATGAAATTTCTTCGTAATGTTATTTTTCCTGAATTTTTTCGTTGTTCTGTTATTTATTCTGCTATTCGGGGAAAATACAAAGCTAACAGATCATAAAAATCGATTCAAACTTTTTATAGTTATAAATCTTGTAAATAACCCGATTTTATTTTATATGAATACATAAATTATTTACCTTACAATGAAAAAAAAGACATCATAAAATATTATCCGACATAATTTCCTTGAAATAAATAAACTTTATCTGAACCTTGTATAAATACATGTCCAAATGTTTAAGTGGCGCCACTGCCTTATATATTTGAACTTGCAAGAGATAATGTCATTGCATAACCGTATTTAAATAAAATTTTATACAGTTTACATTGTTGTTTCTATATAATCTGTGCCAGTATTAAATTGTATTTTTAGCAGACTATTGGTACGGATTTCATCTTCAAAAATGATCTTTATAAGGCACTTTTCTTTCTTTATTTAACCTAAGATACGATACCTACGATAAAGCAATAAAGTGAACTATAAATAACATTATCCCAGAACTAAAACATTCATAAATTACTAGCCCGGTAGAAAAATCGCAAAAATTATACAGGCATACCAAGCAAACAGTGTATCGCCTGTTCTTCAATTCAATAAAAATAGTTTTACATTTATGAGGAACAGGTATATAAGATTTTAAAAAAACAAATACATATATTATATTTACAAAATGTAAAAAAAAATTAAAGCCTTTATTGCCTAAGCTAGAAGCGCCTTCCCATCTGTTCGTCAGAAACACCCGATCCCACAGACCGTATGCCATGATGCCTTCAAAGGTTAATTCGCACATATCTCAGAAGTAGATGAAATGAAGCTTTTAGTTAATAAGAATCTGACATAACACAGCCTTCGTTGTCCGAGTGATATATATAAGATTTATTAAAAAAAAAAAAAAAACAATTTTCTAAGCTGAATGATATCACTATCAAAAATATTTCATACACAATAAATCTTTTAATTTATCTCCGATACAAATAATCATTTTAAATCAAACTCCGCGATAAGATAAAGTTGTGTAACCGACGCTATGATAACAGAAATACATGCAACATCGATCACATAGATCGAGATCTTAACTGTATCACGGTAGAGTTCAAAATCAAGGTTGATTATCGTTATTTAAATTATATCGTTTATGGAAGTGTTTACATATGTAATTAATTTTATAACAATTACATAATGTTCGTACTGTCATTACATATTTGATTAAACGAGTTTCGTTCGTAATTTTATTATTATTTTATTTTTAACATGGAAAGTGTGAAGTTCTTTAAAACCTCGTGGTTACTAAACATATATGTATTTCTATTACCTTCTTGAGTTATCGTTGTAAAACAATAATAAAAAATCAATGCAAATAAAAAAAAAAAAAAAAAATTGTGATTTAAATTAAAGTAACCAGTGCTCCAATTTATTCGCCAGTTTCATAAGTAATGTATTTATTTATTTAGCACGTAAGAAAATATGTAATTACATTTAAAAAGCGGAAAAACGTTAATGTGTGTAAAATAATTTCATGAATATGAAAAACTGTGTTATAATAGACCTTCAGAGCTTTTTCTGAAACTTCACGATAAATTCACAGCGTTATTAAAGGGAGCGTTCTAGAAAATCCCTAAGAAAACATTTATCGGGCAATTTTTTTATAACAAACAAACGCAAGTGACCTTCAGGACCTTCGGGACCTTGTCAGTTTTAGGGTGCTTTGTGATAGCGCTTAGAGCACTCATCCGTGCGATAGTAAATCCCCAAGCTTAGCCTTAGCCTGTTTAGGCTATTACAATCCTTGATGTATAAGTTTGACGCCTGCAATTAATTAAAAAAAGAAAAAGAAACAATTGGTTGTACAATATATGAACGTATTTAGGAACCGGTTTACCATGCAATAACAAATGCGTAATCGCACCGATAATAAAAATAAAATAGATAATAACATATCATTAATCATTAAGTAAATGAATCAGGTAAAAAAAAGTTTCCAGAAAAATCGCAGACAGTCTGTTCGGTACAAATAATTTAACATATGGTATGTTTTTGAACAAGGAGTCTAATAGTATTCACCTTGCCATGGTTTATGAATAAAAGAGTAAGCCCAAAAGAATAGGATAAAAATCTCTGACTATTATGTATAGTTTTGTGTGTTGCTACTGTTTATTAAATATTATGTTTTTATTTCGTTTATCGTCCAGCAGTGCCTCAAGCGGTAAGGTAGCGAGACTAAAAGAAGTGTTTCGGAAACGTTATATGTACAGTATCTATTTATGTATTTATGCAGAACAGCTCCGAACATGATTCGATCCCTAATTGAGGATGCTCATGCAGCCGCCGCCGCCAGCGTGATACAATAACCTACAATGCACTCTAGCATTACGAACACCACACTACACACACGCTCCTGCACATCACACGCAGATATACATTCTTTTTTTAAACATATAGAGAACTCTACCAGTGTGGCTGTATTATCTTTTACTTAGCCAACGTATGAATAATTAATGAGCTATACAGTGGAACCTCGATAACTTACAGACTGGGGGAAATGGTATTTATATATTTTACTTTATCGAGGTTTTTACAGATTGTGGATTTGAGTTAGAGAGGTTACTATATATATTATTATAAGTTATCGAGGTATGTTTCTGTGCTTTGTTTCGGGATTATTATACATATGTATATAGTTGTACCTAGATTAAATTCAAAATGTCACAGACGATCATATTGCGTTTTATTGTTATAAACAATTGGTGCTCTCAAAATTAATTTTATTTACAATACAAAAAAAACTTTAAGTTACTGAGGTTGTAAAATTATGATTTTAAGTTACAGATGTTGAGTTACCAAGTCGCTTATTTTAGTTTATTTGCGTATTTGTTCAATTAATCTACTAGAGTGTATGAAAAGAGAACATTAGATTGCATTCGAGAACACAAACTTGTAGAACTATAGTAGTATTAAACATATTATTTATCTACAGAGTTTAATTCCTCTGATGGAGTATTGACAGTCCATTCCATTCCATTCAACCATAAGGCGTCCACTGATGGGCATAGGTCTTCCCCAATAAGGGAGGGATTGCTACGATCGCCACACTTGGCAGGTGGGTTGGTGATTGCAGTGAGGTGTTTGTGTTACTCAGAGGATGCTGCTGCTCATCTCCTGGTTTATATCCCTTAGTCCCCTTTTACAACACCCCACGGGAAGATATGGGATTGTACTATTCTTAGCCAGCACCACACGGGTCATTGATATTTCTTGTAATCATTTAAAAGGAGGTTTGGTTATAACTAATATAAAGTTGATCTAAGCTTCAAAATAGCATGGTACTAATAAGTAGGCCTCTTGATAGATTCGCTTGTTGAGAATAGATTTCATTCATATTATAAATGTTACTTGATATATGTATGCACACATATCAGCCAATTTGATTCCTACATTTTTTCACTTAATTTAAATAGGTATGAGAATTGTCACATTGATTTAAAAAAAAAATTGCTGCAAACAGTAGAGCACTTATAAATATGTGATAGATGGTAATAATTTATTCATAGCATACTACACAAAACAGAACAAATTCAACATCAGTATGCATGTGCAGAAATGCATACATATATCAACTTATCAATGTGACACATACTCCTGTGATAACATAATGTCACCTTATCATTCAAAATGTCTCTAATTGTCTTTTTATTTATATTACTTTTGGCAGTTATTTCCCTTTCACTCTTTTCATCAGCCATTGTTGGTTGAATTTTATTAATTATTTCAGTATTGTTCAGTTCCGGATTATATTTGCTTAATGGATAATTTATTCAACAGTTTTGTAATTCTTTCGACTAATATTTTAATCATTAAAATTGTTGACTGTTCTACTTTTAGACGACTTTGTTCCCATTGATATGCCACAATATGCAAGTAAAAATTTAAACTTTGTTTAGATTTATTTCACAGTAATAAAAATATGTAAGTGACTTGTAAATATGGATATATTTTTTGCATATTTGCTAATATTTGTACTGTTTTACTAAACTAAAAGTTATGCCTATCCGACAGAAAAATATTCTGTTATGATATATATATGGATAACTTTGTTATTTATTATTAAACTTTTGCAAAACTATAATATTTATGTAAACTTATAAATCTTTTTTTTTATAGATATCAATCACCTCTACCCCTGTTCATATGTAAATAAACATAACTGATTTATTATATCAAAAAGTGAGTGGCATAGTTTAATTAATTTTAAGAAAGACAAATGCATTAATTAATTTACCAGTTACTTATAAATAGATAAATTATGATTCTAACAAATAACTAAATTTATTTCTTATAACTGAAATACAACAGGAAAAAAGTTATAACAATGTAACAAAACAAAGCGAAGTAAAAATGTCCAACGTAGAATTCAGACTGCAATTTTCTAAAAATTAGAAAGTGTTAATAATTACAACTTACCAAAGTATTCTGGTACCCGAACCCAGATTCATCATCGGAACCCTCTTCTTTATTCTGCACTGTTGTCATATTTCACCAGAAAGTTCTAGGGTTCACACAAGAAATACCAAAATTAGCAAAACAGTGGTATCGAAAACAGTACATGGGACGCGCGTTGCTGTTTTTTTTTTTTCTAAATAAACTACAATCAAATTATCAGTGTTCGGCCACTGTTACACATCTCCTCACCAGTCGTGCAAGGGCCACACGACCGTAATAAGATAATATTGTAATTGAATAAACGCGATTTGATGCAAATTGCTCGTGCGCCAACTACGGAAACACTAACATACGTACAGCCGAAACGTTACACAGCGGCCGACTGTCATTTTATTTGAGAAAAAAAATGACAAGTGACAGTTAACGTTCGAAAGATTATAACAACGACCATGAACTTGAACTCTTTTATCTATTTACTTACACCGCTATTTTTACTAAACAACCAAGATTAAATTTGAACAAAGTCTTAATCCAAGGTAAACAAATTATTAATGTGATTTTAAACTAGTAGATATAATGACATTCGGAACGCGACTAAACTTATATTTATCAACGTTCCGTTCCGCATGTGATTACATATTTATTTAAATTCTCGTTCAACGTCATGATATGGTTTTATCAGATTAATTTACTGACAGCATGTAATTCTATATATTTGTTTTAGATAATTTTGATATACTACAAATTGTTCAACACAACACAATGAAATAGATAATTTCATATTTTCGAATAATATTAACTAGATACCGAATCAAAGAAATTAATTTGTCCTATTTATGTACAAGTTATGGTTCTTATTGAAATAACAGAAAATAGTTTGTTATTTTTCTTTCAATATTTTTTGAAATAGATAGATTAACGTAGAATAATTATCAATATTCAATTATAATTATTTTACAGAACTAAACACGGGGTTAACATTCTAACAAAGTATAGTTTGTTTCTATAGAAACCAAGCAAAAGTAAACCTGAAGTTATATCCATGATCCATCCTACAGAAATATTTATTTATTAGAGAAATCAACAGCTTTTAATACCATATTTACTTAAATAATTATTAACATGTTGGATTAGCCACAGACGACTTCCAAATTTACTTAAAAAGATAAACAGTAAAACCTAAACGAAACACCTATAATAAAATAAATGACTTGAATATAATACAATTGTTTTCAATATGGTCTCACCACATAATTGTACAACTATACATTATACTATAAAACAGAACTATATCGAAAGACTATAAGCTATTACATTTGAGAAAAAAAAATAGGGAAAATAATTAAATTTAATTATTTATCAAGAATATTTATTATATTATTTATTAAAGGAAGATTGAATCTTTCTCTTAAACACTACACTGTTCTCAAAAAAAATATCTACATTAGCTGCTTTCATATTATATAGGTGTGAACATCTAGTCATCAATGAATGACGGGCATAGTTGGTTTGTTGCTCGTAGAAAAGTCGAAGATTTCGGGTACATATTGGTGTTGCCAACAAACCTATCTGCTCTAACAAATATGAACAATCGATTTTATTATTAATTAACTTATATAAAAACATCAGATCGGCTACCATACGTCTCTGTTCTAGAGGCAGTAGACCTAATTCGCGGAGATTCTCATTTTTATCCACCGACGGAAGCATGCCTCGTCACCTACGTAAATTCAGGGATTTATTTTGAATACTTTCGATCCTTTGACTATGTATATTGTAATAAGGAGCCCATATCTGAGATGCAAATTCTAATACACTGCGTACATAAGCACAAAACAATGCCTTTATTGAAGATTTGCTCTTAAAAGGTACTGTAATTCTCGTTATGAAGCCCAACATTTTGTAAGATTTTCAGTAATATGGTCATATTGATGTAGATATGATAATTTATGATCTAGCTTGACTCCTAAATCTCTAACACTTTCTTCCCTTACAATTGGTACATGATTGATCCGGTAATCGTATTTGATGACATTTTTTTTTGAGTAAGTAGGTAATGTACTGACATTTGGGTACATTAACATCCAAAAGATTTAGGGCACAGCATTCGCATAGTCTGTTTAAAACTAGTTGTATCTTGTAAGAATCATCAATAGCCCTTATTGGCATAAATATTTTTGTATCATCGGCGTACATAGAGAACCTCGCATATTGAAAGCAGGAACCTATGTCACTCACGTATATATTAAATAAGAGTGGCCCTAGATGTGATCCTTGGGGAACGCCTGATGAGATTAATGAGAACCTGGAGTATTGAACCCCTATTTAACTGCCTGAGAACGATTATCAAAGTAGGAAATCAACCACCGTAACAAATCTCCGTGAACAGCTATACCGATATGTTTATTTATAAGAAATTAGTGAGACAGCCGATCGAAACATTTCACAAAATCGGTATAAATAGTATCAACCTGTAAACCGTTGTCCATTGCATCAGTTACAAAATCTGTGAAACTAGCAAGGTTTGTAACTACTGATCTCTAACACATGAAACCATGTTGGGTTTCTAGAATGATTATTTTTAATATAGGGTACATTTGATTGTAAACTTATAGTTCAAAAAGCTTGCTAAATACTGGGAGAATTGAAATAGATCGACATGTTTCGATTCTTGTTCTTGAACCACTCTTGTGATATATTTTTTTGTGATTTATAAAAACTTTGTTATTTATTATTAAGCTTTTGCAAAACTCTGTAATATTTTTGTAAACTTATAATTCTATTATTTATATAGAAATCACCTCTGACCCCGTTCATAATTAAATACAAATTCCTTTATTCAAGCAGATGATTCGGAACAGCACCTAACTATTCGACATGCATTCGATGCAGATAAATCATTAGAAAAATTCTTATTCCCTGTGAAGATTACCCTACTCCATTACAGCACATGGAGACAATATAAAATAAATACTGGTAGGCAAAATTAACAGGATATAATTAAAATACACCAAGAGTATATGGCATTTTGGACAGTATCTCAGTCTGTCGTGCAGCAGTTCTTATCTTTATTTCATTCAATTGCATATTTGAGACCCTATATTATGTAATTAGTAGTATTTTGCTTTATATAATTTTGGTATTGCGCACAAGTGTATATTACAATTAATAAAACATTAATTTATAATGTTACTTATTGACATCTGTTGTTGCCTAGCAACTGTCGACCATTTGCAAAAATATAACGGTATAGGTCACTGCCCTCTGTTATTTTGTAATTAAATCCAAACAAAAATGATAATTATAAATGTCTGGGTGCAATTTAAAAAAAAAGTATGAATCCAGATAATCTTAGAAAATAAAGATTTAATTATATGTAAAGTTTCATCCCGATCGGTACAGCGGATCCCGAGAATCCAATTATCTGCATTTTTTATTTTTTAACCCGGAACCTTAATACTTTTTTTAGTACTAATATGAAGTAAGAATACTTATCATAAATTCAACCATTTGCCCGTAAAACTGTGCATTGAATAGTATTATATTCAATTTTTTATGAGTTTTAATTTTTTTACGCGGAACCCTAATTATTTTCGAAAATTAAAAGTACCCTAATTTACATGGAGTAACTTTTTTTACACGGTATGGGGTCACCTTATGTTCACCTTATTTTACACACCCTCTACCCCTGGTCCCCTCTATTATATCACAAAAAAAATAAACAAGATTTAGAGACTTCACAAGTTTAAGTACGTACAAACTCAAAATACACGACATAAAAAAAGAAGTACATAAATGTGATTTATGAAATAAAACACAACATAAACGATTAAATATATTTATTATCTTCAATTATTTATGAATAACACTTTAGATACTATATAAATGAATCTAACTGTTATTTATTTCTCACTGTTAAATAACCATGTGTGATTTAATGTAAGGGATTAAACATAAGTCTACAGTTTTATGATGTTAACACAAGTACGGACCGGACCGCGGACATAGTACGGCGGGCGGTCGATGTTTTTAACCCCCTAAGTAGGGGACAGGCTGAAACGGTTTATTATAAAAAACCTTTTGGATTTTACTTTTTCATTTGGTGACGGGTAACTTTTGAACAACATCAACGAATAACATTTTTTTACACTCAATAGGATGTCTGTTTGGTCAGGGCATCGTTTTATTTCTCTAAAAAATCAATAGATGGCGATGTTTCCTTATTAACAATTTCTGTATATAAGAACTAAAATGACTCATTACTCACTAGTAATAAGTTTTGTGCTAATAAACTCATAGATTTGGGTTCTTGAGGTAATACTGCAGTTGCTGTAACTAACAAGTCAAGCTTATTGCACTAATTATCGGAAAATGAACCATAACATCTGCTGGACCAGCCAGCACGTTAAGATTGTGTTTAAACACTAAAATATAGTAATGCTTTTTTTAATACCTTATAACGTTTGAAAATGATGTGCTGACTAATGGGCCTGATGGTTATTAATATTATGTTTACGAATATATAAACGGATGTAGAATATAGTATATTGATGCAAATCTACCAGAAACGTATACATATTATTGATTGCTTATGAACTTTTGATAAAACAAAAATGCACTGGAAAATGTATTAAACACATTAATAATATAGTACAGGGATATGTAGAGCAAAGCCAGTCAGATGTATTGCGCGAAGTGAATCCAGTACGTAGCATTTAAAACAGAGAAGAGAAAAGGAAAAAAAAATACTCGAGAGAATCTGTCTATATTAATGGCTCTCATTCTTGCTTTTGCCGCTTCTGCTACATCCTGGAAAATTTTTAAAATATAATGTCTTACAATTTATTATCATCAATTCTTACACCTAAATATTTTTGGTTTCAAAGACTTTTGCATTGCGAAACGTAGTTCTTATTTTTTTTACGCGGAACCCTAATTATTTTACGATTATCATGCGATAAGACAACATACGAAGTCAAGCACATAATTAGTCAAGTCAAGACAAGTCATGCACAAATAATATTAACGCTAATGCAGTCAAACCTTACAGTTCCATAACAGGAATAACGTAAGCGATTCTAAATACAAAAACATTATAAAATTAGAGAGCTCGGAGACCGAGGCTCCCTTTTTAGATAATATTTTAAAGTAAAGACTAGGTTACTTCGAAACCCTAACTCGGGAGAAATAATCATCACTTTAAAAGTGATAATTAATTCGTAGTAGCGAGTTCTGAAGTCGATACCAAGAGGAAAATGTTGTTCTTGCCTTCATAGCTGACATAAAAATCCGATTTTTTGCATTTGTCGGTATTTTTCAATAGCACACAGGCAGCAATAAAATAAATAGAAATATCTATCTAGAGTACATTTTAAAAACTTTGTAACAAGGCTCACCTTTGGTTTTCCCGCACCATCACCGAGGATAATGTTTACCAGACAATATTCCATGAGAGCCATAAACACGAAGCTAAATAGAAAGCATAGATTATTTTTCATAGTAAAATTGCATTGCAGTTAACAACTATAAGTCCGTTCACAGTTTACCTCTGAAGTCTCATTTTGGTATGTTGGCATTACTATCTGTCACGTAATCAAAATATTTGTCAATCGTTTTGGATTTTTACTTTTTATAATGCATTTAAATAATATTACATCCCAAAACGAATTCGAAGTAGTGCTTCAAATATTTTTGTAGCTATACGTACATTCTCTGAAAGAAAAGATCAAATAAAGTTACGTAAATTCCATTCTTCAACGATTTGCCTTCATGGCTCGCACGTAAAATAATGTTGTCTGTGTATTACACTTTTATAATTTTTATAGGAATAAATATAAAAAAGTCATCTCGATTTACTATAAAATAAAGAAAAAACCTTGATTTGAATCACAATGTAATAAATAAATAAATATTATATTAATTATTCCGCAAAGAAGGAGAAGTTGCAGCTATCAGTACTAAGTACGCCAAAAAAAATACGTATCCAAAAAAGAGGATTGATATGTGATCAGAAATAAAATACCTGTAAATTATGTTGTTTTTATTGATAAACAGCTATAAGTTTTTAGCGAAAACCTATCTTACAATTGACTGATATTATCTTGTTCATGCGACCCACCAACATACCAAAGTGGCCAGTAGCTACGGAGTATCTTTTTGCTGTGATAGCTCAAGCTTACAATTGTGTATTCAATTAAATCAAGGCGAATAATACATATCTCACATGGTAACATAATATTCAGAACGACAACTTAACGGCTAGAGGTAAAATAACTGTGAACGGACTATACAGCCATTATCAAGAATGATGACTTTGGGAATCTTTTGTCATACTGATAGTTATCAGTGTGAAAATAATATAGTCCACAGCAGATTGCTAAACAATATGAATGATGACTTTTTTTTGATCTGAAACATCTTGGCAGTTACACCGACTCGTAAGCCGTGAAGCAAATAACGTCTGTTTTACTTACACCCAGAGTTCCGTGACGGCCAACTATTTTGAAAAGTATCAAACACCAATCCATGGATCAGTTTCTTAAGCAAGTAAGATGAAACCAAAAGAAGCCGATAGTGAACATGAACTGTGATAGATAGATACTACAACTCACACAGTACAAACGGACATGAACGCGTCGACCGCTTTCAAGTAGGAAACTGGTGGCAATTGGGCCTGTGATTTAGCGTGCTGTGTCGAAAGTGTCAACAATGAGGTCACTCCAAGTGTGACCCTCGCTGGAGCCGCGTCAGGTTTTATCCAGAACGAGACCCACTGTCAACAAAGTACTTAAGTAATTATTTTTTTTAATTCAGTTTAAATGGTTAAAAATAATTTGTACAAAACATTCGACGTATTATTCTTACGTAAATATGATAACTTTTTCTAAGAACACTTAACTACTTATGTACTGATTTTGGTCTAATATCGATTTCTGCACACTTATTGATAGGCAATATTAAATCACAATATAAATACTTTTTGTTATCTATATACGTTTATTAATTTTAGCCGTCTCCATTTTGTTTCCTTGTTTCTAAATAAAAAACGTTTGAAATAAAAAATGTTTTTCGTTTGTAAATTTCTTTAACTGCATTTTGCCAAGAGGTGCAGAAAAGACTGAATGTGTGGAAGCAGAGGCTGGAGAACGTAGGCCTAAAAATAAGTCGAAATAAAACAGAATATATGTCCTGCTACTTTGGCAGTATCTCCGGTGCTCTGCCAATAACACTGACGGGAGTAAACCTACCGGTCTGTTCCGACTTTCGCTACCTCGGGTCACTTATACAAAGTAATAGAGAGATCGATCGTTAGGTGAGGCGGAGAATCAACTCAGGTTGGATGAAATGGCGACAGGTCTCAGGCATAACTTGCGACTATAGAATGCCAGTTAAACTGAAGGGCAGAATATATGTCCATTATAAGACCTGTCATACTGTATGGATCGGTATGTTGGGCTAGTAAAAGGATGTATGAAAAGCGATTGGATGCAGCAGAGATGCGAATGTTGAGATGGATGTGTGGCGTGAACAGAATGGATAGGATCAGAAATTAGTATGTTAGAGGAAGTTTGAAAGTGGCTCCAGTGATAGAAAAGACGAAAGGCAATAGTTTGTCTTGGTAAGGATATATTTTGAGAAGAGACGAAACGCATGTGACGAAGAAAATGATGACTATGAAAGTTGAGGGATGGTGGGGGAGAGGACGTCCAAAGAAAAGATGGATAGATTGTGTGAGGGAAGATATGAAGTCAAAAGGGGTGAATAATGATATGGTGGCTGACAGAGATGTATGGAGGAGGAAGACATACTGCGCCGATCCTAAATAACAAATTGGGAGCAGGACGACGATGATGATAATAATAATGATTGTAAATTTCTTTAACTGATATTTAAATCTTTTTTAGTACATTATTACGGCAACTTAACGATTACATATTACATATCTTCACCTACTTTCAAATTAACAGGTTATTAGCTATGATGATTAATGTATTCTTTATCAGAATGAAAGTAGACAATCGTAATTAACAATTAGTAAACAAGTGTTAAGAATGTTAGTACGTTTTTTATCGTGTTATCAAATAATCCATAGGTACGTGTCGGAATAACTGGATTACCTGATTATCAAGGATCAAACCTTTCCACTGGCCTAATAAAATTTAAAACAATGCTTAAACCGATATGATCGTCTTTGTGTTTGTCACTAATAGGTATTTCTACTTTTTTTTATGTATTTTCAGCTATTAACAGGTAACATTAATCTCTATTAATATTTATTTTTCATGATATGTTTAAATTGGACTGAGAAAGCAAAGCTTCCTATTTATCCATATTGTTTTGGGCCTTTTTTCCACTTTCTAACTTTTTTTTGTCAATTCATCTTCCCCTCTATATTATCGATTCCTTTTAAAATTAAATACAAACAGACATCTATCATAAATTAGACAGAAATATTACTTTTTTATTAGAGCTAAGATTCCCCCTGCAGTTAAAAATTATTTTACCCGTGTGGGTCCTATCTGAAATCAGTGACAGCTCATCTCCATCTAAGAAGTGATAATGCAGGTATATATAAATATTATAGAGTTAATATTATGGGTTTTGTTACTTGGCCATCGGGATCATGTTATTTTCAAAATTAGTTGATCATGGATCATGCAATTTCAGAGAAGACTCATCTTGCAAACGATCTGTAAATGGAATGAACTATCTAAAGGTTAGGTTTTCACAGAGAAATACAGCCTAAAATCTTCAAAAAAAGGCGAATGAATTTTTTAAAGATTAGTCAACGTGGTGTCGGAATAGACCATTGACTACGTTAACTTTTATTTACTACTTTACGGTAAAAAAATATGATAATATAAATTTTAACAAAAGGAACCCCAAGTCCTAATTAGTATTTACACGATAGGCATAACACGAGTTTGATTGATTAAGAAAAAGATTTTTTAAGATAACAGAAATAAATGTTTTTTCCCTATGATATCCTACATTCATAATACCTTGTCTAGTTTTTGAGGGCATTTTGAATAAATTAGACCAATTTAAAAAAAATACGCAGATAACATAATTCATACTTCATGGAATACTTTTTCTAAGGCTAAATTGAATTTATTTTCCGGCTGATCTTCTGTTTTTGAATGTTCATTTGATTTCAGTGAACTAAAGCTTAGCTAAGTGAAAATTCCACGGAATCCGTCCTAGCTAATCCTTACGATTTGTAACAGAAATAAAGGGTTCTGCACAGAACCCATGTACCTGAGTGTGATGTGCAGGAGTGTGTGCAATGTAGATGCGAGTAATGCTAGAAGTGCATGCAGTGTGAGTGTATCGCGTTGGCAGCGGCTCCAAGAGCCTCCAAAGTTGGAGATCGAAGCAAGTCTCGTGCAACTACCAGAGGGGGACCCAGAGTGTGTGCGGGAGGAAAGTTAGCCGCACGTCCCCGGCGGCGGGAACGGCGGTTACACGAGCGTGGCGGTGGTAGATGCACGATAAAGCCGACTTACTTTAGACTCTGGTCTACCGGCAGGGTCGTTATAGTTCTTAACTATAGTTCATAGTTCTTCATATTTAACATCAGATGAAGTCATTAATTTTGCTAGCTAAACAATAATGGGAGATAAAGATAAAGAACAACTTACAGACATGATGACAATGAGGCACGTTGGTATATAAGTGTTGAAGAGATGGTAGCCGAGACGCCGTTTCAATTTGAATATCACTTCCAAACATGTGAAGTTACCTGTACATATTAAAACAAACGTATTGTATACTATTTTTAATATTGTTGATGTGAATTATACAAATAAGGGCATAAGAAGCAAATACCAAGATCTGGATGTCTTTTTCATGGTACGTATTAATTAAGACTGACTGATTAAAGGGATAGTTGCTCAAGACAGACAAAGTGCCAATCGATGCAGATTTGAAATCATCATGATAAAGTCATAACTTTTTGCACACCTTATATGCTCAGTGCTGTGAGCACAATCTCACCTGATGTGACGATGTGGTCCAGGATGGAAAACACACCAATCCTAGAGGTACTAGTTCTCAAGTGTTGATGTCGGAACACACCTATTGGTTTTGGCGTCAGGTTTTCAAACTTGAGGGTGGTAGATACCAAGGTTGGTTTTGTTAGAAAATGTCTTACCGCCATGATGATTTCTGATATTGACATACTTAACTTCCCAGTGAAGTTAAAAAAGTTTCAGCAAAACCTATAGCTGTGTTTTAGCAACATTATATAAGAGTCAATTAATCGGAAAACATCAATAACGTATAATATGTGAGTCTCTCATTTTGTTTTGTGTTAACCCTGTAAATGCAGTTGTTTTTTAAGTACCAATGAATTTTGATATATGTAATTGACCCGTAAAGAAATAAAATACATCTAAATAAATTTAACAATAAATAATACAATTTTGAGGGATTTTAGAAACAGTGATCTAACAAATTTTGTTCCTAAATGTACATTGATAAAATAAGAACAAGCTTTTTGGCAAGTCACCCCAAAGTGTTTAAAAACAGATATATAATTTTCAATCGGAATTATATTAGAATCATGAAACTTTAGATGTAAAGTCAGTACATTTATGTATTTTTGAAAAAAGCAAAACCCTGAACGGGTAAAGAAAATTTAGACAACACAAGCAATGCATAAAAACCTATTTAGCAAATGTCTTTTTTCCCCAAAACTACAAAACATGTACTCAAATTTCATTTTCGTGAATCGATTTTTTTAAACAAACACGAAACATTGATATACTGCCGATACAATGTTACTCGAAATCTTAAGATGAGCTTACAATCATGGCTGACTTTACACTAGTTAAGGTTAAAACTTAAGGTTCTGGTTCTCCTTTTGCCTTACCATCACTTGAAATAAGTTGTGGTTAAAATAATTAAATTGATATTGAAAAAAGAATCAAGCAAAGACAAAAACACCTTGGCTCAGCGATTATCATAAAGAAAGTAGGTCAAGGTGAGATTCTACGAGTTCATCTTTATATGATCCTTCATCCGGATTAAGGCGTTATCCGTCAGTCTTTGTCAAGCTTAGCAAATACTGGTTATCAGTTTTACAACGTACAATGATATTGTAATTACGGTGTATGTAGGTATTTTGATCGAAAACAAGAGAAGTATAAATTAATGTTTTACGCTGTATGACTTCAGAAAAGCTATTTACAGCTGTCATAGCTACCATCAATTTAAAAAACATCCCAAGATTAAACCACGTTAAGAAACTACGAAATTTGTAAGTGTTATTTGTCTAGTTCATTAACTTTAGTTGCATCTGATCCTAATTTTTTTATATATGAAAAGAAAATTATTTGCACAGTTTTAAAAAAGATCATAGAAAGACATTTCAATGATTTTAGAAATTCCTCGAAAAGTCTCTCATATAGTCTGTTAGAAATGTGATGAAATTTCTGGCATGAAGTTTCTATGATGTTATATGTATTAAAATCGTCGATTGGTCTACACATAACATAGATATTTACCTGTAGAATAGACTTGTGTGCAGTCAGCCGTTCGATTCTGTACCAGCTCTAATTGGGGCAGTTCTATGTTCTCGTCCACAACGAGGGGTACTTCAGGGTCCCACTGGAAGATCAGGTCGTCCGTCGTATGCGACACTGTAATAGCGACAGACGTACATTATTGTAAATTTTGACACCATTAATAATTCAAATAAATAAAAACTATACGAATATACACGACTGGATCAAATCTACTATTCTCATGGTTGAAAGACCGTAACGGAGTCTCATTTTGACGCGTATTTTATGTATAATTCAATTACATAATAACTTTTATTTACCTTCTTCTTAGTTAATGACAACATGTGAAATTCGTCAGAGTCAAGCTAGAGGCGGATCGTGGTTTTTAGGGCTCTATGCTAACTAAAGCTATGGGAGCCCGACGAAAAAATTTTTATACGTAAAACGAAGTAAGTGGTAACATGGTAAGTAATTATCCTATAGGATAATGGAAAAGTAGCTTTCAATTGTTACACCTTGGACGTACACTTGAGTAACGATCATGACCATTTCATAAGTATGAATAAGTTTATTCTTTTTTATTATTATTAATTTCTTTCTTGTTTTTATATTTATTCGACTTAACGCCTGTAGATGTCAAAGCCACTTATTGGAATCCAGCGCTGCAGTATCTACCGCAAGGAGATGCGGAATTGCTGAATGAGGGGCTGTTGTTGTATAACCTCGAAAATACTTATAATGTTTGTTTTTGTAATATATTATCCGACAATACATATTTTTCATTAAATTGCTATTAGCAGTCATTCGTTAGTTGCGGGGCCCTTTCTCTGTGGGGTTCTACAGTTGGGGGCCTTAGGCTTTTTCTATCGGAGATTGTATAGCTTGGCAAAGCGACGACATTGTACCTGATGGCACAATCCAATCCAAAAATAGTGGCGGCCGTCCAAAGAACGGCTATCAATCATCGGTCGTCCCTGCCATGCCGGCCTGCACAGATACATATATCATCATGCTACTTTGGAAACGCGTGATGTTATAGGAAGAAGAAATAGATCGGCCGGAAGACTGTTCCATAACTTTACAGTACGGCAAATGTATGACCATTCGAAAAGTTTGGTTTGTGCCTGGATGGAAGTTACTTTAGAGCTGTGGCACTCGCCATGACAGAGACAGTAGAACACGCTTAGCTATGCAATGTTCCTGTGGATGTAATGAAGCGGCCTGATGAATTTTGTAACGTCTGCATCGTTTTCAATCTGATCAGTGTCAAGCGAGTAGAGAATTTTCCAATACTATATCAACTTTCTAGCAAAACAATGGCCAGTTTTCTAGAATTTTCTAGGGTATATTTGTGACGCCTCAGATTTCAAGTTCCATTTTATTAATTCTAATGTTCTTCACTCGGGCACAAAAATCAAACGATATAACAAAAAAATGCAAAAGTAAAATACCTTCAAGGTCACATAACAGACAGGGGCCCGGAGTGTGACCGAAAGTAAAATTAGCCACCCGGCCCACGGCGGAGGTATCGGTGATTACACGGGCAGTTTGTTTATTGGGTTCTGCGCACTGCAGTTTGAGGAATGCATTGACGCATAAACCGTTTCAACTCACCGTCAACCTCTACTTAAGACTACGGTTCTTTTTAAAATAAGTTTCTACTTATCATAATCGTATCTGTTTGTCTGTTCGATAGTTGATTTATAACTCAAGAACCACTAAACAGATAATATAATATCTGGTTAAATTTTCACTTATAATACAATAAAAGCAAAGAACGGGTTATAAAAAAAAATCGCGAGCAATATTTTTTTATAATTCATGCGAACGGAGCTGCGGGCACGGCTAGTATAGTTATAAAATAAAAAGAAACCCATTAAAATATATCTTATATCTTAAAGAGTCGGTCAAACGTTGTATGTAATAGACGAGGCAATCGGGCGACGAGTGGCTCGATCGAAGGATCTATTTATAGCGACAGTTCGAGTCCACTTTACACACGTTAGCTCGACGGACCCTCAGGGCGCCGGAGGCTTCGGATCTGAGATCGAATCGCGCTGACTCCAGTAAGAAGTCGAGCGGTCGAGCGCACTTGCCCTATATTTTACGTGCCTCTCGAGCCGACGATTTCTATATCCACAAACTTAACCGATATCCCAGAATGCGTTTTATTTTTAAAATATTTCCACGTTACGTGCTAATAAAGGTTTAACGCGCACTGCCAATTTTTACCGCGTTTTTTTTTCTGTTCCGTCTTCTAGTAAAAAACCGATTCTATAATGAGCAACATCTCTATCTGCTTATCAATTAGTTAGGTTATTATTTCATAACTGCTGAATCTATTTATACGATACTTTTTTATGTGAAATATCTAATGCGGCGTTTCAGACCGACTGTGGAGTGATGTCCCATCGCCACGCCATACGATAGAATGAAATATCTCATATGTAGTATGTCTAGTAAAGCGTCGCTATATGCAAGTAACTTTTGTGCTAAATTAATATAAATATTTATCAAATAAACAATCATCTTTTAAAAAAACGGGATATTTTATTTTTAATTATGTCATATTTATTTCTTTTCATAAACTATCCTTTTATGCATATTATCTGTATAAAATAAATTCTAAGTTTCACGTGAGCCAGGCGTCCAAAGACAACTCATTTCAAAAAAAATCACAGACACTATATTATTTAGCCAGGTTATAGGGTGTACCTACATGTTTCTTAAGTTAGGTAATGGTAGTGTTTTAGACGTTCATACGCGCCTTCTTAGGGCCTAAATTGAATAAAGATTTTTTTTTTTTTGATTTTGAATAAATTAAACAAATTATAAGGATAACGATTAATTCGAAAAAAATTAAGAACAGCAAAGTTTCTTGTAATACTTTGCCTAATTCATTGAACAAATGAGATATAAATCTATGTAATAGTAAAAAAAAATTATTAAAAAACACACTGTAGCTAGACGAATTCAGTACATTATTTTTACTCCAATATTTTATTTGTTGCATCAGTTTAATTGTAGCCTATTTCAACACATTCAACTTTTCTAAATATTTCATAAAATGTATCAATGTATAACATTATACCAAAATAAAATGTAATTAATTATAAAAATATCAATTCATTAATATTTATTTATTAGTAGTTTCCAGAAGATGTGACTCCTGAAAATCGATTGAAGCGAACTTAGCAAAGTTACAAACAATATCATTTACAATGAGTTTCCTAACAGTAACGCTTTTATCAATCAAATACTCGTATCCAGAGAGGCACTATTTTTATAATGCGTAGAGAGTTACGCGTTCATTTTACTGCATTATTTTTACCACTTTCATTAATATTAAAAAAGAGGATAATTTAGTAAATTTTAAAAATACGTTACTAACCTACCCGGTCAATTGACACGGTTTTTACAAAATTGTACAGCGGAGAGACTAGACTTGGCGAAGAGCTCGACACTCCACAACAATGAATTTCTAACGAGGGATCTTGTGCGTCGTTAACAGGGATTTCTTTATCCCGTGACACCAAGTTATTTAGCCACATTTTTAGGATAAAATGTTATTTATAACTATATCATATTCAAAATAAAACTGACTCTAATAAAACAATCGAGATATTGAGTGGCAGTCGTAATATAACTCTAAAAGAAACATTTAAACTTTGTCATATATAATCTTAATTATGTTTAGAAAAGAATTTCGAAACCCTTTAAGAAAATATTAGGGAATAAAACATTAAATAAGCATTGTCTCAAAGATTCACTTTCATTGTAAAGATTTCTTAGGCTTATTTACTTACTACTTGTATTTGCTTCGTGGTCGAAATTCGAACACAAATATAAATTTGAAGAATTGTAGAAAACTAACTGGTTCTTTATAACTGTTAGGGTCGGCAATAGTACATACTAAACAGAAATAAAGAAAATAAATTGATAAACAAGAATGAAAAATATCTGTAACTGTTTTATCTTTGGCTTTTTATCTTTCGATATTATTTTAAGGCATTAGAAATTAATGCGCCCGGAATTTCAATTGATCGAATCATAAATAAGAAGGTCCGCAGAAGAAGCAAAATACGATACTGATATTGCCCAAATATATATCAAACATAAGTGTCAGCGGGCAGGGCATATTGTCAGCAGGTCCGATGTCCAATCTCGAATGGCGACTACGTACCGGAAAGTACTATCTGGGTAGTCCTTTTGTCCAGGGGAATGCATTTACGCACTTCCTCTGTCGAACCCACCGAAGAGTGTGAAGTCTCCCCGATCGGGTCGATAGAGAGGTGTGTGGGACTCGCGCGGTGTTGAGGGCACCGGGAATATCAACTAAATCCCCCGGGGCCACCCGCCGCTTTAAAGGGAGTGATACGGGATCGGAGACGCCAGCGCCGCGTCGCCCCTTACGGCAGCCCCAACTGGGCCTCATCCACTCAACTCTCTCCAGTTGGTGTGAGGGGAATTGCTGCCTGACCGAGTGGCTATAGCCCGACACACAGGTTCTCCACTCCTCCCTTCTATCTTGAAAGAGATACATCCGTTACACGGTGTGGGTAGGCCTTCATTAAGGTGGGCCAACGGCCTGGTGAAGGTCACGGGAATCCGTTGAATGTGAGTGACGAAAGACCGGTCGTTGTGGAAATCTTTTGGTGTATTGTTTTAGGAGGATTCTGTGTCAACTAGACGCTACTCAAGTAGCTTCTGGCAATTGATACATACATCATTGATTTCTTCTAATGGTGCTTTAATATCCACTTTAATCACCATTACAAATCCCAGAAAATGAACATGACTTTTAATTGGTGCACGTGAACTTGAACGAAAAAAAAATTTATAAAATCGTTTCAAATTATCATATCGTATTAATACTTAAATATAAACATACACAGAACGAAAACATTTTATGAAATCACAAACTCTCATTGTAATTTTTGCAAGTTGTTTTTTTTTTATTTAGAACTTTTGAGTCTCATTACTTGTTATGAAGGCGAGTTGAAGAAATTTTAAGGGTACGTGTGTATTGTGGCCTGCTGACCTCGGGCTCGAGTTGGACGAATGTAATTTTGTTTTCTTTCAAGTAACATCAAATTATTAAAAAAAAAATCACACACAAAAAGTTTCATTTGACAGACACTTCACTGAAATGTCAACAAGTTTTATTTTCAATTTGTTTTTTTTTTTAGTTTCTCGAGTACCATAAACATAAATGAAGTTTTGTGATTATTTTTTGTCAGTTGTACGTGCGTGTGTGTTACCTTGTTGTTTTTATTTGAACTCGGCAATATAACTGCATATCATCTGATGGTGAATAACGTAGATTTCAAGAAAATATTAGTCACAATAAGTGACAATCTATTAACAGTCGCCATCATCATTCCCACATGTACCACGGCTTAATCCCCTAGGTAGTTCTAGAAACACATGCGGATCCCAGAATTTATTTTTTAAATTTTACTCTACCACAGATAAATACGTTTTTTCATAGATATTAAACTATTAATTGTAACATTATGCAAACGAGATAGCGGAAAAGAGTTAACTATTTTTTTTAAATAGAGTTAACTAGAATACAACTTAGTTTATTTGTTTCACTTACTCTTTAACAAAAATATTTTAGTGTAGATGTGTCATTGAAATTTTACACGTCCGAACGTAGGATACAAAAGTTGCAAATATTTTTTTACCACGAATCTGATACGATCTGCATAATGGTAAGTAGTCCCCCGGGACCTATAGACGCCTGCATTGTTATAGTTATAAGACGATGATGAACCGTACAATAGTCGAAATATATTAAATACCATAGAATTAATAAAACTCAGAATGGCAGTGGTCACATGTGGAGTAAACCCATTACGTGCCGGTGATTACGTAATTCTGTGTTGTTAAACGAATTTTTACATGAATCGTGTAACAGCAACAAGATTGCAATACATTGTTCAGGAAGTATCTGGCGACTGATAACTTTGAATAACCAAACGGCAATTAGAATGTTGACGTTGACATGTACCATTAGATTATTTATTGTTTCTCGGCCTATAAACCGTATCAACTGTTAAATTTAATTTATCAGGGTGGGATTTGAGCTATAATTATTCCACAAAACTATTAGCGTTCTTAGCGTTATTGCTCTATGTTAAATACGCAAATTAATCTCTGTTAAATACTCACAGCTTTCCATCTGCAGTTTGCACTCTTGTGTATCGTGAGGGTAAATGAGGAAGTTCATAGCGCAGGACAGCTTCAAAGTCAGCTTCACCATGTAAAGTATTGTTTTATCCTTGTAAAGCCATACGTAGTGATTTGGTATTGTCATCGCTTGAAAGGTTACAGATTTTGCATTCTTGAAGAAGGAATCCGGACGCCACATATGCTTCAGCCAATCGACTTCCAGGAGCCTGGACGGAAAAACACAGGTTGGGGCAACATTTCAAAATAAGTCAAAATCACCTATTTTTCTAGCGTGTCGCAGGATAAAGTGTTTAAAAAGGAACAGGAAAAGTTTGTCCGTGCATCTCTATTTTAGTGCCTACAATAATATTATCGGATTTTTCTAATTTGCGACAATTGCACGAATCATCACCAACAAAGAAAGAAAGAAAAAGTTTATTCACCAATGAGATATAAAAATAATCTAAAAATTACAAAACAAAAAAAAAGTAACAAAAAAAAAAATTTATACCCCAAAATACACATAGGAGGGTAACTATTTGTTACTGGCCAGCGCATCTCATCAGATGAAAGAGTGTCCAACTCAGTATATTCTGAAGTACCAAAAATACTCAGGCCTGATTTTCACCTAGATGTGTGTTTTTTAGATTTGGGGCTATTCAAGTACGTAAGCAACGTTTTGGTTATTTTTGATCCCTAGCCGCTTGACAGCAATGGTAAGCAGTGCTCTTACGACGTCCGTCCATCTGTAAGGTTCTGTGAAATTACAGACGAAACCCTAAAGCACATCTTATGTGATTGTGATCCACTAATACCCATACGCAACCCAGTTTTGGGTAAGCATGTGTTACTCTCGATAGAGGTACAGACGTTCTCTGCCAAAAAGATCCTACAGTATATCTAGAATGTAGGTCTAGACAGTGAGCTTTAATAATGTGGGGCGATCACAATAGACCTTCTTTGGCCGCAGTGATACAGGACTGTTCTAGCCTGTACAGCCCCTTTCAGAATAATAATAATGATATCTGGTTCACCCATGTTTGCGTAAGGCATAATTTTGAAAAAAAAAAAAAAATCAACTAAATATTACATACGTTACCACCATTTCAACCCCCCGTGCCATCAAAAATAAGTAAAACGTAAACCCTCCGCCCCCCATTGATGAAACGTTAATACTTGAATGACCCGTTTATTGCATCCATTTCCGCCCCTCCTCCATATTCTAAATAATATTAAAACAACGGAAAATCAAGAAAAACAATTTTATGAAGAAATTCACTATTGAATTAATTGCATGTAAACATTTGTTTATGGAACTCGCGCGACACTGGACGAATTCTCTAGTGCGGGTGTTATCATTAAAAAAAGAAACAGAATTTAATTTAAATTTTAAATTGTATTGCACTCAAAGGTCCAGTTCATTATTTCAGTGATTCTAAGGAACGGCGTTTTTTTTGATGATATTTCAATAACAGCGCGAGCGGAGCCACGGGCACAGTTAGTACATTTAAAAAAAAGAAAATCGTGACATACATTTATTTACCTGTATTCGGATGTCATGTTCTCTGGTAACCTCAAGCGAAAATCTTTCCAAGTCTGCGCGAAAAATATATCAGCAGCGTAAGTCTAGAAATCAATCAGATTATTTATCCTTTATTAGATTATACCAATAACTTTTTTTACATTCAGGAATTCATGATAAGATTCTGCCTATAGTGTATTTTATTAATAATACTAAATCTTCATAAAAACCGCCTTCATACGCTAATCTTTAATTATTAGATGAAAAGGATGGAACTTTTTTTTATTATTTTTTATATTTTCCAAGCTAGCTAATGCTGTTGACCGGAAGGGCTTTAACAGCTTCACCGTAACTTTGGGGGCGAGTGTTGAAAGCACTCCCGTAATAGGGTAACTAGCACAAATGCACCAAAGTGGCACGAACCTCGGCTAAGCCGTTACCTGTGTGTAAAATGTCGCGTGGAATTTTGATCTTAGCTAACCCCTACATTTTTTATTTACCTAAAAAAAAAGGTTCCTTACAAGACCTATGTACCTGCGTGTTATGTACAAGAGTGTGTATGAAGTAATGTCCGTTTAATGCTAGATGCATGGTCAGTGTCACAGTATCGCGCTAATCGCGATGTCAAGAGCCTCCTCAGTTGGGGAACGAGACACGTCTTGGGCCGCCACCGGAGAAAATGATGGAATCTCTTTAAGGTTTGACTGTGGAAGTCGTACTATTTATACATATTTCATTTTTTTCGAATTAAAAAATGGCGTTGACCTTAGAGCAGTCGGTCGAAAAATTCTACGAACCAGAACTCTGGCTATTAATGTCATGTGAATTCCGGTGAAATCATTCTAATAAACTTCTCAGTTCTTATTATTTATTTAGTTTATAGTTTATTATTATTAGTTAAAAAAAATTGCCTGTTTCTGTGTAGTTACTGAGTACAGTGCTATGGTTTCATAACATTGTTATTCTTTATCGAAAATTCAAGCTCATTGTGGAATTTGAGCTTAGTTTGGTTAACACAGCAAACAGTGTACGTTTTGCAAAAAAGAAATCAACGCATTAGGCAAATAATAGAACTTTCGAACGTTTTGCCTAGAACTTTCTAAAAAAATTATTGCGATAATTCATAATGAATTTTTCTTGTAATTATTTTTAAATCTACTTGACATGTCTACAGTTATCGAAGTATATCACGTAACATCCCACCGATTTATAAAAGGAAATTTTAATCTAGTGCATCTTTTCACTAGTTTGCTTGAAACTCGTGGACCACAGAAAGAAATTACTCCAATCTTTGTTAAATCATAGATTTATTCGCTCACCAAAATATGGGGGGGGGGGAGTTCACCTGTAGATACAATTATAGATCGTAGTTACGTGAATAAAGAAGATATCTCTTCCTTTTCAAAACTTTTCCACGAATTTTTGTGCACCTCAGAATTTACTTTGCGTGTCATTATTTAATGTACAGATTTTTCAGCGCAATAACCCAAACTATAATACGTATAACTTCACCAATATTACATAACTCCGAACCAACGGATATACGATTTTTTCAAACCGAGGCAGAAATTTAATAGTGGCGCCTTCTTATCCAGTGTTTGAGATAAATTACTTTAAAAAAACTCACAAATACATAATGGTTGGTATTTTTCCTCAATGGGACAATAAAAAAACCTTTTCATAAATTTTTACTCTTTATATTACATATTTTACCTAATAACTTTTTCATTCGAATGATATGAAATTATATACCCGGGAAAAATAAACTAGATCTTCTACATTCAAAATATCTATGTACATCTAAACTTTTAAAGAGGCTTTCGTATGGTAGGCGCTTTGTGGATCAAGTTTATTTTTTATTTTTAATCAAATTATATTGTAATTTTAGCGTCCCCTGAAACTGCCTTCTGGTGCACCAGTAGCCTCCCTCCTAGATTAGGGGTAGGAACAACAAATAAAAACCATTATATGTCAGATACCAAGATACCGCAAAAAATTCAAATTCAAATAATAAATATGAAATCACGAGCTTACCATTGAATTCTCGTCGATCGAATCGAGTCCCATCACGGTCACGTGGAAGTTGACGGTGGTCGGTTGGTCGTTGATCTTCGGCGGTCTCATTTTGTCGTACAAGCGCGGATCCTCCGGCAGCAAGTCTTGGAAAGTTAGGAGCGTGGATCTGCGGCGAGGCAGTTTACCTACTAAACTAAACTATATATATAAGGGAACTACTATATAATATACTAGCTGTGTGCCCGTGACTCCACCCGCGTTTCATATATTCTTCACTGCGTAATAGTTTTTAAATAGTCATTGGTAAATGATGTTTTGATGGTGCTATCCAATTAACATATTTTCATGACTTTTTAATTTTTTTTCCCGAAAACGTAATTATTTTCGAAAAATTAAAGTACCCCAAGCTCCGCGGCGCCACTTCAGCTAATTACCAAAAATGTCCCATCAAAATTGATCCAGTCGTTCCGGAGATTAGTCGGATTAGACAGGCAGACAAATATTTTTTAAAATTGTGCTTTTGGTCTATACATTCATATGTATTGAGTAAAAAGTTATTATTTTCATTTTACAGACACTTCAATAGTATTTATTTGTACAGGTTATTGCTCGCAGAACCGATACCCGATACTACTACGCACCGGAAGATGCGATGGTGGCGCAGTGGATAATTCGGCCGGATTCAGCGTCAATGGACGCGGGTTCAAACCCACCAATCCAACTCTAAAATCAGCCTGAGCTTTCGATGAAGGAAAACATCGCGAGGAAACTATAGCATGATGGTAGGGCATTTTACCACCCTCAGGTTCGAAAACCTCTAGCCAAATACCAATAGGTGTGTTCCCGCAGCATCACTTGAGAACCAGGATCTAGAATTAGTGCGTTTACCATCTTGAACCACATCGTCACTTGACATCAGGTGAGATTGTGGGCAAAGCACTGAGCCTATACAGTGTAAAAAAAAGTCGCAGCGTAGGTAGGTATCCCATATAGTGGACCGACTACTTGATTAAGGTCGCGGGAATCCGCTGGATCCGGGTGGCGCTAGACCGTTCGTTGTGGAGATCTATGCCCAGCAGTGGACGTATTTCTGTTGAATCGTTAAGGGACCGTTCAAGTATAACGTAAAAGTCAATACTTACAATTATATCCTTCGATAATTATTTTATCAAGATATGGCGGAAACAGGGATTTGAAAGGTAATTACGTAAATAATTATTACTTATACTTTTTGTATTTTATTTTTGTTAATTATTCCAATGCTTATATTATCATGAACGTAATACTTGGCGGACCTCTAAGTATAAAACGTATCAAAAAACCCGTTTTTATATATGCTGGCATAACTATACCATCTGAGGCCAATGCCAAATTCGTTGGATGGGGCAGCTGACAAATTGCCACGTTGTAATTTCATTTTAATAAATCACTATAGGAATCTCTTACGAGTTTAAATATTTAATCGTGTTTAACTTTAATTGTATTTATAATTTTTACTAAATTTTGTTAAAAATATACTTCTGAGCTCGCGACTTCGCGGCTAGGGCCCCATCGACCGGGGCCTGAGGCATTTTGTCAGCTCTGCCACCCTATAGTTTCGCCACTACCTAACGCCTCTACTCTAACGAAAGCTTGAAAATTCATTTTAAATATGTGTAATTTCTAATGAAATTTCACATTCACATTCACATTCATTCACACCACTTTAACTTTTCTGTGCATTCTTAGTAAAACAGTAAAAAAATGTAGTTTAGCTTTATTTCGCCAATTGTGTAGTAAATTACGTGCATTTAAATTTAATACTGTGTAGCTTTGTCACCACAATCTGATGTTAAGTGATGAAGTGGTCCAAGATGGTAACCATACTAAAACTAGAGGTACTAGCTCTCAAGTGATGCTGCGGTCAGGTTAGCTGCCTATAGGTGTTTGGTAATAGATTTTAAAACATGATGGTAGTAATTAGCCAGACGGGAATTATTAGAAATTGCCCTACTACGATGCTATGGTTTCCTCAAAACGTTTAGATAGGTGGATTCAAACCAAAACCATCAAAGTGGCATCTCCATAAGATGTCCACTGGTGGACATAGGTCTCCCCGAATAAGAGAGGATTGTTTTAATCGCAACGCTTGGCAGACGGGTTGGCGATCTGAAACAGGTGTTTGTGGTGCTCAGAGGATACTGCCCATCCCCTGGTTTATCCATTAGTTGCCTTTTACGACACTCTTGAGAATAAATAGGCTGGTTTTATTTTTTTGCCGGTACTTATTAAAAACACGTTTATAATGTGGTAATGTACATTCAAAGCATGTAAATATTGTGAAACAATTATTAAACTTACTTCATAGACAATTTGTTTTAAAATTTGTAATAGATGTTTTGGCTATTTTATAAAATGCAAATTATTTTATACACTCGTATAATTAAACTATATTTTACTCACTGTGCATAACATAGATCCGTAGCACAAAGCCATAGTCGAAGGAGCACCGTTGCAAGCCATAACAATTTTTCAGCGGCCATTTTTAAAACGGATTTGAATTTATTCGATTTCACAAAATCATAACGTGTGTTTTCATTACAATATGTTCTACATATTATTCGATTTAATTTTGTAAATAACCATACATTTTCATTTTCATTGATCCCTCTAACTCACGTTATAACTTTTTAACATATTTGCGAAACAAAAAAATTTTAAGATTTTACACGCTATTTTAAAATCACGCGCAAATTCTTACAACTGCCGATGAAACCGCGGGAACCGTTATGACGGACAGCAAAAACAATCCGCACTTGACCAGAAGTTAAGCTTTTTGAAGTATGACATGCGCATAACGATTTTTATGCTAATTTCAACTGCTTCTGATGTAGTAGGTTTATATTTTATGATTATTTTTATGCATAAATTGAAAAAAAATGAAATGTACGCTTTGTAGTTTGACTATTTATTAATTTATTTGATAAACAAGTAAACGGTGCATCGCAAAATAAATCTATATATATATAAGAAAAATGGGGTTCCTTTGACACAACGTCACCTCAAAACTACTGAATATATCGGGGGATGAGACTACAAATATTCGATGCGAATCTTTTCATAGATGGTTTAGGCTATTTATTTTTTGAATTCCATCGACCCTTTCTTATTTTTAAATTGTTATGTACATTTTTACATTTCGATTTACTCTTATGTCAATTTTTCCGCTTATAAAAACAATATAATCTCATGTTTCTTCATTCATTTGTTTTTTCACTCACTCCTAAAGAACATGTGATACGCAAGCGGAGCCGCGGGCACTAGATAGTATTATTATAAATCAAAAGTTATTTTAGAAACATGACTTGTTTATTTATATACAGTACCTACCTAGTCGTCGGGCTACCGGCCGGAGGTCATTGAAATGATGAGATGAAACTTCAAAGGGCCACTTGTAAGCGTGAACTCAACACCGAAAGCCTCATTAGGGTACAAGGGAAATTTTAATGTTAACGCTCATTCTCCTGACAAGAGACAGGTAGAGTTGGGTACTTATATTATTTAAATAAATAAACATAAAAAAACGCTCACTCACCTCCCTCTCATCCTCACAGTTAGGTGTTGATTCCTGTTATAGTCTTATTAAGTAAGATCAATCTTTTATAATTAAAATCTTCTATCAGTTCGATATAGTAACATTATAATTTAGTTTACCATTCTTGTATCTCATCTCCCTACCCCTATCTCATTTCCATATGGAGTCGACGCAACATGTCTTTCTCTTCCATTCCTCTCTATTTCTAGTTATTCCCTCCCCACATTCACTCTCTTTCTAAACATATTATCTTTAGCACAATCCTTCGATATTTTCTTTGGTCTTCCTCTTCCTCTATAGCCGTCCACATTCATATTCAATACCTTTCTTATAACATCCTCTTCCTCCCTGTGTATCACATGTCGCCTCTTTCAAACTTCATCTATTTTCCTCATCCTGTCTATTTCAACATCCAACACAATATTCGCATCTCACCTGTATGCAATCTTCTTTCATGTTTCTGATCTGATATTCTGATCCATACAAGACGACAGGTATCATGTTCTTGTAAAGCTTCCTCTTTAATTTAAGGGGGATTTACGCGTCACACGTGATATCTGTGATCTGCCGACATATCATCCACGCTGCGTTAATTCTATGCTTTATAGCCCGTTCTATTTCGTCAGTGCTTTGCAGGAGTGAGCCGAGGTACTTGAACTCGGGGTAGATTGGTATTACAGTGCCATCGAGTGTTATGACAGCTGAGTTAGAGATGCCGCCGAAATCGCAAAACATATAGTCCGTTTTGGATATGCTTATGTTTAGGCCAACACTCTCCAAATTTTGTTTCCACTTTACCAATATGCTCTGGACCTCAGCTCTATCCTCACAGGCAAGGATAATATCGTCCGCAAACTGCATACACAACTATACCAGCAGGAGCAATGGACATCTTTCGACTGAGTAATAAATTATAGTTATTTGTACGGCAGAAAGACGTTTTCCGGTAAGATGCAATATAATAAATGTATGCAATGTAATAAATGTAGGACCATTCGGAATAGGTACTTTGTCAAGAAAGTCAACGCCTGTAATTATTAATCGTACTGCAGTTAACATTCATAAACATTAATAAATAAATAGATATATAAATAGATAAATTATTTTTGAAGTTAGAAAAAAAGTTAAATAGCAATTTTGTAGTCCACCTGACGTACAACAAATCATTCTCAGACAATTTTTTATATCGTCCATATTTACAAAGTAATAGTCCAACAAAAAAGTCGTGGTTTTGTATTTTTTACTTTTACTATCGACTTCATTCGAGTCCTGACAAAATAAATCTGGGTGACCTTTTTTGTCTTTAGTAATGAATGATAATATAACTTATAACTTTAGGCAATTGATATAAAATTCATATTGATTTTTTTACACCAAAATCATTAGTTCCCTTAGTAAAACTTAAATTACAAAAGCGATTACTTGTTTGGCCTGCAATTTGTAACTATGGACGATACAAAAAAAAATTGATAGAGAATAGTTGCGTCCGGCGAACTACAAAATATAAATTTAACTTATTTTTCTAACTTCAATAGTTTAGACTAAAAATCCATAAACGTTTAAAACAAATTAAAATTTCAAGGCTCTGTAAGAAAACTAATATTGGAGATAAAAATTGAAGTTAATGAGATTTTTTGTTCAAAATTTAATGGTTTGTAATGTGTAGTCGTTGATTTTAACAATAATAAATTTCTTTTTTAAGTGTAAAAACAGGAAGAAAATCGTTTTATTTACATGGAATATCTTAAGCTCGATGATGGATTTAATATGATAACAATATATAATTTTTGTCGAAAAAGGGTGGTAAATTTTACAAAGACATTGCTCGTGATAACCCCTCATTTAATATCTTTATCGTTTTCTACGCTACGCTGACAAGTCCATAGTATTGTCCGTCAACGGCATTTGTATTCTAATTTGTACATGTTATTTAGAGATGACGATTCTTTCCAAGAAAAATCGATTTTTGAATCGATTGGAACTGAAGCTTTGTGAATAAATTTACAAAAAATCTTTGTACTGAAAATCGATGTTATTCGACTTTTTTTTATTCCTAACCTGTATTCTTTTATTGGTCAAAATTAGACCATAATCATCATTTTTTGAAAATTTTAGGTAAAAACTGCTTCCAAAATAATTTTATTGATAATACTAAAGCTCGTCAATAGAAATTAAACAACAAAAGACAAACAGTCTGAGGAGAAAGAGATACTAAACTTTTTTATCATTGCATATTTATAGGCAAATCCACATCAGACAAAACAAAAGGAAAACTATAATAATCTTTATATATAAATCTTTTATCATTTTCAAAATAATTACGAGTTCTTGTTACAAGAATATCAAAGTTAAAGTTATTTTATGGTTGCCAATACACTAGAAATATTCTTGTGCTAAAGGTCCAACTAATGCTGTAATTATTTACTTACCATCAGTCTGCTATCTTAATAGTATACAAAAATATTTTTTGAATCCCAGAAAAAGCTAAATAAAAAGATCACAAAATCATCCTTGAGTTTTAAATTAATTTAGTGAAAATATTTCAAACATTTACTTGTGAAAAAATTAAACCTCCATATCCTAGATTTTAAGATAGGTTCAGTGCTAGATATCGATTTTTTTTAAAGTTTTCTTGGCTTAATGAATATTAGTTCTTGATTATCGAAATCAGATCGCCATCCCTAATGTTATTTGAATATTTTTTCCATATTATTGGTACTAATTTGTGTTACAATTGTTTGGAAATTGGGAAGAAGTAAAATTAATTTTATAGCAACAAAGTTTGTCAATTCTATGTCACCATAAAACCTCCAGGAGAATTGTTTGTAGCAAATAAGCGGAACATTGCTCGATTTACCCATAATATGAAGGAAAAGTTCGGTGTGTTAAAGTCGAAGATTATGATCTGAGACTTTCAAATCGACAAAAATTAAAAATACTACATCATGATCAAGAACAGCGGCTATCAATACTCTGAAAAATTGAAAATGTTGACTCAACATAAAGTATTGATTACTGTTTGCTCACTGCTGTTGATTTACAATTATTTTTTCAACGGAGAAACTCTTATTGTTTCTGTTAAAGATCCGAAATTCTCCGTTTTAAAACCTCATAACAATGGAACATTAGAAAAAGTGGATGATAAATATGAACAACTGATAGATATCAAGGACTTTTCCTTTAAAATAAACCCTAACCCATGCAAGGATTATTCAGTTGGTTTATTATTAGTTATAATAGTTAGTTCAAACCCGATTCATCATGAAAATAGATTGACAATCAGGAACACATGGGGTACAGTGGATGACTCAACAAAATTAGTATTTTTACTTGGTGAAACAAAAAATGCAACATTGAGTAGGCAGTTGAAACTAGAAAGTATAATGTTTGGTGACATAGTCCAAGGTAACTTTATTGACGCTTACAGTAACATGACTTACAAGCATGTTATGGGTTTGAAATGGATTACACATTACTGTTCAACAGCTAAATATGTTTTGAAGACTGATGATGATGTTTTTGTGTTAATTTTCATGCCTTGAGACGGTTTTTGATTAGGGATTTGTCACCTTGGGGAGCGAAAGGGCTTATCGCATGCCCTATGGCAAAGCATGCTCTAGTAGAAAGATCAAACAAATCAAAATGGATGGTTTCTATTGATGAGTATGAATTTCAATACTATCCTTATTATTGTTCAGGTATGAGTGTAACTTATTTATTATTTTTATTTATATATTATGTTGTACATTATATAATTATTCAAGATTATGATAGAATAGAGCCTAAACTTTTTAGCCCTACTAGTCAAACCCACCCAAGGGTCTATTATGTTACATATACTTTTTTATAGAGTATAGGCTCAGTGCTTTGAACACAATCTCACCTGATGTTAAGTGAAAAATGAAAACACAATAACCCTAGAGGTACAAGTGATTCTGCTGGAACACCTATTGGTATTTGGTGAGAGGTTTTTCAAACTTGAGGGTTGTAGCAAGCAATATTAAACAGTGCCCTGCTATGATTTCCTGATGATGTTTTCCATCACCAAAAGCTCAGGCTGATTTTAGAGTTGGATAGGTGGGCTCGAACCTGTCCAGCTAAACTATCCACAGCACACTTCAATTTTATTGATAATTTTAAGTTTCTATTACTTTACAAATTACAATTAAATGAAAATAAACAAGACATCCTTTTATTATACATTGTTAACTCCATGTAATGTCATTCGATTTAACGAGTTTACAATGATACACTCTATATAGCATTACTCCCACTCTTAATAATGACAACAATTAAGAAATAAAAAGGACCTTTTAAGTTGCCAAAATTAGTAAAAACTGCTCAGTTGTGTAAGTCAGGGATGTATCTATAAGTTATCATATTCCTAGTTGTTCACAAACTTTCAAACTGTGAGTACATAAACATGGCTAGAAAAGGAAATCACTGTCTATTTACGAATAAGTTTTATTGATAAGCGCAATAGAGATGGAAGAGAAGATAAGTGATGTGGGCTGTAACGCTTTGGATTTCGTCACTCTACCGTGTCCCCAATATGGAAAAATAAAGAAAATTTCTGTAACCAGAAAATGTGGAGAAATTTTCAAAAAAATTAAAAAACCTAAATATGAAGATTTCGATCAAGTTATACTATCATGGTTTCACCGAAGGCACCAGAATAATGTGCCTATTTTGTGGCCAAACGTGAAAGCTAAAGTGGAGAATTTTACTGAAGAACTGCGTTTAACTTCTTTCAAAGTATCAGAAGGAGTGCCTCCAAAAATTCAAGTAACGTCATAATATCAGCTATGGTAAAATAAGCGCAGAAGCACAAAGTGAAAATACAATTGTTACTCATGATTGGATCAATGCATTGTGGTCAAAATTGACAGAAAAATACGCCCCAAGTTACATTGTTAAAGCTGATGAAGCAGAAATTTTCTATAAGCTTACTCCAGGTAAAACTCTAAAATTTAAAGGCAAGCATGTGGGAGGAAAGCTCTCCAATGAATGTATTACAGTGCTTGTGGCTGCTAATATGAATGTCACAGAAAAAAAAAGGCTGATTGCAAAAGGCAATTCGAACAACTTTTTGAAGAAGAAGTGCTAAAATGGGATGCAGAATTAAAGGGACGAAAATTGTTACTTCTTTTTGACAACACCCATTTATATCCTTCAAAACATAGAGTTGCCATTTCTTCCTCCAAATATGACTAGTGTCTTATGGCCCAGAGTTTGATTAAAAGCCTCACGGGTCACTACAGGCTGAAATTATTGATGGAGCTAGTTGAATCTGAGGGTAAAACTTCTGTTAATATATAGTCAATTTTTTATTTAAAGCCTGGGAAGCACTCACAACTATACAACTCTCTTTTCGACATGCTGGACTGTGTACCAATTCTACAAGTGATGAATTGGAAACAGAACTTGAATTTGATAGTGACAATGACCTTACATTAACATTAGCGGAAAATCTTCAAACCTACATCAAAGTAGGTGACTGCCTGCCTACAATGACATCACTCAAAGACAAAGAAATTTTGGTGTTAGTGAGAAAAACTGAGGATCAAGAACAAGGAGATGAGACGGATGAGCCTGAGCTTGAGCCTTTGCCGAGCATTAAAGAAGCTCTGGAAGCAGCTACATTATTGGAAAAGTACATCCTTTATTCACCAAGATGCCTCAATATTGCAGTCTACAGTAGAGATGTTATGATTTTATAATATTTTATTTTTTAATAGCTGTATGCATGTGGCTTCAGCCGCATATATTCTGCACAATCCTTCACTACATAATGTACATAGTTTTTTTTAAATAATAATGGTTTGATTGTCATTATTTTTTACTCTGAATAGTTACTGGTAATAACAGGAAGCAAAAACATTTCTCACATATTCAAACACTTGCCAACAAACAGTTTTTAAATGAACAATTCAAAAATAGTTTTATTTTTTATGCTGAACCCTCATTATTTTCAAAAACGAAAGTAGCTTTAATTACTTTGATTATCTGCCAGAGTAGGTGTGAAAATTAGACCAGTCATTCTGGAGATTAGCCAGAACAAACAGACAGACAAAAAGTTTTGTTATGGATATATGTCCTATATATACATTCATATGCATTTAGTAAAATGTTGTTATTTTGATATTATAAACACAATTCAGTTTTATTTTTTTGTATAGATAACTTAAAAGTGAATATGGATATGAGAAGGCATACAAACCAAAAATGTAATGTATAGTAGAATTATGCCCAAAACCCATATTTATCAAATATTCTGCATTATATTAATTCAGTATTTGACCATTTAATTTATTTTTATAATAATATATTATTTTTTTATCTCATTCCAGGATGGGTTATTTTGTACTCCCAGGATGTTGTCCCAAGATTACTCACGGTAGCTCAAAATATTCCATATTTTTGGATTGATGATGTTCACATAACTGGAACTGTTGCTCAGAAGATTGGTGTAGCTAGGACGCATCTATCTACTTTATTTTTGAACACTAAAAGAGCTGCATTACTTAAGATGTTAGGGCCAAGTTATGTGGGACAATTTCTATTTGGGCCTCCGGATTTGAGTGTGGAAAAGATTTTAGAACTTTGGCAGGCAACATCAGGCAGAATTAAATGAATTAAATTTAAGTTGTAATGTGTTTAATAGTATTTTGAATAAGTGATATCATGGAGCAATGAACTAGTCCTAACAGTGAAGTAAAAGTGCATAGACCAAGTGGAATATATAAATGATATGAATATTTGTTAGTTATTGTATATCAATTTGTGATCAGCTTTCAGATATCTAGTAATAAGTTTTTAATATAAAAAAACAGTATTTTATTTTTACACTATATAGTCTCAGTGCTTTGACCACAATATCACCTGATGTTAAGTGACGATGTGGTCCGGGATGGTAAACACACTAGACACTGGTTGGTTCTCAAGTTGCTTGTTACCGATTTTCTTGATTTATTGAAATCCAAACAACGGCTACAAGACTGAAAAGAAATTTACCACACTTGAAAAATCATTTCAATTATATTATTATTCTCACATCTGCTACCAAATAGAAATGTAAGAATTTTTGTTTTGAATTCGTGTTAAATTAAGTATTATTTTGAACTTCTTATCTAGTCATGGTAATGTAATAATTTATGTATGAATATTGAAGTGCATTTAATTAACATGTATAATGTAGTTTTTTGTGGACCCTACTGTACAAATGCTGTATAAATGCACTCTTCCCTGTGCCTCACTCCACTCATTAACACGTGGGTTTTAGTCAGCAGAAGTTCGATATAACATACACACCGTTGCCCGACGGTGTGAGTACCCTAGGAAGATTTCAATAATTTAAAAAAATGCTCTTATATAACAAAATAATAGAGACCATTCAAATATAACGTATCCATTATTAGGAGTTTATACTTTGCTTATTTTTGATGCCATGGGGGGTGGTGTAAAAGGTGATTAAGAAAGCAATATTTAGGTTTTATTTTTATAATTATGCCAATGCTTACGTAATCATGAGGGGGGGGGGAGAGATTAAAAGCTTTGTTTACTATTGTTGACATGTGTTTTTTAGCACTTCTGGAATGACTCGAGATTTTGTTGATCCTCTTTACATAATTGCCTTGATTTTTTATATTTTTAATGTATATACTAGCAACCCCTTGTTTTGTTTAAAATATTCGAAATTATGTTTACGACATTTGACCCTGTAGGTGGATAGGAACATGAGTCTATCGAAGCGGTATGTGACCCTACTAGGGATATAATTGATTTCATAGTGATTATAGACTTCAAAATCAGTAGATACGTTCGCGACGAACTTATAAATGACTGATGCAGTCGCGAATTTATTTAATTTATTTGTCCCTTAGCATAATTACGAACACTTGCCTTTTCTTTCACACATGCCCTTGGAGCATTAGGGGTCCTTCAAGTGTTACGTTGTAAAATTTTCGGTTATTTTTGACCTTATCAGCAATACGTAAAACATTAGTCATCGACGATGCTTACTTTAAGGCCCCTTATTCCGTTCGTGCGTTCACAGAATGACGGGGATTTATGTAACAATATATTTGAATTAATGGTAGGTGTACATTGTACTATGTATTTATTTTATGATGAAATAGCGTGAAAAATTGTGATATAATGTTGTTATTGGTTCCTAAAAATTTTAATAAAATTAGTTAATTTTGTTTTATTCTTTTTTTTTTTTAATTTTAAACCTCACCTTTTGGTGTTATTTTTAAAAAAACCCTATACAAAAAATTACTATTTGATACATGGAGTGCTATTGATTTTACAGAATTTTTACTGTTATCTTGGATTTTGTTTTCAATCTTCTATACTTACATTTGCTTAAGTGATCAATATCTATTTAAACTAAATATTACTCGGTGGTTTACTGGCGGCTCATCACGAAATCTCTAAAACTATACTCCGGAATAACTTAAAATGTAACATAGCAATTCTTTCACTATATGGGTGCTCACCAAGCACAAATCATATCAAATTTTTACGGCCTACAATTTACATCTTAACAATTTTTAAAACAACAGCATGCTACATCTCAAAAAGTTTGTAACAATATTAGATTATCCACACGTGGGTTGCGAATCATTTCCTTTTTTTTTCACGAAATAATCTCATTGCTTTGACCTGATGTTAAGTGATGAAGTGGTACAGGATGGTAAGCACACTAAGCTAGAGATATTGGTCTTCAAGTGATGCTGCCGGAACACCTTTTGGTATTTAGCTAGAGGATTTCAAAATTGAGGGTTGTAGCTACCCATGCGGGAATCGTTAGAAAATGCCCTACCACCATGTTATGGTTTCCTCACGATGTTTTCCTTCACCGAAAGCTCGGGACGATTTTAGAGTCTTATAGGTGGGGATCGAATCCGCATCGATTGACACGGAATCCGGCCGCACTACTCGCTGCGTCATCATTCTAGATTCCTCACATAGAAAAGGCACTCAACTAATTTAAGTGATTCTTTTTTAAATCAAGAATTTATTCTCGGGATAAAATTGTTTGTTATATATGACTAGAGCTGTTGGCACGGCCATTTACAATTTAATTAGAAAACTTATTTATTATTGAAGTGATGTTTTCACTTCAATCTTTAGCAGCATTGAGCAAACCTCGGTAGGTGAAAACTTAATAGATTCACGTTACCAAAGACGTCAGCCGTCAACATGCTACAGTATCTCAAGTATAAGATGGTGATGACTCATATCAAACTACGGTCACACACATAACCTGATGCAGATACACCAACCCAAGGGCTAGAGTCTCCTCTTGATCGCTATTTTCGTTTTTATTAGCGACATCTATTTTCGAAAACTAAATAAATAATCAGAGATTGACTGTCAAATTTTTAACTAAAATCTCATGGATCCTTTGTTTAGCTGCTTTTACAAGAAAAGTAAAAAAAAAAATTCGAAGGTTCGCATGACTTTAGTTATATCTATGTGACAGACGTATATAGGTAGGTACGTATTTAAAAATGAATATGTACATATAGCTATAGAAATACACAGTTGTATATGAATTTATATCAGACGGCGTTAGACCTATATTGCGAGTTTGGGTGAAAGTTTGCACTCTATTTCCAGCATATTATATTACTTTCTTCTATGAAGCAAGGTGTGATGATGGCACAGTTGGTAATGCGGCCAGATTCAGTGTTAAGGGATGCGGGTTCGAGCCCACCTATTCAACTTTAAAATCAGCCTGAGCTTTCAGCTAAGGAAAACATCGTAAACATAGCATGATGGTAGAGCATATTCTAACAAGGGCCGCCATGGTAACTACCACCCTTAAGTTAAAAAACCTATCGTCAAATACCAATACGTGTGTTTCGGCAGCATCACTTGAGAACCAGTTACTCTAGGCTGAGTGTGTTAACCATCCTGAACCACATTTCCACTTAACATCAAAGGAGTTTGTGGTCAAATTGAGACTATAGAGTGTAAAAAAAAGAAAAGCAAATCTTACTATGGTAACGTAAACCGAGAAGGAACATTATAAATTCACAAAGTTTTGCGACAGACTTTAGGGTTATAGCTAAATAGGGCAGACTGAAAGTCCTATGTTTTTGTCACGATATTTTCAAAATGTTGTTTTTTCTGACTATAAAGTACTATTTCATACGTATTAAGTAGTAGAGAAATACGACCCACATAAAGTGAGACAATTTTAATAAACACGAAAATTCGTGAACCATTAAGAGGAGATCCATGTTGAAAAAGTCTCGGGCATATTATTACGTACATATAAATAAAAAATATATAGGTACTTACTTAGCCTACATATAAAATTATTATATTTATGATTCCAATAAAAGAAAAAAACAAATGCATTTGCTACAGATGTTTTATTGTTGTGCATTTTCTAATCTAAAGTTTAGTGTCATGGCATACTTTCATTTATTTATTTAAAAAATATATTATATAAAAATAACTACTTATCACAGGTATTCAATACAGTAATTATGTCCAAATTACATTGTTTTTACTATTTCACTAAAACAATATCTTCTTTATTTAATAAAGTTAATTGGACGTCAGGATTCGGATTACGTTTTTTACCTTTAAAACTATCTTCTATGTCCTGCAGGGTTCTGTCTTTAGTTTCGGGTAATAATATATAGATTACTATAAGGAATACTGTCAGAGTCGCCGAGTAGACCAGGAATGCGCCCTCAACACCCACCGAGGAGTACAGATGAGGAGCTGTCTTCATCGAGATAAACAAAAGACGGAGTCAAAAATGACGTGGACAATGTCGAACCTAAACTTCTATAAGCTAATGGGAACACTTCACCGCAGATCACCCAATTCAACGGCACTAAACCTAAACAGAATGATACTGTATATAATATCATTAATGATATCGGAGCAATATCTAAGAACCAAGAGGCAGTAAATATTCTCGCATCTCTCAGATATATGAATATTGATATAGAACTTAAAGATAACACGGTCATTACACCGCTAGTGAACAAAATTGTACGTCTCTTGAAGTATTTTAATAAAAATATAGCTAAGAATGCGCAGATCGTTCGTAATAAGTCCATAACGGTGAATTGCCAGGCGACGTCTTTAGCATCGTCCTTGTCTAGAACAGCCTGAAGAATTATGTTACCGTAAGCGGCAAACATATGAGCTCCACCAAACTCGAATACTATTAGCATACTGATAGCTATGATAGCAGGTTTGTAAAACTCTTTCTTCTTGAAAATCTTCAGGACGTTCTTTATCGGATCCACCGCTGTTCGGAACACGCCTTTCCGTGTACTTCTAACCGTTTCGCTTCTTTTCTCTACAGCTAATTCTTCTTTCTGTGCATTGACCATAGCTTCTAGTTCTTCGCTTTGTTCGGGACCTTCACCTCGTACCCATTTAAATGCTTTTTCAGCTTCTTCGAACTTTCCTTTAGATGCCAACCAACTTGGAGATTCAGGCGATAGGGAGATAATTGCCATAGATATGAGAGGAAACATGGAGCAGACGACGGCAGTCATCTTCCACGTTAACTGTGCTCCCCAGAGATGGGATAAGAAGATGCCCAGGCCCAGGGATATGGCGAAAGTTCCTAAGAAAGCGCCTCGATATTTCGGATCGGTGTACTCGGCAACCAGAATAGCTGCTAAAGGAGTCCTAAGGCCTAACGCTAAGCCGTGTAGTAGCCTAGCTAGCTACGAGAAATAAAGGTACGGAATTTCCCAAAATGAAGACGATCCAACCAAGCAGGGCCGGGATTGTACAGATGAGATGCGTTTTCTGTCGACCGAACCTTGTCATTAATATCGGTGATACAAAGTTACCGACAATACCCATAACGCCAACCACCGACGCTGAAAACCAAAACGATTGCAATCAGTTTAGGAAGTGTTTTAATGAGTCAGAACATTTCAAGGCTCGATCGTGAATTAAGTATCATTTATAAAATGTAGGTATTTGTAATATAAATGTTAATAGGTCCGGAAATCAATTAGAATATGGTATCTATTGTTCGTAAGATAAAAAGCTTTCATATATATTGTGTAGTGACTAAATAATACTAAATTGTCAGGTCAATTAATATAATTATGTTATGAAGTTTTGCGTATTCGATATTTTGTTTTCTAATTCATTGCATTGTGTTTGTTATTTCAAGGTCAATTTACATATAGCATTCAAAGAATAAACGAATTACTTCCTAAACCAAAAGATTTCGATATGAATGATACTCAATTGTTGCGAATTTGAATACCATGTTGCTGTTAAAAACTATAGTAGGTAGGGCATTATTAATATTTTACCTACCAACCATTCCATAGTTAAAAGTACTACCAAGGAAAGAGCTCTGTCTAAGGCACTATTTTGACCAAATTATATTATTTTATACTGAATAGGGTAAGTAGGTTTCATCGTTTGACGTCAATGTAGATCCATTGTGATACTGACAAGTGACATTGTGAAATAACATTTTGCCGATATATTTTCAACTTGAGTATAATAGTTTACTAGGCGAAAATTAGAGGATCCCTACCTCTAAGCTATGGTTTCAGCATGGTGTTTTCCTTCATCGATATCTCAGCGTCTTTGCAGAATCAGTGGCGTAACTATACCATCTGAGGCCCGTAGCAAATTCATTAGATGGGGCCGCAGTAAAAATCTTCACGTAATTTGAGTTAATTAATCACTAAAGCGTTTAAATATTTAGTCGTGTCTAACTTTAATTGTAATCATAATTTTTACTGAATTTTGTTATAAATGTTAGGTTTTTCCGGGCCAGTTTTGCGGGCCGAGGCCCCATCGGAACGGGGCCCATGGCATTTTTGCAGGCTCTACCACTCAGAATTATCTCTAAAGTCTGACAGAGATTATCGCTTCTAATTTGCCAATTAAAATGGTACTGTGTTATAAATTATTTAGATTCGGATGGTAATATGGTTATGCCCCCCACCTATCCAGGATGTGTCATGATCGGTTAGCTTGACTGGTACACCGCCGTTACTCTTCAGTTGTGCGAACAACACGGCGGGGAAACCGTGCGCGCAACCATGCCCGGCGATGTTTAGGGCCGCTCCGCTCACCACGAAAGCCTGGAATTTTATAGGCATAATTAATAATCGATGAAGGGGTTTCAGGGTTATTTAGTCAGACATTGCGTCGATCGACATGAGTTCGAAACTTATTCTAATTTTCGATGAAAGAAAATATTTTTTTCAAAGGCTCACGTTGAATTGAACTGAACTGTTGAATTGTATGTTCTGGTAACATCACTTGAGGGTTCTTCTTCTTCTTCTTAGTTAATGGCAATCTGTGTGTACACACAATTTGTGCCAATGTCATGTAGGTAAGATTTTCAATCTTGTATCAGCGTTACCAAGCTCCAACAGAACGGTGGCCTATCCTGCTCAAACTTTCCATGGAGCTTTGTCGGCACCTCAGAATGTATACTACGCGTTGTCTTCTATAATAAACTTAACTTGAACACAATAACTAAACTATTTCACACAAAACGCCACCAAGATTACATGATATAGAGTCAAGTACACAAGTTTAATGAATTAAAGAAAACAATTGCTACATGTCAGACTGAGATCCCGCCAAAAAACTCCCACTTGAGGGTTAGTTTCGTTTCTTTTCTTAGGGAGCGTTCAGGTATATTTATATATTTTATGTTACGGCCGGAAAAGGGCTGGCTGAAAAACAGCGCCGTTTTTTATGGCAACATTTATGAATCGGCAAATGCTAACGCCAGTCCCTATTACCATATGTTTTTTTTATATGCTTAATTGTAGTTTTTTTGTAAATCTGTTCTAAAATATGGTAATAAATGTCTTTCTTTCTTTCAAGTATTTGAACGTAACGAATTTTGGAGATCTTCTGAAACTTTACAATGCGTTACCAGTAACCAGGGCGGGAACGGGCTATTTTGAACTACGCGTTGCGCAACATTGTTTTAACCCTTCAGAACGGTCGCGTAGAGATTTTTTTCTCACGGATTATTTAAAACGTTTTTTTTTTCTCAAAATTTTAAATGGAATGACCACTTGAAATTTTTTTTACCTTACAAAATTTCTTGCTTGCTTTACAGGATAATGAATAATTTTTAATATATTTTTTTAAACTCCAATGGAAAACAAAAAAAAGTATCTATCAACAGCTGTGATAGTTTTTTCTCATCATTTCAGTAAAGTAGGGAACAAAAATGCCGCACTTTGGGTGGCTTCGTTATACTTCGCCTGTCCGCATGGTGGCCTAGTTTTTTTTAGTTCAAAACTATCAGGAGAGGAAAAGCTTTGCTGAATTAGAATTTTTGACATGTTTGCTATTCTACCTTCTCTTTCTTAGTAAAGCTCCTACTGATCTCTTCTCATGGTTACGCCGCACGCATTCGTATAATTTTTACAACATTTAAGTTTTTAAAAGTAAATAAGTATACAAACACTGCTTATGTGATTACTATTCAGATGCCCCGGCGTCCTCAATACGTAATTCTTGAACGGCCCTATACGAACATAAGCGCGAAGTTAGTGATGTTTTTAATATAACTCGCTTACCCTAAAAGAGACATGACGTGAATATAAAATTATTGTAGTAAATTTACCTGTTTTATAAAAGGCTTCATTGCGTTGGGAATTCACGGAGGAATTTTACCCTGAAATGAAAAATATGCATAGATGTTAATTAATTTTACACAAAACCCGTGTAATAAATTCGAAGACTCGCTGTCGTGGACCAAGGAAAAGTACTCGGAATTGGCGGCGCAACACTATTTTTGTTTTTGTTTTGACACAACCTCTAACTGAATTATATCATAATAATGCACCTACTAACTACTAACACGTCTCCATATAGTAACTCCACACTTTCATATATGAATAATTAATACCCATTATACCTAATTTCGCCCATAGCAATTACTTGTGTCTTATACCTGGATCATAGGTGGGCATGTTTGTAATAATTTTATTATTTTTACATAATTGCATAATTACGCTTTCACGTAGAGGTTAAGGAGTTATGAAAACAATATTACATGTTATCAAATTTAACCAGAAAATTTGACGATGACTCAGTTGGTAGTGCGGTCGGATTTCGCGGCAACGGACGCGGGTTTGAGCCCCTCTATACAACTCTTAACTAAGCCTGAGCTTTCGGTAAAGGAAGACATCGTAAGGAAACCATTGCATGGTGGTAGGGAATTTTCTAATAATGCCCGCCGTCTAATAATATGTGTTCCGGCAGCATCACTTGAGAACCAGTACCTCTAAGCTTAGTGTGTTTCATCCTGGACCACATCATCAATTTAGATTATGGTCAAACCACTGACCAATGGTTAATACGGAATGACAAAATGGTCAATGACAATTTTTTCTCATCTACTTTGTTCCTTTTAAGATTAATTTTTGAATAAAATATCACCAATTAAACGATGCGTACGGTGCAAAAATAATATCGTCTGGATGTTCTAATTTCTATATTTAGACCTTTTTGGGGGATGATCACTAGTCTATTTGTTGATTTTATGTTTACAAAAGGTAACATAACCCAACGTCTGTGTTTATATCGCTTTGCTTATAATTTGAGAACCACTGAATCAATTTACACGATCTTTCACATAAATGCATTAGCTGGTTATGTTTTTGTGTATATTATTATATTAGGAAGTATAATATGGAAAAGTTATGAGGTGAATAAAGTCGACAGAAAAATGTGCACCATCGTGTTCCCTCCATAAAAATATAATGAGAGAAGCTATTCGTTAGGTATAAAGTTTAGAATCTGTTGTAAATGTAAGTGGAACCGTTGACACATCAGACGCGGTCGCAGAGAAAAACTTTGTGTGATCATATTTAGGGAAGGGGGAGGGGCCTGTGAATTATCGTTATTCCGATAGCGCCGCCACTGTGATACATATAGACCATATAGCCTATACACGTTACTTGGATATCGAAACTTAATTTTGGCCTTAAGAAATATTGATTGAAAATATTAATTTTAAACAAATGAAAACTCTTATGCAACTTAATATGCACATTCATGGATCAAGTACGACATTAACATTAGACTCCTGTGGCTAATTGCGCAAACCTTGACAAGATTCATGACACAGTTCCACCATGAGCTTAGAACGCCTAAAACAATGGGCTAGGTGTCGTAATCATGACATACTTCAATCAATGCAATTATGATCGGTAGCTCTGAATACTGACATCATTATTTTTTTTCTACCATTATTTAACAATACATAGACTGATTCATGTGACGACATTCTATATACGCGTTTTTTTTATATGACAAAAAAATGATATATATTATATTTATAAAAAAAAAAACCAGATCGAGTTTCTTGCCGGCTCTTCTCGACTGGGTTGTTTTCCGAACCGGTGGTAGTGTTTTAGACGTTCATAAGCGCCTTCTTAGGGCCTAAATTGAATAAATAAATTTTGATTTGATTTGATTTGAGTCATTTAAAAAAAACGATTATGTGCTTCATAAAAAAATTTAAAAATGATCAGATCGAGCTGCTTGCCGGCTCTTCTCGACTTGACCGTTCGTAAGCGGCATTTCAGGCCCAAATTGAATAAAGAAATTTTGAATTTGATGGTCAATTTTTTGGGCAAACTAAATACTACTACCCACACCACCATATTTTCCGCTACTGGGGACGTGCGGTCAACTTTGCACCAATTTATTTATTGAATATTGTCCACCAACAATTATTTACACTAACACTGTACAATATAAATAAATATAATCTTACACTTTATTAAAGCTAAGTGCAACAACTTTTATAAACAAACACACCAAGCAAAATACACATCCCAAGGCCCTTTCCGGCGGCAGCCCAGGAACTATATTATTTTTTTATTTAACACTTTTGCACACATTTATGTACAAAGGCGTACTTAATGCCTTAGGCATTTTCTCCCAGTCAACCTTAGGGTGCATTAATTAATTCTTGATTGCAGAAACTCTTGTATACGTCGCCACCGCGATGCAGTGACGCCTTACACACCTGCTAGCAACGTACTGCACATCCATACACTTGCACTTGTACATGGGTTTTCTAAAGAATCTTATTTTTTTTCCTTTTCTCGGTTTAAATATAACTATTGCCGCAGAATTTACACGGAGTTAAGGCCAAAGTTCGTAAGTTTTTTTTGATAATTTGTCTAAACGCTCACTATTAAGTCCGAATAAGCTGCTAAGGCTATTTGGCTTATCACCATCATTTACATCCAAGGTTCTCAACGTGGGCAGTAACGCCCCAATGTGAAAGTAGAAGATCCAGAGAAAACTAGGGGGGTTTGAAATAGCACAGCGGTGGCATGAGCAGATAGTCTTGAAATGATAAAAAATTAAGATGTCTAGGGGAGTCTAGAAAAAAACATATTCTCAAAGTGAGCAGTGAGCAAAATGAGGTTAAGAAAATGTGATCTAGACAAAAGATCTTTATTTACCTTCTTTCTAGTTTTATTACTGTTTCCTTTTTTAACATCTCAGTACTTATTTTAGTACATCATTATTAGAGTAGGGTTTAAATATAACCAATTTCTAAGAATTTACACGGAGGTCAAGTTAAAGTTCGTAAAATAATTTGTTAACTGGTCTAAGCACTCACGCTCACCGGAAAAGCTTGTAAGGCCATTTGAATTCTCATCATCATTTATAGAGATATACTTTCCTGTCGGGTGTCTCGGGCCTTTCACGTTGGGGGCCGTTCAGTTAATACGCGAGCAAAGTTTTAAGCGTTTTGGACAACCCCGCATGATAACGTAATCACGCAAACTTACGTTCACCGCAATTTTTAAGTGTAATTTTTTTAAGGGACGGTGCGAATTGAATTTTATGAAACGAAAATTGGTAACGATTGTCAGTTCAATCATTACCTAATAGATATCACTAAATAATATGCCTAACTAATGGCTGCGACACGTTCGTTTATTACTACAAAATAAACAAAGTAGATGTCACCAAAATGAAGTTTTACTTCTACCACGGAGTTTTTTTTTTTCTAAAACACACAAATTTAATATCTTTTAACATTTTTATAAATATGTACTCGTTACCTGAACATTTACGAACACATCAGATTAACATAACAGATGTAGAGTTTTATATAACAGAAGGAAAATAACTAATACGTTAAAAATAGAGTGAAATAAACACTTATTTCTTTATTGTGTTACGAGTTAAGGAAGATTAAAGCACAAGGAGTTACAGATCTTTTTATTAAAAACGTTTGCTTTTCATCTAATCTATACTAATAAATAAAATTGAAGTATGTGTTTGTAATATCAAAATAACATTTTTTTATTAAATACATATGAATGTTAAAGAAATATTTGTCTGCCTGTTTATTCCAACTAATCTCCGGAACGGCTGTATCGATTTTGGCGGGATCTTCGCGCTCCGCGTAAAACAGTAAAACTCATGAAATTTGGAACAAAATACGATAGAATGGACAGTTTTACTGACAAGTGTTTTAATTTATGAGAAATATTCTTTGCTGCCTGTTAGTGCGAAAAAGAATTTAGACCTAAAAATTGGTGACCATCAAAACATTATTTTCCAATGATTATTTTGAAACTACATTACGCTGTGAAGAATTTGGCGAAATAGAAAATATGATATGCAGGCGGAGCCGCGGGCAAACAGCTAGTAAATAATAAATATTATCTGCTTACTGTGTCTGTTCCTGCATTTGCCCTCTCTTTGTGTGTAAGCATCTTATGGGTAATAGTGAAAGTTAGATTTAAATGTATAATTTTAAGGCATGTTTTGCATTGATGATTGATTACGCATATCCTTAACATAAGAGATTAACGCATACTGCGCTCTAATGTGTGGGAATTGGTTAATTATACTTCAAGTTGAGATAAAATAAGGCGTTCTGCATACAAAAAATAAATGTGACAGCGCATTGGTAATGGATTCTAAATATCGCGATCGATGTAACTTCGAATCATAAAATTACAGTGAGTATTGAGAGAATGAAACATTGGTATGAAACCTTACACTGGTGGTATCGTATTTTCTATAAAATATGGTCCGCGATTGATTTCTTATTTCGCGGAAGGTGCATAGCTACGTATATATATAGTAGATGTATATGGGGACCAGGGATGGAGCAGCTTATTGAGCAATAAAATCAGTTTCATAATTACCGAATTAGTGAAGAAGATGCAAGCTAAATATTCATATTTATTCAAATGACAACTTTCTAGAAAATGTTTTCTATTAAAGTAATCATGTTTAGCAAATTGTGTTTTAATAAATTATATATCATTCATCATGGTACCTCGTTTAGAGAAGGTTGGGAACCACTGGTCTAGACTTAGTTCTGTTACCGTTTTTGTGGAGAACGTCACCTAGCAATATACGACATACCATTATCTGAGTGTTAATCGACTTTAATACAACCATTTATCCTGTTCTTGATTGAAGTAAATATTTTTCAACACAAGGTAACTTTGATATGAGATCTTTTGATATTTTTAACTATCTACTCAATTGTTATGAAGTACTCCTATAATGGACCATACATTTTAAATTAGTTATTATATATTCGAGTGGATCTTCTGATTGACGTGACAAATTGTAAAATAATACATATATTATTTTTAAACTTTTTTTACATAGTGCTTTGAGCACAATCTCACCTGATTTTAAGTGACGACGTGGTCCAGGATGGTAAACACACTAAGCCTAGCGGTACTGGTTCTCAATTGATGCTGCCGGAACACACCTATTGGTATTTGGTGACAGGTTTTCAAACTTGAGGGTGGTAGGTACCCAGGCAGGCATCATTAGAAAATGTCCTACCACCATGTTATGGTTTCCTCACGATATTTTCCTTCATCGAAAGACCGAAAGGCCGATTTTTAGACTTGGATAGGGGAGGATTGAACCCGCATCGATTGACGCAGAAACCGGCCCACTACCAACTACGCCATCATCGCTTTTTTTTTTTTTCTAACCTTTTTTTTTTTTTTTGACGGGGGGAAATGCATTTACGCACTCACCCTACCTATTGTATTAGTGGGACCTAGTGCCCCTCCAATACAACAGGTAGGGGGGCACGGAGTGACGAGCTCCGTGCCAGTGTGGGACTCAAACCCGGGCGAGAAGCGCCCGAGAATACCCACTAAAACCCCCCGGGGCCCTCCGCCGCATTTGAAGTAGGGGCGATACGGGGTTGATTTGAAGTAGGGGCGATACGGGGTTGATTTGAAGTAGGAGCGATACGGGGTTGAACAAACCCAGCTAACGCTGTTGACCGGAGGGGCCTTTACAGCTTCACCGTGACTTTGGGGGCGAGTGCTGAAGGCACTCAGCCGCAAAAGGTGACTAGCACAAGGGCTACCAAAATGGTACGAACCTCGGCTTGGCCGTCACCTGAGTATAAAACTCTCTCGCGAGTTTGAACCTAGCTATTCCCTACATTTTTTATTTATTAATAATTAAAAAAAAAAAGGTTCCTTACAGGACCTATGTACCTGCATGTTATGTGCAAGAGTGTGTTTGCAGTGTTGTGCGTGTAATGCTCAATGCATGGGCAGTGTCACTGTATCGCGCTGGCGGCGACGTCAAGAGCCTCCCCAGTTGGGGAACGAAGCACGTCTTGGGTCGCCGCCTGAGGGGGACCCGGAGAGTGTTCGGGAGCAAAGTTAGCCGCCTGTCCCCGGCGGCGGGAACGGCGGTTACGCGGGCATGGGCGCTGGCATGCATACTGAATCGGTTGAAAAGGAAAGATCCTATTTTCGCACGTGATATCATCATCGGGATCGGTGAGAGCGTTACGCGGTCTCCGAAGCGGTTTCGGAGCTAGCAGGTCGGAGGAGTACGCGACGGCTTCCGCTATGAGCGAATTCGGGTGTGTCTCTGCGCGGTCGAAAAATGCGCGACACTGGGACTTGATAACAGAGTGAATGGATGGTAGGTTGAGGTCTCTGTGGATGTCCACATTCCTCTCGTACCACCGGGCACCTACGGCTCTCCTGGTGAAGCGGTTCTGAACCACTTGGCAGGAGGCCAGATCTGTGTAAGCGAAGGCAGGGGCGCAATACGTGAGAATGGGCCTAACTACCGTTTTATATAATGTAATTTTATGGCGTACGGCCATCTTACTACGAGCGTTGTAAAGAGGGAAAAGACGTCCCATAACCATGTTGGCACGGTTTTCTGACTTTCAAGACGTGAGGTTTGAAAGTCATGTGGGCGTCTAGTGTGACACCGAGGTACTTGACCTCGGTCGCCCATGGGATCTCTACTCCTAGGTAAGTAACTGGACGAGGAGGATCAGATTTCTCTACGGAGAACATAATCGCGGTGCTCTTTCCCGGGTTAATCGCTATGCGCCACTTCTTGTACCAAAGGCTAAGATGTTAACAGCCTTTTGGACGCGGGATCTAAGAACGTCTCTACGTCTGTACGAAAAATAGATGACCGTGTCATCGGCATAGAGACCTAAATGAACCTTACTAGCCACTCCTTCGAGCGGGTAGTCTTTCGGGTTCGGATTTAGGTCTGGTAAGTCCGCTATGTAAAGGTTGAAGAGGACAGGCGCCAGAATGGAGCCCTGGGGGACTCCTGCGCGGATCGGGCGGGCTGAAGAGAGAGCGGACTCTACTCTAAAGCGGAAACTACGATTCGAAAGGTAATCGCGTAGGATGTATACTAATGTGTCAGGGACGCCTAACCTAACTAGTTTAAATACAAGGCCGGCATGCCAGACCTTGTCGAATGCCTTAGCGACGTCGAAGAAGACAGCGAACGTACGCCAGGGTGAGTCAGGGCTACGATGAAACTGTGACAAGATGTGCTCCGTGAGGCATTGTACTTGGTGCGCGCAAGAGTGTCTGGCTCTGAAACCAAACTGTTCGGGAGGCAGGAGATTTTTGTCCTCTATCACTACGAGGAGCCGGTTCAAAAGGATCCGCTCGTAGAGTTTACCTATTGAGCTTAGCAAGCTGATTGGACGGTAACTATCGGGTGACTTGGCATCTTTGCCAGGCTTGTGTATACCTATCACTATCGCTTCTTTCCAGGCGGCTGGGAAGTGGTGGTTTTTGATGGCCGCATTGAAGATGCAGACCAGTAGCGCGATGAGACGGGGCGGAAGAAGTTTAAGCACTTCATTCCTGATCCCGTCCGGACCGGGAGATTTTCTAGGCTTAAGGCCCTTAATGGTTGTAATGACCTCATCACAGGTGACAGGTGTGAGGGGAACAACAGGGGAAAGAGCGTCTAGGTCCTGTACCGAGGACTCTACATCGGAGACGTGGAGGACGTCAACGTTGTCAATGACGGGGAACATTGCTGCTCGAGGCTATCGGCTAAGCACTCGGCTTTGTCGTCATCGTCAAATGCGGGTGGAAGACCCTGAGTGTTTCGGTCCAGGGGGGGCATACTAGCGACGGAGCGGTCCGTCTTCATCGATCGTGCAAGCTTCCAGTACGCGAGGTGGGAGGGTACCAGCTCCTCGAGGAAACTGTTCCACCTGTTATCACGGAGCTGATCTATGCGGTCTTTCACCGCTCTACGCAAGGAACGTAAGTGTGCACGATTTTCCTCAGTCGGATACGCGTCGTGGGCACGGGTCGCGGCGTTCTTCTGGGTGAGCAGAGCTCTCACGTCATCAGGGACTATAAAGCGGCGATCGTTCGCCGCTTGTACCTCTTTCGAGGTCTCCCTGATTCCGGTGTTGAGATGCTCAACCAGAGAAGCGATCGCGAGATCCGTGTCCGCAGGCGTATCCAGTACGTCGAGGATCATGTCGAGTGGGGGGGAGGACTGATGGTCCTTGAGATATCTGCTGAGTTTGTAATAGTCCGCGACCTTTACAACTGGCGGGCTAGAGTCATCCGAATGACCTAACTGTAAGATGACTGGGCGGTGGTCGGAGTCGAGTTCGTGTACGACTTGTATGAGACGCACAGGAAGTCGGACTCCTTTGAGAATAGCTACGTCTAGCACTGTCGGGCGGCAGTGCGGCGTGAAGTGGGTAGGCTCTAAAGGAGCGATGACCTCAAAATCGAGCTCATCCATCAGTTCAGTAAGAGCAATCCCATTTCTGGTATCACTCGAACTGTTCCAAAGGGTGTGCCCACAATTGAGGTCACCCGCGATAATGATGGAATCTCCGAGAGAGAAAAGTTTCCCTAAGTCGGACGCTAGGATGCGCTTATTGGGCGAGAGATATACAGACACCAGAACGATCGACTGGCCATCATCGCTCTAAACTATAACAGTTTTTATATTCAACGCATGTTTGACAATTATATTATGACTTATATTTGACAGTTTTTTTCAGTTGAAAAGAGAGCTGTAACAGCTTCTGTGACCCTCAATTCGGGAAACTCTTTCACCTATTAATAGCGCTTCTATCAGGATGTCTGAACATTAGGGTCATACACAATACACTGGATTTCACAAATAAGTTACCTATACTGGTTCTTTGCCTTAAACCATTTAGTTAAACCAAATTCTGCGGAATTTACACTTTGGTCCTCTTGAGATAGCTAAATTATTTAAACACCCTCTAAAAATCCGGTGAAGATGTCAAATTTCGTCAGACTAACATTTATAGTTGGAAGAAAAAAAAAAACTCAGTACAGAAGACTGGTATATTCTTTTAGTTTGTCTGGTCTGGTATCTTGAAGAAACTCCGTACTCTGTTATGTAAGTGAGAGTAATCATAATATTATGCAATAAGGTGAATGGGTGCGCGGTTATATGAAAATTTAATTTGCATGTTTAGAAAAAAAAAACATTAATTTCAAAGATCGACAACATAAATCTGTCACCAAATACCAATAGGTGTGTTCCGGCAGCATCAATTGAGAACCAGTACCTCTAGGCTTAGTGTGTTTACCATCCTGGACCACGTTGTCACTTAAAATCAGGTGAGATTGTGGTCAAAGCACTGAACCTATACCGTGTAAAAAACACACACACTTATAAGAAAAGCTTAAAAAAGATGACTTGCACCGGACACCAGTTACGCTTGCTACGCCACTGCCAGCCTTCTCCCAAAGTTTCGCAATGATCAGAATCGAAAAAGGTGTCTTTGTAAGCTAAACAGGAGAGAAGCTACGATTTTTTCGAACCGGGCAAAAAACTTGATAGCGGCACACCCCTCTCTCCAGAGTTTGAGATAAATTACTTTAAATAACTCACAAATAATATAATAAGGTTATAAGGTTATAAAGCATATTAATGGTCTATGTACATGCAAATTTTCAACCATGCTTCCGTATGCCAGACGCTGTGTGGAGCTTTATTTTTCATAATAATATATTATGATTTTCGCGCCCCTGGAAACTGCCTCGCGGGGCGGGCTCTCGCCCCCCGCTCCAGTTCCGCACCTGAAGCCAAGCTACGCTGCAACTATCACGTTACACGTGCTAATCTTTTCGCATGTAAACGCGCGCTTCGTATTATATTAACAGCTGAGGTAATTAACTAATCGATTGGTATTCGTTCGCATGGCCGCTGTGACATAACTATTGCTGATCATTATTCATCTTTAAATATTCGAATTATGCATTTAAAACACACTTTTCTCTGACACGTAGCCTATAATTAATCTTAAAGATAAAATAAGTTTTTAAATTGAAAACATTCCTTTAAAAAAAGATCCCTAATGTTCCGATGTTGCACAATCAATATTGTAATGTTTTATCTTTTCCACTACTACAAATGCTTTTAAATTTGGTACATAGAGAATAAAGGTAAGGAGAATAATCTCATATGGGAGAAAATTTGAAAAAGTGTCCAGCTGTATACTATAAATAACTGTTCAAAAACCTTCCACAAACGCGCTGGTGCACAAAGGGTATGGTATGAATGTAGAAATTGTAAAAAAAAAGACGAATTAAAAAATGTAATATCATTGTATACTTTTTTGATATAGTTGTCGACTAAAGTTGTTCAGTATTGAAAATTACAATGTATAAAATAATGTAGTAAATATAACCTTAAAGAATTATTCTAAGAAAACACACCTAGAGTGATTTTATTTCGTAAACTGTAAATAAATAGAACGATTATTGATTTGACGCTTTCTTTAAAATTTACTCTGATGTTAATGTGGTGTCGCCTTAATTTATAATGAATTTGCCCTAATTTTTTTACCATTTTTAATGCATTTGGCGGACACTTAAATACACAGATTATTCTCCTTACCTTTATTCTCCATGTGTAGGTACTAAGAAATTTAACATACAGATTAAAACAAAAACTATGCAATGCCAATCGTATTTAATATTGTACTTTAAAAACACACAAAATAAAACAACATAATTTAAGTAAGCGTAAATACTTGATTAACGCTTAACAAGGCAAACTTATCTATTCAATTCAGCGAGTTGTTGGTTTTTGTGCTTAAACTTTTCAAAAGAACATTACAAATTTGAAACGAATAGTTTCGTTTAAAGTATTTACCCATGTAAATTAATATTTGCTTTATATAGAACTAGCTGTGTGCATGAGGCTCTGCCTGCGTTTTATATACTCTTCACTGCATAATATAGTTTTTAAATAATAAAAAATAATGTTTGGATGATGCTGTCCCTTAAATCGGCTTTTATTCGAAATTTTGATGAGTTTAAATTTTTTTTAAGCGGAACCCAAATCATTTTCGTAAACAAAAGTATAACGTAGCGTCAAAATCGATCCAGCCGCCGGAGATTTCCTGGAACAAACATTCAGACAGACAGGCAAAAAAATTAGAATTGAATAGGTATCGTAAATACACTCATATGTATTCAGTAAATAATTGTTATTTTGACATTACCCTATTTGACATAACAGACACTTCAATTTTATTTATTAATATAAATAAGTATAGCTGAGAGAAAAGAGATAACAAAACAGAATCGATTACAAAAGAAGTTCCTATTACATGTCGACAATAGATCTATGCGAATCGTCTAACATACCAAATTTCAAGGACAACAACATAACGTTTTTTAAGATACAAGACCTTGTGTCCACGGCCGCAATTCCTTTTCCAATCCCGTCATAATATTTTATAGAATAAATACCAACTTAATTCTAAATATGATTTTTTTCCCTTATAGTAGTCTACATTTGTCTGTAATTTATTAAATTTCAGTATTCGATTATATTATAGTTAATGTGTACTAGAGAAACTTATTAAAAACGATGACATGGAGTGTCATTCTTAGATATTACAAAAACTATATCGAAATTTCTAACAAAGGGCAGCCATTTTATTGGAACAGAGAAGATTAGAAAAGTGATATATAGTGGGGCCTAACGAACTTGTATTCTTGTGAACTTGTATAACACTCTGGGCGTCGAGTGAAAATCAGCGCTGGTGGCTTCACCTCCTTCAGCATATATGCTGACTCGACACCTTTTTGTAACACACACTTATTTTATCTTTGTTTTCTCTGTTTTTTTTTTCAATATATTTTTTTTTTATTGTGATATTCTTTATATATTAATTGTATATTATGTGTGTAACAAATAAATTTATTTTCTTTCTTTCTTTCTTTCTATTCATGAGGCATAGTTTCTAAAAAAAAAACAGCACATCGCTATAAACACAAAGTTAATTCTGCGAAATTTGTTGGATCCAAACCATTGAACATGTTTAAACTATCGATAATATTATATCGTCACTCTCACTTTTCAGTCATTACACAGTCACAGTCACAGTAGTACACGAAACACACAGGCTAGAATGAAAATTAATTAAAACGTTTCAGGATAGCACAGAGACACTCGGCTACAAAACAGCCATTATCGCGTTGCCCGTTCACAGTAACATTAAATTAAAGAAGATATTTTTAAGTAAAATTCTTATCAAAAAAAACAAATAAAATCTATAGAATTAAAGTAACTTCAACTTATATTTAAGTGTCTGTTTGTAATATCAAAGAGAGATTTTTTTTACTAAATACATACGATACCTATACCAAAGTTACAATTTAAAAAAAAATTGTCTGCCTGTTTGTTCCGGGTAATCTCGAAACACGATTCAATGGACAGTTTCACTAACAAGTGTTTGAATTTGTGAGAAACGTCTTTGCTTTCTGTTAGTACTAAAAACTAATTGGGGAATAAAAAATGGTGACCATCAAAATATTATTTTCCAATTATTTATAAACTATATTACACGGAATAGAAAATACGGGCAGAGCCGTAGGCATACAGCTAGTCTCTATATAAGACTAGAATTTTCAAAACTGTAAAAATATATATTCAGAAGCCGGTTAACATTTCGGTTCACGTGTTTTATCACGTAAATTCCGATAGTGAAATAAATTTGAATACACAAAAGAGATTAAAAATTCATTATTCAATTTCCTTTTAGGTATGTAGTTACATAAGCCGTGTGGTGCCAGCTAAGAATAGTACCACCCCATATCTTCACGTGGGTGTCGTAAAAGACGACTAAGGGATAAACCAGGAGATGGGCAGCAGCATCCTCTGAGAACCACAAACCACAACCTACTGCGATCGCGGGTTGGATAAGCGTGGCGATTATGGTAATCCCTTCCTTACTGAGCAGACTTTTGTCCAGCAGTGGACGACTAATGGTTGAATAAATAGATAGATAGGTACCTACATAAAAACTTCTGCATACATTTATAATTCGAAATGTTAAATGTATAGTGTAAAATCTTACCTATTCCCCACGTGTTAACCTGTCTCGTGTCATTTAACCGAGTGATTATATTAGACTAAACCATTGTTGATATCCATTCACTCTTATAAACGACTACACATTTTTTTTCTTTTCAAAATTACCCTTGACATTGAAAACAAATTATCGACCAAACGGACAAGATCTCCACGATGTATCGAAAGTCGATATATATCGAGGTCAACGTTTATTAGTAGTTTAAAGAACCAGTTAAAAAAGAGTTCTTGTATTTAAGAAATAGTACTCGATTGGAGATCTTCGAAATATTGCCTGTATTTCAAAAAATCTAATTAACATAGACACTTTGTTTATACGGAGTGTGTAAGATATCTGAGGTCGAAATAAAATGGACATGAATATACGCGAAATAGCCAACAATATAAGATCTATCAAATAGAAATGAAATGTATGCAAATGAAGGTCGAATGAAAATGGTCAGGTACGTAGCATAGTCACACGTATTTCGAAACATGGAAGTAATTTTATTTATACAGTCTTTTGTGTCAAGATTCCTGTGATTGTCAGGAAATCGAATTGCGTGTATAATTTATTGTTCTTATATATATCAAAAAAATTAATCACGTTCCATAACCCAGCCCAAAAAACGTGAAAATTACAATATTTTATTTGCCGCATTTATTTCGACTACATAAATCGACTGCAAAAACTATTTATTACAAAATAAAAGTTTTTATACTCACAGCAAACCAATCCATTAATGCAATATTTTACAACAATACATACTTGATTTTTAAACACATTTTTTTTAATATAAAAATACTAGTAAAATATACATTATAAAAAATACAAAAAATTAATTTAAAAAGTCATATTTTAATTTTGCAAAATGCGCGCGAACTCTCGTATAGTGCGGGGAAAGCGACGCGACGAAACACTCGCTCGATTTCTCCCCTGCGTCTACGTCGACTGAACGAAGACATCGGTTACACAACCCAGTCTCTCATAGTGATGTTTATTAACTTATGAATGTCACCGCAAACATCACATCTTCATTTCACTTTCATTTGTTTTAGAAATTATCAAAACAAATACAACTGTCACGTACGTTACGTAATTAAAATAGAAATTTCTAAATATATAACTGCGTCGTTTTACTATGGCAATTACGTGTTTATTTTTATCATATTTAAAATAAATAAAGAGCTAAGTTAATAATTTAATCGATATCGACAAACGGTTTGATCGCTTCACTATTATGTGGTGAATGCATCACGCGGTCTGCTCGGTGGTCCGGTCACGTAAATACATTATTGTGCAAAATGACACGTAGTATTTTACACAATTTCTCATACGAAAGAAGCATATGTGTGACATAACTGTATTATGAGTGAATGTGCCTAACATTAGTGTTAGTGGTACACCGAGGAGTTTTAAGTGGGCTTTGTCGTGGTAAAAGATTATCGATCCCGTGTTGCCCCCCTTACGTGGCGGTAGAGACGGTCACTCATAGGGTTTTAGTGGGCAGTTGCTAGGGTCCTCTTTCCTAGTGCTACTCCCTCACTCCCTTCCCTGCCCCCGCATGGAAGGGCGTGCCTAAATGCATTTCTCTATGTAAAAATAGTTTTAAGTAGGTTTTCTTCTGTAAGTTTATCCTAACATATAAAAGTTCTCGGTTTGTCTGCTTTGGTCTGATATCTCAAGAATCACTTAATAAATTTGCCTACTTGACTCGTTTTTTAAACAATTGATTTTACATCCTGATACCTGGCGTTAATGTAAGTTTAATATGGAACTATTTAGAGTTATAAAAATTACAGTCTGTGTAAATTTCCTTGATGATAAAACGTAGCGATGATGTCGCTGTTGGTAGTGCGGCCGGATTTCGCATCTAAGGACGCGGGTGTGAGCTCAACTATCCAACCCTAGAATCAGTCTGAGCGTTCGGCAAAGGAAAAAATCGCGAGGAAACCATAGCATGGTGGTAGGACATTTTCTAATGATGCCCGCCTGGGTAGTTCAAGGTAGTTCAACCCTCAAGTTTGAAAACCTGTCGCCAAATACCAATAGGTGTGTTTCGGCAGCATCACTTGAGAACCAGTGTCTAGGCTTAGTGTGTTTACTATCCTGGACCACATCGTTACATTAGGTAAGATTGTGGTTAAAGCACTGAACCTATACCATGTAAAAAAAAAGAAATAAAGCATTAATATATCTTTTAGATCATAATATGTTACAAAACACAAAATAGCTATCGTTAATAATCTACATTTATTGATATTAAAAACCATGAAATTTAATTAATACATATTTTCCTTAAAGCGATAATTGAATGATTGTTTCTTTCAGAAAAGGTCAAGTAGCTGCGCCACTGTCTAATTAACACCTGATTTAGTAAATTATCTCCAATCATGCAACGGTAAATATCAGTAGCGTATTCCAGTCTTCAACTAAGGGGAGGTCACAGTACGAACAAACATTAAATCACTAGTCAAAGTATTTACCTACGTCTAACCATTCGATAACTAAAGTGTAAGTTAAATAAAGATATATATTGTGATGTTAGTTAGTATTGTCGTTTGTTCTTATTCATTTTGGCGACTGATTTTCAATAGGTAGTTAGCTACTACAAAATAGCAACAAGTCAACCCAACGGGGCTCCAGGATGCCGCTTAAATTAAAGCGCTGGATATATTAGTCCATTATAAGACCTGTCATGTTGTATGGATCAGAATGCTGGGCTAGTAAGAAGACGGATGAGAAGCGATTGAATGTAGCCGAGGTGCGAATGTTGAATGGTATAATTAATATATTACAGGGAGTTTGAAAGTGACGCCAATGGTAGAAATCGTTGACTGTCGTGGTATAGACATCGTATGACATGAAAGGAGGGAGGAACCACAAGTTAGCAAAACACCTTTGTAAACAACCTTTTAAGTTTCTAAATCGTTTTGGAACTCATTTGTTTAACTATATAAAAGGGCCGTGGACCAACCCAGTCAGTTCAGTTTGAATTGAACCAAAATAAAAACCACAGATGATTTTATATACTTGTAAATAGTGATACTTACTTCATATTATGGAAACGAGACTGAAGCTATCTATCTTGTTCTCTCACGCGCTCAAATTGTATTTAAAAGAAACAGTACTTCATAATACGTATATGGGGTCGTCCAGTAATGATTTCATTAAATCCTGATAATTACGTGGTGGTATTTATCCTCCGCATCGAAAAATCAAGTGTATCTTTAAATTCACTAAAAAAAAAATTAAAAACTGAAAATAATTGACAATGATGTCGATTTAAAATATAACACAATAACTACGAGTTACATTGCCTGGCCATTTACAGGTTATTTTTATGTCCCTTATAAACTCATTGTTTCTTTTTGAAGTCCGTTCTTTTTTATTTTTTTAATAAACATAAATTTATTTCTCAGTCTTTTGTACTTTATTGTACTTATCTTAAAAGTGATTAACAATTTTTTTTATTTAAGTTCAATTATACTAAAACATTCCTGCAATTATATAATAATGAAACAATGAAGTAATGAAGCATAAAACATTGTGCAAATGCTAGGTAAACACAAAGCCTTCCTTTTTTGGTTTTCCATTCAAAATATTCAACATGTCACGAGTGGTAACTTTCATGATTATCTGATATGTATGAACTGTTATACATACTCGTATATACATACGTATACGAGTACATACTGCGTACGCTGCGTCGTGCGCCGACATGACATAGTCAGAATAAATCATCACAACTAATCGGTCGTTTTAATCATAAGGTCGAACACTATATTATCTCAATTGGTTTATATTATACGAACGACGAAAAACGACGATTTTAATAAAATATAGATACACATTCACAGGATCTTTATCAAATTGGACTACATTGTGATTAAACATCAAGTAAAATAGTGGTCAAAGCGCTGAGCCTATTTCAGTTTTAAAAAATGCAAGCCTTTTTCGGGCATTTTAAAATAAGTTTTCATTTTTATAAACCCTGTATATCATTTAGTCCAGATGTTTTGTATTTTTACAAATTTTCAAATAAAAATAAGCGATGATAGCTAGAAGTGTGGTCGGATACTTCGCCGATAGACGTAGTTAGAAATTCAAAAATATATAAAATATATATAAAGTTAAAGTTAAAAAAACAAAAATTTATATATCTCTACTCGAAAAAAAAATATCATAGAAGCTTATATAGTTAGCTTAGTCCATCATTGCTTCGACATATTCAATGCTGTAGTAATTTCTCATTACTAAACACAAAAGGAGTTCAAAAATGAAATATATATAGAGTACCTGTAGAAAAGGTAGCATCGATCAATAATAAAAGAAGTGCACAAGATGTTCGTAGACCATCATCAGGTTGAACCTATGGCAAACTCTCATTACTACACATACCAAAGAAGTTTATAATCGAAATATATATCACTACCCGTCAAGAAGTTCCATAGGAGCTCGGAAGCTCGTCATAAGGTTCAATCTACTCAATGCTGTAGTAAACTCTCATTGCTTACTACACATAAAAAAGACTAAAAAATGATGTATTTATTTATTTCTTTGGCACACTATACAGAGTAAAAACAAATGAAAATAAAGATTATTCTGTGGTATTTTAATAAGAATGATTGTGAAAATAACTGTCAAGAAATCCCATAGAAACTTTGAAGCACATCATCAGGTCGATAGATTTAGTATTGTGGAACTCTGTGGTCATGCAATGCATTGTACTATATCTGCTATTACGCAGTGAAGAATATATGATACGCGAGCGCAGCTGCGGGCACACAACTAGTTAAAAACAAACAAAGCATAAACCTCCCATCAATAACGACTTCTTACAGTATTCTTCTATAGATGTATTCTCTGCCTAATGTTTTAATACGGATTGATTTATTTTCGGTAGTAATTGGAATAAGTTATGAGTATTATGTTTAATGAAATTTATTAAAAAAATTACCAACGCAAAACGGTATCTCATGCAAAATACCTTCTTTTTAATTACATTTTCATTTTTCTCTTTGCTTTATCGTCTGGTGCCGTGTGGTGCCGGCTGAGAATGGTACTACTCCATATCTTCCCGTGGGTGTTGTAAAAGGCGAATAAGGATGTAAACCAGGGGACGGGTAGCAACCTCCTCCGAGTACCAAAAGCACCTTAATGCGATCGCCACCCCACCTGCCCAGCGTTGCGATTACGACGGCGACCAGCGGTGATAGTTCTTATTGACTGTCGTTGTCATCATGCCTGTCTGCTACTTACTTGCATACTTCTTCACGCCTCTTGGTAAATCCCAATGCCATAGGGAGGAATGTGTGTTTGATGTTGGTGGTTTATAGTAAAGTCAAGAACAAACGTCAATCATTATTATCAATGCATACCACAAAAGCCTATAACGTAACTATTTAATAATCTGGTTGTAAACACTCTATATCCAAATACGGTTTGCAACGATGTCAAAAATATCAACAAAGTAAGATCAATTTATAAAAAAAATCTAAATGTAGACAAAAATAAGTTATTTATAGTCTTAATAGATCGAAACGGCAATAACCTTGCATGATTCTCAAAATATAAAGCAAAAAACTAACCAAATAAATTTAATTCGTATTGCGTTCGATTTATATTGAAATAACAGTTAGTGCTCTCGACTCCACTCGTGATATATTATAATTATTTTATTGCAGTGAAAATACTTTGCGTTTGATGAGAGTAAAATTTTAAGGCCCCAACTATAACAAATATTCTGACGCTAAGACGGATCGAACGTAGCGAGAGAGAAAGAGACAAAAACAAATACACAACATAAACATAAATCAATAGTTCCATGTTTCAAACTTCCTAAATCTAGTAAGAGTTTTCTAAGTAATAGTGTTAGCTTTTACAATAAAAGTCCCAAAGTACATTACCGGTTTACTGGACAATAAGTTCAGGCACTATTTCAATCAAGTTTTAATTTGTAAAGGTGGATACTATAGTGCTATTAATAGGGTGGATCATTATTAGTTGTACCTATATTCCAAAAATTATTTAAAAAAACAGATCTAGCTTCTTGCCGGTTCTTCTTGTTTTCCGAACCGGTGGATTGACGTTTATAAGCGCCTCATCAGGGCCTAATTTGAATAAAGTATTTTTGAATTTTGACTGTTTAGTTCGACTGCTTTTTGAAACTGTTAAGGCTCCACCGTTTGGTCGGTTACAAAAAAGACCAAAATCCTCTCTAAATATGATCTTCAACAAACGATCAAATGAGACTTTTTCAATCGAACTGCTTCACGCGTTTGGCTATTAAACTAATTTGAATACCGTGACACCAATTGAAGCTTGATGTTTCACATCCGCGTCCCGTGATGGTCAACCTTATTTACTGTTTCGTCTAAAAATCCAAACCAATCCAACTAACGTTTAAGATCTTAGGCCCATTAGTATACTACCGTGTCTTTCTAAAGTACTGGAGAAAGCAGTAGCAATCCAGTTAACATCCTACGTAGAAAAATTTTAAATCCTTCCCAAATTTCAGTCCAGATTTCAAAAAAAGAAGCACTGCTCTTCTAGACGTGGTGGATAATGTAATATCAGCTGAAGATCAAGGCATTGGGGCTCTATTAACGCTGCTAGACTTTTGACGAGCTTTTGATTCGATAAATATATCCCTGCTTTTATCTAAATTAAAATCTTATGGTTTTGATACAGCTACGGTGTAGTAGTAGTAGTTTCAAAGTTTTCTTAGACATAGATTTCAATATGTGGAAATCGGAAATGGTTGTGGGAAAAAAGATTCCTCTGTACCCATGCCTGTTGAAAAAGGTGTACCCCAAGGATCGATTTTAGGACCATTATTATTCATTTTATACACCTCAGACATTATTAATATTATCGAACACTGTGAATACCATATATACGCGGACGATCACCAATTATATTTACATTGTTATCCGCGAGATTCTATTAGCGCGGTTGATCAGTTGAATTATGATCTTGTCATGGTGAAAGAATGGGCAGATACTAACTGCTTGGTTTTGAATTCAAACAAGTCTAAGTTCATGGTTTTAGGTTCAAAAAACAAATTTTGGATATTACACTTCAGCAACCCTCTAACAGAATAGACAGGAAGTCTATAGAATGCGTTACCGAATCTCGTAATCTTGGACTACTTATGAATTCATCATTGAATTTTGAAAAACATATAATGGAGGCAGCACGTGATTGTATGTACAAGTTAAAACGCCTATATAATATTCGTAGGGACTTGTGTAGGGACATAAGTAATAAAGTTAGAATCACTTTATGCGAATCACTCATACTATCAAAACTTAATTATGCTGACGTAGTTTATAATTCTTCTATTCTTGCCAAAACAATAAACCTTATACAGAGAGTACAGAATGCCTGCGCCCATTTTTGCTTCCAAATTCCTCTACGGACTCATGTGACACCTTAATCAGGGACAACTGTTGAAAATGGAAAATAGACGGCACTTGTATCTTGCTGCTCTCTTGATTGATGTCGTGAAAACTGGGTTACCAAAATACTTGTATGAAAAATTTGATTGGGCCAAAGAGCGGAATCGATATGAAACAAGGGCTTCATTATTCATGTTATGCACTCACCGACATGCAACCACAAAAATTCGGGGTACCTTTAAATTTACTGATACTAGATGCTGGAATGATTTGCCTCCTCCATTACGTAGTCTTAGTAATTTGTCAACATTTAAAAATAATTAAAAAAAATGCTTACTAACAGCTCAATCTATGTAAGACTTTCTTTCTACTAACTAAAGGATCCTTTATGTTTTATAATTAATTATTAATATAAATATATTTTTACTTGCCTGTGTTTTTATATGTTATAAATATCGTAACACCTTGAAAATTAATCTGTTATGTAATATTAATTAATTAATTTATTTATATACCCTTATATATTAGATCTATAACAATGTGCATATGTGTTAATGATATATATAGACTAAGTATGAGTTAAATTTTACAATTTAGTTTTTTTTATTGTAATTTGTAATTAATTTTTTTTTACATACTGACGTTCCGTGACTCGCTCTGGGCTTCAGCTGAAAATCAGCGCTGAGTATCTCTTGGTACTTCAGCATATGCTGAGCTGGAGACCCTTTCATCTAATGAGATGCGTTGGTAGGTGACACATAGTTACCCTATTATGTGATTTTTTTTTTGTACCATTTTTTCATTGTTATTATTATTTATCAAATTTTTTCAGTATGTGTTTAGTATCTCATTTGTGAATAAAGATTTTCTTTCTTTCCAATGATACAAATTAACCTCGAACTAAGGGCTGCATACTTCTGCATTTTATGGTCATTGGCTCCCGCACCAATCTTCATTGAAATTAATATATGAAGATAAAGACGATAGAACCTCAGTGGAGAACGCTGAGCTTTGTATTCTGATTGTCAATAGCCATTTGGTTTACGGATACCCACCTGACTAGCGGAGCACTCTTAAATCTTAAAATCTATCTTTAAACACCTATAAGTGTGTTCCGACCGCATCACTTGAGAGCTAATATATCACTTAGTGTGTTATTCAGTAGGGCTACTAACCATCCCCAAGTTCCAAAATTCCAGACTTGCTGGAACACTGACACCGGCAAACGTTTAAACTAAAATCTCTATTACACAAAATATAAGTCAACATCTATCAATCCGTATGTCTCTTCAGCACCTGATCTACGGGTCACCCGCCCCGGATGGCAGTTTCAAGAGGAGGCTAAAACAATAAAATAAAAAAACTTTCTCCACAAAATGCCTAGCATACTGAAGCCTTATTGAAAATTAGGTAGAGGTCTACTAAATATAGATCTTCTTTTCCCGGGTATAAATTTCATGTCACAAATTAACAAGTTATTAGGTAATAGATAATAAAGAGTACACAGTTATTAAAGGGTTCTTATTGCCAAATTGACGAGAAATGCCAAAGATTATGTATATGTAAGAAATCATATAACATGTTCAGTGTTCTGTGTAAATAATAGTCTGTTAGATTGGAACCAATTCATTAGTAAAGAATAGAAGATATTTGGAAGATTATCTAAAGCAGTACTAGCAAATTAGGCTGGGCAGGTAGAGAAATTCTAGCAGTGAGTGTTAATGGATTGCAAATATTCCTCTTTGACCTACACCTGGGCCACAATTCTCCGGCCCTATTCGGCGTGTACCTGCCTGCCATATGAATTGCATCTCTTCTTGTTTTTAAAAAGATATCCTAGCGGCAGTTATTTCATACAAACGTAGTCCCCTGTTTCCCCTGGATAATAGCATTATGGTAAATATTGTTATACTAACTAATATATTCACCACTGATTTGCCCGTACGTTTTGATTTTCTCTATAAATTAGTCATTGTAGAATAGAATAGTAGAGCCTTTGAAAATGGAAAAGTTCTCGATTTTTACCGTCATTTACAGACGTTCGTCAAAACAAATTTGATGGTTAACATTTTAAAACGTACAGCTAAAATCTTTATTATTATAAAACTGAAAGAAAATTAAAAATCGGTTCAGTTGAACTAAAAATTTTTAAAATTAAGCCAGTACGAATCCATTTATAACTAAACAGACGGAATGTATTATAATATATATTCGAATTTATTGTTAAATTACAATAACAAAAAAAAAAAACTACGTATCTGTTGAGTATCTCTGAAACATTAAAGAATAGTGAAAAATCGAACAAAACACTATCAACATAAGGAAATAATTATTATTGTTATATTAAAAAAAAAACATTTACAAGGCCGTGCGGATAACGAAAAATCATGCACTTTTTGTCATACTAACTTAAGAGCATGCGTCGCGGAATTGTAAATGAATAGGGTTGCTGATAAATATTTTTTTACACAGACTGAATATTTATTATAACTCTGAGGGTTTTTTTCTCTGATTGACTAAATGCTTGTACGAGCGAGGGAGTACAGAACCCCCAAGGCCTATCCCCGGTTATGGATCGGAGCACGCCCTCAGCTGCTACCGGGCGGATCCCCGTTACGTACCTTTGGAGTTATTCCATCCATCCATTCATCGGTAAGACGTCCACTGTTGGACATAGATCTCTCCCAAAGATCTCCACATTCAGCGGATGCCTGCAACATTGACCAGGTCGTCGGACCACCTTGTACACCCATCGGACATTGGTTCTACGAGCAATGAGCCCAGCCCGTGGCTACTTAAGTTTGGCAATTCGTCGGGCAATGTCGGATACTTTGGTTAACTTTTTTCTGATACCCATATTTATTACCTATAATATCTTATAATGGACTTACCTTTTCATACCTTTTTTTTTTTTGACGGGGGGAAATGCATTTACGCACTACCTGTTCATACCTGCTTGCCAGATAGGCAACCTGACCAAGGCATATTCTTTATATTAAAAACTATCTGAAGAAACTAAATTTGTTCGTTTATCAAAAGTGTGAAGGTTATGAATAGAGGTTGATTAAAATTAATTTAAATAAGCATAGCCCATAAACAGTTTTCAGTTGGCAAGTTATGATAGCTTACAAGTGTTTACAATCATACAAGTGTTAAAATCAATAAATTTTCATTAAAAAAATATGTCTCATATGATTATCAGATAAGTGAAGCTCGATCTTTCACGTTTCTTCTATGTAGGAATCTTAACAAGTTTAGTTAATTTTCATTATTATTCAATCGAAAGATGTCCACTGCTGGACATAGGTCTCCTCCAAAGATCTCCACGACGACCGGTCTTGCGTCACCCGCATCCAGCGAATTCTCGCAACCTTCACCAGGTCGTCGGTCCATCTTGTGGGCGGCCTTACTCACGCTATTATTATATTTTAATAGCAACATTATATTATTGGTGGTAACTCAAAAAGATAAAAATCTCTCGTCGTAAATAAAGTCGTGTCCTTTTAATAACTAATTAAAACGTGTATTTTATAATTTACCACCCCACGCAACACTAAAAACCCTGGAGAAACAAAATACACACAGTCTACTGCCCCTAAACACTCTACTATAATGCCTACTTAGTTGACAGTAAATGACTTATTATGGATTTATTTCTTTGGAATACTATAGAATATTTACCTACTTTTTTTATTCAATCAACATAAAGTAAACCGTAATGTCTTGAAAGGCCATTTAAGTGTCAAAGCTACCACCGGTTCGAAAAACATTCGTCATCGGGTTTTAATTTTTTCCTTTATTTTACCTACTGTTTTTAATACTAGCCGTGCTCGCGTGGAATTTAGATAAATATATTTTAATAGATAGCCTATATTCTCCCTCTAAATGCAATCTATTTAATTACCAATATATTCATATACTAACTGTGTGCCCGCGGCTGTGTCCGCGTTTCATATATTCTTCAGTACGTTTAATTTTTTTATACGGAACCCTAGTATTTTCTTATTACTAAGATAAAGTAAAAATATTTTTCATAAATTATATCACTTGCCCTTAAAATTCTGCATTGTATCGGATTTTATTCAATTTTTTATGAGTTTAATTTTTTTTACGCGTATCCCTGATTACCCGTATAGCTTCAGCTATATTTCAAAAAAGTCCCGTCAAAATCGGTCCATTCCGGTCGGTTCCGGAGAGTACACATTATAAACAGAAAAAAGACAAAATTTTGAAAAATTGTATTTTTAGTATAGGTATCGTATATACATTCACATCTTACTAGTAAAAAAAAATGTTTCACATTATAAATAGACACTACAATTTTATTTATTAGTATACATACACTTTATCTATGTCCCGCCCCGTCCAGTCCCCTACACGCAGAGAAGGTCACCCTGTTCAGACCAGGCCACCTCCCAGACAGCCTTTGCAGTGCAAGGGAAGAACTAGACCCCCTCCCCTTCCCTCCTTGGTTTGGCAATACAGCAGAGGCCTGACCCTGCCGAAACTATGCACCCAGCCATTCTTGCCCTAATAGGATTAAATGGCGGCCTGCATAGTACTACCCATGTGGTGATGAATGTCTCCTCTCGCCTCAGCCCTACAATCAACGGTCTAACAGCCCCGTTCCCGACACCTAAAATATTGGCCATTGGGCGAGTATGACCCAAGGCTAAATACCGGAAGCAACGACTTCAATTACATTTATTGTGATTAATTATTGAAAAAAACATATTTACTAAAATAAAAAGTAGCCTATTTATAATATGCCTTTCTATCAGTGAAAAAAAAATTTCAAAATCGGATCAGTAGTAACTGGTGGACGATCCGGTAGATAAGTGGACTGTAGCTGGTTTAAATGCGAGGGCAACGGTATACGGATCTGCTCAACCGCGGGAAGAAAATATATAGAATCAGTTGAGCTGTAAGGAAAGAAAACATGCACACTTACTTGGCGGCGAGTGCGTCGCGGGCGCTCAAGTGGCTCCGGTGGCTGTGGTTGTATTACTAGCGGGTAGCTGTTCAAATATTTTATAGTCCGAAGGACACGGCAATCACGTCGGCGAGCTCTGGCCGATTCCAGACGTGGACTGACCACGAATCAACTTCGCGGCGTTGCGGTTTCAATGCACATGTTTAGGAGCGGAAGTTAGGCACAAGAGGAAAAGGAGTTGCACTCGCGGATACTACTTAAACTAACATAAAATAATTACCAGTAACGGAAATTACCCCGAAAATCCAAACTCACAAACTTTACAAAATTAGTTTAGATGTTATCATACATACACTTCACTATTGTGGTTTTTTAATTAATCTAGATAAACGTTATTCATACATTATATAAATAGATGTTACTAAAGAGTATAAACTACTACCATAACAAATGCCATCGAAATCGGTTTAGTAGTTTTTAAACAAATTAATAAACCAACAGACAACCTTGTTTAGTGTTTTATTATTATCGTATTATTTAGTATAGATCAGTGGTCGTCACACTTTTCTGTTCAAGGGCTACATAGATCAGTCTGAGGTACCACTGTGGGCCGGATTTTTATAGATTTGGTATTTAGCTTTTTTTTACACGATATAGGTTCACTGTTTTGACCACAATCTCACTTGATGTTTAGTGACGATGTGGTTTAAGATGGTAAACACACTAAGCCTAGAGGTACTGGTTTTCAAGTGATGTTGCCGGAACACACCTTTTGATATTTGGCGACAGGTTTTCAAACTTTAGGGTGATAGCTACGCAGGCGGGCATTATTAGAATACCATACCATAGAATACCAATTTTGCGTGATTGACGAATAAATTAATAAACATACAGACAGAAATAAATTGTAAAAACTATCGAAATGTGTTCTTTTGTCGATTCTGAACACCATGGTATTTTTTCTGAAATATCTTCAATGTACAGATTTCGTCCCTCTAGTCTTTTATTATAGGTATAGACTAGCGACCCGCTCCGTCTTCGCACAAGTATATAAAGATCTCCAGTAAAAAGTGTAGCTTATGTTACACACTGATAATAAAGCTTTGTAGAAGTGAAAGAATCTTTAAAATCAGTAAAGTAGTTTTTGAGTTTATCCATAAAAATAAAAAATCTATTTAATAAGAAATAAAATAAAGAAAAAAAAAAAAAAAAATTTTAATCGTTTTGTATTATACTAAAATATAAGCTATTAATTGGAATGTTTGTTTTATATACTTTATATTAAGATCTTATTAACTAAAATAATTAACTCTTTTTTTATAAAATTCCATCTCTTTTTCCAAATACAGTACCTATTCGCAACCTACTCAGTTGGGCGTTATTCGAAAATGCCTTACCACCTAGCTATGTTTTCCTCACGATGTTTTCCTTTATCGAAAGCTCAGGCTGATTTTTTAGAGTTAGGCTTGAATCACCATTGACGCGAAATCCGACCGCACTACCAACTAAGCTATCATCGCTGAAATTATAACTCACTAAACTGTTTGTCGATGCTCTATGATTTGTTTAAGGCTTTCAAGTAAAAATCTAAAAGATCACAAGAACAACTTACAATGTCTGATATACTATTTGGATAAATGAAAAAAGCACGAATGGTCGAAATATTCGAGGCTTCGTTCGCTTAAAACTTTCTATTTTGTTAAATTATTCACTGCATTATATCTGTAAAGCATCCAATAGTGTTACAATTAATAATGATGATTATCGTTGATTGAATGATTCAACCGAAAGATATCCACTGCTGGACATAGGTCTTCCTCAAAAAGAAAGAAAATGCCATAATCTTGGCCGGTGGGTTGGCGATCGTAGTAAGTGGTTGTGGTGCTCAGAGGATGCTGCTGCCCATCCCTCGGTTTATCCATTAGTCACCGTTTATAACAGTCACAGGAAGATATGGGGTGGTACTATGGTAGTCGCCGCCACATTATTGTTACGTCTACTTTATTCGTTATTATCCGTACTAGCTCCGTAACTTTACTAGCTTGCGACAGCGTCACATTACTAAATACTCTAATTTCCAGCTCAGAAATCTCTTGTAACTGCTGCCAGTGTGAATCACTGACACTCCACTCACTGCACATTGCATCACACAGGCATACTCTCCAATAAGGCTTAGTTCTCTATGTTCCAAAATGAACATAGCTTCTATAAGCTTGTATTATATGGGCCATATACATTGGTATCTTAGGCACTGCCTAGTTTGGAGTCTTAGTTAAGGCTATATTATTACATTTTGTTAATATTTTAAGGAAATAAAAATATTTGTATTTTATATTGTTCTGTTTGTATGAAATACTCATAGAAGAAACGCATAGATACCCACATAAACTAATTAGGTATTATACGTGGTGTGTATATTACACACACAAATATGCATGTTTTTTTTCGAATTGACTAACGCTGTTCACCGAGTGGTCCTTGAGAGCTTTACAAAACTTTGAGACGAGTGCTTATGGGAGTTTTGGCGAGATCTCAGTCTGTTATGTAGCAATTATATTCAATTTAATTCATTAAATTACGGATGTGACCCTACAGTGTGTAATTTTGGTGGCATTTTGCGTGATACAGTTTGGTTATTGTTGACAGACGAAGTGTAGTTTGATGTGCCATGAAAAGACCATGGAAAGGTCTACCAAGATGAGACACCGTTTTACTGTCACTTAGAAGCTTTAAAATATAACTTTCCCACATGCAACTGGCAGTGTAAACTGGTGGTGTATGTAAATCGCTATCCGTAATGTGTATGCATCTAAAAGGAAGAAGTAAAAGGCACTCAGCCGAAAATGGTGACTAACTTTATTTTTATTTAAAAAGATCCATTACAGAACTCATGTATCTGCGTGTTTTATAGAAGAGTATGCACACGCATACTATAAACATAATATGTTTTCGCTATGCTCAAAGGTCTATGGTTCATACAGTGAAACTGTATGGCGCTGCAAGACCATCTCCAGCTGGGGAATATCTATATATGAATAAATACTGAGCTTGAAATTAATAGCTTTACTGATAATGATTTCACGCATGACAACAGCGCCAACCGAAGTTATGTGCCTTATGTTATGTGCTTTGTAACTCTGACACATACTTACAAAGTGCATAAAGACTCGCTTACTTTTCAATATGCGCCTAATGCGTTCGTCAATATACAATTTTAAAAAATACGTAAAATACCATAGAACTAGTATAGACGAAAACATACTATGTCTATTTAAAATACATACCCAATACGAAACAGCAAAATAATTCAAAAACTTGGAAAAGGAAGTAGTTTCAGTACTGTAGCATTATTATAGGAAATAGAGACTGAAGCAATTGACCGGATAATGATTTAACAGCTTCAATTTGAGTTCCTTATTAATTTTTTTCTTAAATTTGCAGATACTACGTTCTTTTGTCTATTAGTCGAACAGAGATTCTAAGCAAATTGTTTCTCACTCAAGATGACGGGTAACTACATGGTTGCTTGGAGTTTTATTTTTATGCCGTCGATTAACGCCTAATATATTAAAATAGCAATAATTGTTATTTATCTCTGATAACAATAAATATTAAATTAGATTCGTACATTCATTTTAAGTTCGTAAATGTTGAAATGGGTGATTGAATTTATAGTAAGCCTCTTTGTAAATAATCTTTATGGTTGGTTAGTTTGTGCATCGGTAGGTACCAACAAGTGAATAGTATTTTTTTTCCGGGCTGTTGTCATGATAAGAAACAGGCAATTCATAATATCTATATTATATCTGCTCAGATATTAATTACAAATGAATTATTTAAGACTTATTTTGTGTATTCTGTTATCCACGTACTATTAATAAAGCTAGGTAAGAAAAATTATAGTTAATGACTTTATTGTATATTTTTTTTAATTGTCACCCTAGATTGATTTGTTGTTTGACGGTGTTTTTAGCGCGATTTTGGACTGTCATATTGTATTGTAATCTTTATTTTTAATGTATTAAAATTAATTAATTGATTCTAATTGCTCAATGAAAAATGCTAAATCAAAAAATGAATCCTATTCTAATCTAAAAATTAATTCTAATCTAATTAATTATATTGATGAATAGTGGTCATTATAGGAAAAAAGAAGAAGTAATTTCTTAACTTGTATAGCTCTATTTTAGGCTATAATTTAGGCGCATTTTAAATGATTTATTTTGGTGTGCACAAGTGAAGTGTATCGGAAATAATAGCAATGAGTGTGAATTCTGAAATCCCCCAAGAACTCCCATGGAACGCTTAACAAATGGCCACCACTTTGATGAAGATTAATAAAATAATACTAATACTATAAAATAACTACAAGCTCAAAAAGGCTTTAACCCATGGACGTTAAATAAGTTAATAACAACAACAATTGACGTTTGACGTGGAGAGAAAATAAAAAAAATGTCTATTCGCCAGCAAAATGGCGTCATCGAAGGAAACCTATTGTTTGTGTGGTCAGCCGTATAATATTGGACAATTTATGATAGAATGTGACTGTTGTCGTGAGTGGTTTCATGGCAGGTAAAGTGAAAAATGTATTAATTTCATTATGAAAATAGTTTTGTGTGTTAAAAAATACATAGTGAAGTTTGACACTTTGTTCGTGCGGCCATCACTTGTGCGATCGGATGTTTTAATCGTTATTTCATATTTTTCTTTCTATATAAAGTTAATTCTGTTCACTAAAATTGTTCAATGGGCCTATATTTAATTTTAAGTAAATATTACAGCATTCACATCATGTTGTTATTTGTTTACACCGATGGTCGTCATGGGAGTTTATATACGCTCTTCGTTTCGTTTCTTTGTGTTTATTTATAATTCTAGATCTTGATAAGTGATCATAGGCCCTTATAGTTGCTGTAATAATTGTAATAGTTGTTGTTCATTACGGCTATTGATAGAATTTTAAGCCGTTTACATTACAAAAAAACCGCGGTATAGCTGTTAGTATGTGTTATTACATGCGTTTTTTATCAGCACTATAATTTTAATGTTTTTAGTGATGCTATTAACTAATTACAGTAACATTACATACCAGGAAATAACATAATACTATACTTGTAATGATTTGAGTTAGACCCTTTGATTTTCCTCATATCATGGATATTATTTGATTAACCATTTTGAATATGCATCAGTACTAATACTGATATATTTAAATATATAAACAGTTATATTCCCTTTAAAATATAAACTGTGGATATAAGCCACATTATTATCCGACATTATTATCACTTGAACCACCTGATGCATTGCATAAAACATTGAACTATTCTATATATGAAATCTATGTATAAGAATAAATAATTAAATAAATTAATATTTGTAGTGTTACAAGTAATTAAAATTAGCTAAGAGCTAAGTTATATAAATTAATCTGTAAATCATATCAAACTTATTTATATGGCATAACATTTCCTAACTTAGAACATTAAAACTTTATAGGGGAGTTATAATATTACTGTATGGTTTTTATATTTAATGGTTTGTAATTTTGTAATATCACTTTGATGCAATCTGTGATAGGTTAAAATACATTTCATTATATTTCTGGTGTAAAACCATTGAAATATCAATACACAATAATATAATATTGAAATTTGTTGTCAAGTAATGAACATGGAGTCTACTTTTTTATTTCACATGGAATAAGATTTTTTGTGATACAGAAGTAGTAAATGTGTAGGCTTCTCAATGGCTCAACACAAATTATTGAGAATTTTTACTAATTATAAGTGAATTGAATACTAGTCTTTAGATAAAGCATAAGTGGTAATAGTAGATTATGCTAATTCAATCCTTTCTTGGAGTGGTCATAGACAGTTGTTAGAATAGAAGTTGTTAGAAGACAGAAATTAAAAATTGAAAAAAGAGCCTGTGAAGGCCCTTCTGGTTAACAGCATTAGCTAGTTAGAAAAATATTTTTTTTTTATTTTGTTACAGTAAAGTTATGTTTTGAACCAACAATTTCTTCTTTTTTTTTCTTTCAGCTGTGTTGATGTCAAAATATATAATTCAGATGATATAGATAAGTATCATTGCCCAAAATGTTGCCAGACGTATGGACCATCAGTATGTAAGTATATTTAATGGTTTAACATTATTTTTGATTTTTATTTCACTGGATAAGGTGTATTGGACCATACGTTGACAAATATGAGATAGTTGTTGTGAATTTGAATGCTATATAAGTCTGAGCTTTCTTTGTGGTAAAACATCAGATTTTCTTAACTCTTTTTGTCTAATTACGATACTCAAGTTATCAATCTATCAGCTAGTACCTACAGATGTGTTCTGGCAGTGGTAATTTGAGAACCTATTCATTTAGGATTATTTGGTCATGGCTTTAGACTCAATATCACTTAACATAAGTCGAGAATAATAAGTGCTAAAATAAAATGAATATGTTTGATATTAGTTCATGTATATGTTCTTTTGTTTAAAATAATGGTTTTTCTAAATAATCTTAAATTATTTAATGTATAAACAAAATTATATTATGTAGGTAAATAACCCTGCTTGATGCAGTTTCTGGAATATACATATGGAGTATGTATACCATATGTGTATGCATACATAGGTTATTAAAAACCAAAATTTAGTAACAGATGTTAAAGATACAAATTTGAATCCAAAGTTATCAGTGCATTATTAATTTAAAAGAAATAATATATAATAATTATCTGTGGTTTAAACATAAGATACAAAAACTAAATTCATGTTTGTAATGTGGAAACATAAAGTGCAATATAATGTTACTTATGTCATATGCAAACAGTCCTTTCTAGAAAATGTGTTGTTAGCTCTATATTGCCAAAATCAAAATCAAAAATTTATTTATTCAATTTAGGCCCTAAGAAGGCGCTTATGAATGTTTAAAATACTACCACTGGTTCAGAAAACAACCCAGTTGAGAAGAGCCAGCAAGAAACTCGATCTGGTTCTTTTTTTTTTATAAATATAATATAGATCATTTTTTTTGTCATAAGTATAATTAAACTATACAAATCATCGTCTTAATAATGTTAGCGGAAGCACAGAGATGTGGATTAATTGCATTAGATACACAGTATTAATCTAAACATATATTATAAATAAAACAATTTTTTTATATAACTGATTTTAATTATTCTTGTATCTATATAAAACGATATTAACATAATGGATGCATTTTTTTTTCAATTAGGGATTCCTGCAATAACTACAAAAATGTAACTCAAGTTATCAATAATTACCTCATAGAAGTGATTATTTTGTTTGCATTGCAAAAACTATTGATAATAATTAATCGGTACTCATCATTACCCATGAAAACTTCCTCAAGGCTGTGTGTTAATATTATATTTAATCATATTAATCTTTTTTTTTTTCAAATTTCAAAATACAGGTAGATTCAAAACACATGATGGCATTTGTTATTATTCAAGATTAATTAGGCTTTATCCCAAATAAATAGTTTCATAGTTAAGATTCATTGACATATATGTAAACTTATTTATTTTGAAATTATTTTAATCTGACCTTTGTTTAGAAATTGTGAGAATGTTAAAATAATATCAGAAATTCGCCTATTACTACGAACCAATTTAGTATAGGGGATTGTTGTCATGCTCCATATGACCAAATAAAGTGATTTATCTAACCGTTGGTAGGCGTGTTCTAATATTTTTTTAAATTTAAAATTATTGTCAAGTATATGTCATTTTTAATAAATTCCAGTAAAAATCCCCACGAACAATCACCGAGGGGATCGTTACGAACTGGGGGCGGAGACTCGCCCCTCACAAGTGGGCACACCTGCGTGGGTGCGGGCGCTCGCCGCCAGACCGTTGCGAGTCACACCACAGGCTTTACAGAGGATGCGGGCCCATCAGTTCACTGAGGAATTCGTCAGGGACAATGGTAAGTGTTTATGGTGGCTCCGTGGTACTATGGTGGGATACTACTTCCAGCAGTGTAGGTTTGAATCTATTTTAGCAAGTAATGAAGCTCACGCTTCGGTGAAAAAAGAACACACACACGCGCCCATGTACTAAAATGATCAAATTCATTCATCATCACTAATTAGCGATTAAGTAACCGTAAAAGACGCGCGGACCGAATTAATGGTGGTTAATATTATATATAGCAATGGATATATCGTAAATTTCATAAATAATTTTGTGAGCTATAAATCTGCAGAAATAACAGTAGAAGTAATGTTTAAAACGAAATACTAAAAAAACATTAATCTTAGATATTTATTTAAATATTTTAAGAAAGAGTCATCTTCATCTACCTGACGAATATTTAAAAAAACACCCATACATATATCATAATATCAGTAGTCGTTATTAATCGTTTTGTGTATTATTTCGCGTCGTCCTATTTCACGATTTATTACGTTGGTATAATTATGGCAACATTTATCATTTGCTAATAATATTTGGAATTTTGCACATAGCGCACGTAAATAAATATCGCAATAATTTTCGTCTTTATACTGGACCGCGTAATACATTATCAGTCGCCTTTTGGGCATACTCAGGTACGGTCGTCATTACCGAAGTGCGAAAAAGTTACTATTTCTGTAGCGGCAACGTTAACATCGCAGTAATAATTCTTACATAATATAAAAGCCAACACCTATTTATTTTTATGTCCGCTACTTCCATAAATATTGTATCAATTTGTAGTTTTTCGCGCTTTGATAGTTTTGGACGCATGATGTTTGTACCTTTTTTTTTTTTTTGACGGGGGGAAATGCATTTACGCACTACCCTTACCTATTGCATTAGTGAGACCGGAGTCCCCCAATGCAATAGGTAAGGAGGCACGGAGGGACGAACTCCGTGCCAGTGTGGGGCTCACCCGTGCGTGAAGCGCCAGGAAATACCCACTAAAACCCCCCGGGGCCGTCCGCTGCATTTGGGATGAGGGCGACACGGGGTGGCTTTCGCAAGCACCGCGTCGCATGATGTTTGTACCTGACTATGACATAGGGCAACTGATTACTTTAATTAGTTTAGTAGTCCAAAGTACCAGCTGTTCGGTAGGCGCGTATATTACGGATTTTTGTTAAATTCAAACTGAATTTTTCTTATAAATAAATAAAATAAATTATGCCTTAATGGACAGGCATTCTCTAATGTAGATTCTTATAGATGTATTACGGTAGATATTGTTTCAGTGCCAGTTCTAGGTATAACGTGTTAAATCTCAGACCATATTGTCGCTTAGTATCAAGTGAAATGGTAGTAAACGGTAAATTTATGCAGTGAAAGTTTAAAATGGAATAAGAAATAATGAAGTTCCAAGCTTAATCTGTTCTATGAATGATACAAGTCAAGGGAAGCAAAATTGTTTCACAAATAGCTTTTTGTAATATAAAAATGTAATCGAAAAAATGTATTAAAATTTTAGAATAGATTATTATTTTATTAATTAATTATAATTTAATTTAATTATAACATTAATTATACCAACAAAATAGAAATGATTACATTAAAACGCACTATCCACTTCTTTGCATTGACAACACTACCGCAGGTTAGCTGGAAAAAAATGCCAAATGACATTAAGTTCGCCCGTGTACAAATTTTATGTGCAATAAAAATTTTATCTATCTATCTATCTATCTATGAATTATTTATAGACAAATAATGGGAGATACATATTTTAGTGTTGATCTTGTTCTATCAGTAGATTGATAAAAAGGTAGACAAAGCGTTACGATTTATTCTAGCTAGTGTTCGAAATATACGGAAAAATTGTTTAATTTTTGAAGTGAAAATTTCTTTAGCATCGTTGGGATTTGAAAGTCGATGAAACGAAAAAAGCGACAATACGTTTCTGATGTAAGTCGGATTAGTTCATCGAATTTTTGATAGCGAGGTTAGCCCGGTGGACTAAACCGCGTGTCTCATAAACGGTACGACAGAAGGGTAGGAGGTTCGAACCCAGGGGTTGATAACACATTTTTTTTTGTAGATTTCACTTCTACACGTCAGAATTGCACACATATATTTTTAACTTTTGTAGACACTGTTTTATTAATAACCCTAAAGCTTATTAATACCTATTAAACAAAAAAAATCTTAAGGTAAATATAGGAGAAAAATGTTTTGGAAGTGATCAAAATTTTTCTGTCTTTATAGTTTTTTTGAACCTAACATAAATTATCATTGTTACACAGGTTTTACACGACCTGTTATATTTCACACGGCCGAGGGCCTGGAGATGAAGACTCCAAATCCAGCAACATTTACCGTCAGATCCGTGCTCAGGTTCTGTGGAGCACAATTAGAGGTAACGTCTCACACTATTTTTCCATTTCTCTTAACCATCTAGTATCGTCCACTTCCGTCATTGACTTGGGAAAGATATTATAAAATGAAAAAAAAAGGATATAAATAAGTGTCACTATTAATGAGGAGAAATCAAATAAAGCTTAAAATATCTTTTCTTTAATTTGAAACTCAAACATACATTCTGGCAGAAGCCTTTTTTATTTGTAGTTATTACAGGTAGATACATATTTCAGGAACATGAGATAACGGAGAATAAATATTACCATTCATCTGTTTATTTTAGATGTTTAAACTTAGATTATAGAAGTGATGATAGCGCAGTAAATAGTGCGGCTAGATTCCGCGATAATGAATCCGGGTTCTAGCCTACCTATCCAATTCTAAAATTAGTCCGAGCGTTTGGTGAAGGCAAACATGGTGGTAGGGCAATTTCTAATAATGCCCGCCTTAGTAGCTACCACACTCAAGTTTTCCAATTTGAAACCTCAAACTAAGCCTGTCGCCGAATACCAATAAGTGTGTTCCGGCAGTATCACTTGGAAACCAATATTTCTAGGCTTATAGCGTTTACCATTCTTGACCACAACGTCACTTAATATCAGATGAGATTGTGGTCAACGCAATGGGCCTGTACCTTGTAGAAAAAACTTACGAACCAGTTCTTCTAGGCTTAGATTTGAGTTTATATTGTTATGTAAGTTTGACTTTTTTTGTACGGTTTAGGCTCAGTTGGTATTAAGCGACGATGTGGTCCAGGATGGTAAACCACTATACCTAGATACTGGTTCTCAAGTGAAGCTGCCGGAATACACTTATTGGTATTTGGCGACAGGTTTTCAAACTTGAGGGTGGTAGCTACCCAGGCGGGCATTATTACAAAATCCTCTACCACCATGTATGGTTTTCTCACGATGTTTTCCTTCAACAAAAACTGGCTGATTGTATACTTGAATAGGTGGGGTTTGAATCCGGCTGCATTATCCATTGCGCCATTATTGCGTATTATAATTTCAATACATTACTTTGTATAAACTGGTAATTATTATCTCTACCTAGGTTGAAGTGATAGATGTGCGGAAACAGTCTACATTACGGATGCCGCTGGGTGACTTTGTGGACTATTTTGAGACACCACCGGAGCTCAGAGAGGATAAAGTTTTGAATGTACTCAGTCTCGAGTTCTCGGATACCAAGTAACGAGATTTTTTTTTTTGTGTGTTTGCGGATAGTTATGGAAATAGTCTTTTATTATTTAGAACACAGAATAACTATTGTAGCCAATCATAGTCAGCGTTTTTAACAAAATAATGGTTCTTTGTTACAGCTTTTTAAAGATTTTTTTTTTTAACATCTCAAAATTCACCGTCCACCTCACTACTTTCAATAAACTGACAATTAACAATAAATAAAACTAACTCTATATAATGCAAAATATGAACAAAATTACATAATACTGCAAAAGGTGAATTTATGGTCAAGGACTCTGTTACAGGTGATCCAAAATCATGCCAGAAAACTACATTTTTATAATGTTTATTTATTGTTTCAACTAATCTATGCTAATGAATAAAATTGAAGTGTTTGAAAATTAATTTGATTTACTATATTGATATCAATGTAGATACAAAAAATAAAAGTTTTGTCTGTTTGTCTGTCTGTTTCTTTGTTCCGGGTAATCTCCGGAACGGTTGGACGGATTTTGACGGGGCTTTTTTTTAATAGACAGCTGAAGTTACTCCGAGTATTTTAGGGTACTTTTATTTTTCGAAAATAATTAGGGTTACACGTAAAACAATTCAAACTCCTAAAAAAAATAATAAAATCCTATTCACCGCAAAGTTTTACGGGCAAGAGCTTGAATTTTATGAGAAATATTTTTACTTTATCTTAGTACTAAAAAGAATTAGGGTTCCGTATAAAAAAAATTAAAACTCAGTGAAGAATATATGAAACGCAAGCGCAGCCGCGGGCACACGACTAGTCAATAGTTTAGAAATAGAGTTAAAGTTAAATGAAGGCCGTACATTTGTTTATGGATTTTCTGACTTTGATTACTAGATATTGCAGATTTTTTTTTATAAATCATAGGTTTGAGGATTAGGCATTCAATGTAATTTTTGTTAATTGGCTTAAGGTAGCTTAGAGTATCACTAAGTGGTTCCGGACATGCCTTAAACGGATATCCTAGTGGCCTTTATTCCATACAAGCATAGCCCCCTGTTTCCTCCCTGGATAATAGCACTATGTTAAATATTGATATACCAAATAATATATATCCACCACCGCCATGCCCGTACGTTTTGATTTTTCCATAAATTAGTTATTGTAGAAACTAGAAGCATTTGAAAGTGAAAAAAATGCTCTATTTTTATCGTCATTTGAAGACGTTCATTAAACAAATTTGATGGATAAAATTTGAAGAAAGTAAAACCCATAGCCAAGTCTTTATTATTTTAAATTAGAAAAAAAATTAAAAAGTGGGTTAAGTTTTGGAGGAGGGAACAGGGGGTATACGAATCACTCCGCGCTGCGGTTGTCCCTTTCGCTTTCATTGGGGCGCAACGCGATAGCATCAGTTTTCTGAAATACCTACGTTTCTGACCGCATGCCCTCTGAATCTATTATAATGCTGGTTGTTGTTTTACCATGTGTACAATGGTTGCTATCGATAAAACTGTGTTCCGTAGCTTGTCGCCGCTAGTGGAGGCGCCAGGCGCAGCCCGGAAGCTAGACTGGGCGGAGCGCGCCTGGCCCGCAGCGGAGCGCCCGCCTCGGCCCGCGGTACAGAAGTACTGCCTGATGTCAGCTGCGGGCGCTTACACGGACTTCCATGTTGATTTCGGCGGTACAACAGTCTGGTATCACGTGTTACACGGACGAAAGGTAATACTTATCCTCATGTATTTATAAAGTATAGTATAAAAACGTTTTTTTTTTTTAATATATAGAAATCCTTCTCATGGCCTGTTCCAAACTTACTTGGGGTTGGCGGAGTATTTCTTCTTAAATCTATACCAATATATAAAATTATAAGTGTCCGTTTGTAATGCCATAATTATTTCTTTTACTAAATAGACATGAATGTATTCTGTAATATCCTGTGTTGCCCGGATTACTTATAAAAATATCCTATAATTTGCAACTCTACACCACCCGCATTCCGCCGAGCTTAGTTCCGTCCTAGATGTGACAGGGGGGGAGGGGGCGAGCCTTTCGCCATATCAGGCACAAATTCCAGACTCCGCGATGATACTGAGTAGAAAAACCCAATACCACTTGACCCGACCCGGGGATCGAACCCGATACCTCAGAACGGCAGTCGCACCGTAACACAACTGCGCCACCGAGGCAGTTCGCCTCGGGACAAGGGAATATATATCGAATACAGATTCAGCGTTTTAGTCACAATCTAACATGATTGATTCAACTGAAAGACATCTATACCTGGACATAGGTCTCTCTCAAAAAGGGGGGGAATTGCCATAGTCGGCATGCTTGGCACGCGGATTGGCAATCGCAGTAGCTGTTTGTGATGCTCAGAGGATGCTGCCGCCCATCCCCTTAGTCGTTTTTTACGACACCCACGTGAACGATATAGGGTGGTACTATTCATAGCCAGCACCACACGGCAAACTAACTCGATGTTAAGTGACTATTAAGCTTTTGTGCAATTAGAAAATATTATTATTCCGTAACAAAGTCGCCGAAAAATCATTTTTATTAGCTTACGTATACTAAATCTTAACGAGGTACTACATCAGAATAATGGCGTAGTATACTTCGCGAATGGTATATCGTTATCTCCTATGATTGTGACTCTGTTTCTCTCTTGGAACTAATCCTGAAGACAGTGTGGAGGAAGCCGCGGGCTGAAGCTAGTACACGTAATTGATGTAATGATTCTCTCCATAGATATTCTATCTGATACCGCCGACGTCGACAAATCTCGCCCTGTATCAACAGTGGTGCGCTTCGAACAATCAGAACGAAAGATTCTTCGGTGATATGGTATGTGATACACATTTATCTTGTTTATTATATTTGACTTTTGTATTATATTTTATTATTTACCCACCATATAGGTTTAGTAAAAAGATTTTTATTGGTCATGGGATAATTAAAAAATAAAATATTATTAAAACCAAACAAATATATGAAATACGTGTAAATGTCTATAATATTAGTGGATTTCTTGATTTCCCCGAGATCCACTGATCTGATCCAGACTTGGTGACAATGGGACCACCTCGGGAGGTGTACTCCTTCGAGTTTCAGGATCTTACCAAGTGGAAGGGTGTAGTCTCTATCTGCCCTAATAGTAGAAGGGCGAGATGTAATATTATTAAAACACTCTCACTATGTATTATTACCACATCACCACTTTATTATTTTGCAATATCATAAACGTTCACTTCAACAAACAGAACTCAAGTGTGTCTGTGTCGGCTCTACAGAGCCTTATATAGTCATTCCATGCGATCTGACATGTGGCAGGTGAGAGACGTTCAGGTAAGGGTAGAGCGTAAATGCATTTCCCCTCGTCAAAAAAAAAAATGCCGGATGTGAGCGAAAATATTGTTAACAACATGTATTGATATATACATAAGTTATGTCGGTTTCATCAGAACACTTCTAACACTAATCAGCCTCCTAACATTAGTTTGACAGCTGTCATTATAATCAATTTACACTCCGAGGGCTCTACTGGACATACATTTATATAAAACTGTAAAAAATTATGTAATATATTTCGAAAGGTGGAGTGGTACGGTACGGCGGAATTGTCCGCGGGGCAGACCCTGTTCATTCCCAGCGGGTGGATACACGCTGTCCTGACTCCATGCGATTCTCTCGTCTTCGGCGGGAATCTACTGCATTCCTATGCTATCGAGATGCAGCTCCAGTGAGTTCATTAAACCGCATCAATATTTATTTGTTTCAAGAAAACAACAGCTATTAATTTCAACTTACTTAGTGGTCGCAACCGAGGCACGAGAGCCCTACTATCCTCTAAAGGGCCACTTTTTCGAATGTTCAGGGTGTACGAGATAGAGCGGCGAGTTGAAACTCCCACCATGTTCCGTTACCCGTTGTTCGAACCGATGCACTGGTTCGCTGGAGCACATCTTCTCACCATGCTGAGGAGGCACAACGAGGAGACCCAGGTGACAAACATCCACCATACACAACTTTTTTTGTAATAATGTCACAAGCTGAGTTATATAGTATGCGTATTTTAACTGTGCCACTCTGAAACCGAGGCAGTACAGGTACACTCATGTACGAAAGCATTAGCATAATAAAAACTGTCATAAGAAATAGAGCGAATATTACTGTTTCAGTCATAGATTATAGTATACTGTAGTGGTCGTCAAAATGCCGCCTTTGGACGTGGATGTGCGTCCACATTTTGAACATTTTTGGTTCAAATACCGAGTTTAATATGTCGATTACCAAAAAAAAATGAGACAATAGGAAAACAATGGAAAGCTGGCGTAAACGCCAGGTTAGTGCTCAAGCTTCACGCCCGGGTGAGTCCCACACTGGCACGGAGTTCGTCCCTCCGTGCCCCCTTACCTATTGCATTGGGGGACTCCAGTCTCACTAATGCAATAGGTAAGGGCAGTGCGTAAATGCATTTCCCCCCGTCAAAAAAAAAGAAGGCTAGTGCTCAAGCAGTTCAAATATATGTGGGCTAGCTATACATTTGTCATAACCAAATAGCGCCATCTAGTCTCAAGATATTATTATTATTTATTTTTCTGTTAAGTATTATTTAGAAATCTTGAGACATTAATAAATTATTTATAATTAATTTATTTCGAGTAGAATTTAGTTAAATTAATTTGTTTCAAAAATTAACATTCAAAGTAAAGTAATAGATATTTCGTAACTTCTTATTGTAAAACTTCTTATATATTAAATCGAAGGTAACAAATTGTGATTTATGGTTTATAATTGATATTTGATTAATTTATTCTATATTCAATGTTTTATTTACATTATTTTGTAATGTAGAAAAGAGAGTGCGCTATTATTTGGTTTTTATGTAGACACCTTTTGGTTTCCGTTTTAATTTATTAACCCCTTGAGCACTTACCTGGCGTTTACGCCAGCTTTCCATTGTTTTATTTTTATGGGTACACTCGACACATTAAGGATTGAGAACTAAATAAGATAACTAAGATATTTCAGGGTTTTTGGGTATGATGTCTTGCTTGTTGTTGTTTTTTAAAATGTTTCTGTAATTCTAAAATATAGAAATACATTATATTTGTTCGGAACATAATCATAGAGCCGGTTATAAGTAGCTGCGCTTTTTTAATTTAAGGACAGCCACATATACTTAGTGAATTGGGTTGTTAAAAATGACTTCATAGGTTGTTATTACCTCAAAAAGTCTATGGGAATTTCGCGTTTGACAACTAATGAGAATGTGTCAATTAAAACATAGTATTAACCCCTTGAGCACTAACCTGGCACTTGCGCCAGCTTTCCATTGTTTTCTTATTGTCTTCCTATTGTCTCATTTTTATGGGTAATCGACATATTAACTACCATGGTATCCATAAAAGTGCGGCCCGCAGTGATACCACACATTGGCCTATGTGGCCCTTGAACAGAAACGTGTGGCGACAACTGCCATTTTTGGCATACTTCAGAGCGGCACAGTTAAAATGCGCCTACTATAATGGTGACCCAAAAACATTTTAACGTTAGTTTGTCGACGAGATGCTTAATTCTGCAATCTAAATTTGAATTTTTTCATACAAAACTATTTTTTTTTATTTACGCAGTAAGTAAAATAAAGAAATAATAGTAGTGATGATTTCTCGTTAAATTCAAGTGTTTATGAATTTACCTTGTGACAGTTTGGAGCTATTTAAAAAAATAAGAGTTTTTATTTAGTTGTCCTAGTGTTTGGCCAAGGTCGGAAATTGATTTTAATTATTATTGAATATTTGAGGGAAAAATTGCGTTTTATTGGTAACACTAAAACTCGTTAATATCTCTATCTACTTGACAAAAAAAATGAATTTGTTAACAAGCCTCTGTTTGTCAAAACTGAACTGTTTTTCTTAGCCTATTTGCATATAATATTTCCAGGATGAAGATTTCACATTGAGCGAGAGCTGCGTACAAACTACACCTGCGCAACTACCCCCATTATTGCTAAGGGGGGTGAAGATATTAGCGAACGCTTTGAAAGAGTGGCACGGTCTTAAGAGTGTGAGTACGTTTATATATACTAATAAATAAAATTAAAGTGTCCACTTGTAATATTAAAATAACAACAAATTACTGAAACATTATTTTTGAAATTTTTGTATGTGTTTGTTCTGGCTAATCTTAGGATGGCTAGATCGATTTTGATGAAACGCAAAACCTTATCAAACTTGTGTGATACGTTCGTTCTAATTCTAGCTAGCTATCACATTTAGGTTTGCAAATCTGTCCTTCAAATGTCTATATGTGTGTTTCACCAGGATCACTGGAGAACCAGTACCTCTACACTTAGGGTGTTTACCATCTCGAACCATATCATCAATTAGGTGGCTTTAGATTCCACACTTGGTTTATATGTCTTTTAGCCTTTATCGGTATTAGTAAAGAACTTTTAATAAAATCTATTGTAGCTTTAATTTTATTTTCATATTCTAGACCAGTGTTTCCCAATCTTTTTTCGTTTCTGTACCCATTAATAAAACTTTTTATTTATGAATACCCTCCCCTCATAAGCTCCATACCTGCGTCTAAAAATGTATCTAGACCCTTGCATCTTAGTAAGTTCTTAGTTTATTTGAAACTACATATTGTAGATAAATTTCAAAGTATTTCCGCCATTACAAATATAAATACCCCCCGGGGTATGCGTTGGTTGGGAACAACTGATCTAGAATAAAAATATCAGATTGATTTGTTTGTTTAATCGTTGCAGAGTGATCCAGCAAAGAGGGACAACGTGCCAAAGTGCCTGAACTCGGGACAGCTGGTCCGGGAACTCTGCAAGGAGTTGAGGACATTGGAGAAACGTTCATCGAGCAACGCTAACAAGGACAAAGTAAGCCTGACCAAGATCTATAAATATCATGCTCTTTTTCAGCAGTTCACTTGAAGATTAACCCCTTAAATTTACCTGGCGTTTACGCCAGCTTTCCGTTGCTTTCCTATTGTCTTATTTTCATAGGTAATTAACATATTAATATTGCACCTAACTATATATGGATCGTTGTGATAAAGTTGATAAGTCAATTGCGACCACCATATAACCGAAATAGTGATTTTCGTGTTATCTGCACATCATTTAGTGGTAAGAGTTCTGTGCTGGACCAGGGTAAAGACGAGTTCCCGGGGGTAGCAGGAAAGAAACTAAGGGTAATAAAGCTTCTAGCCGATTCGTCTCGGTGACTCGATTTTTTTCTAAATGGTGGTAGTATTTTGACGTTCATAATCACCTTATCGGGGATTAAATTGATTAAAGAATCTGTGAATAAATCAATGGGAATAATTAAATCGATGTTTATACTTTTTTATGAATTTAAGCATGAATTGTCCCCTCCCGCCTCCATTTAAAATAAACGCGCATGCGAGCTATCCCTATAGTTTCCTTCAAATAAACTAATATTACTAAGGGCCGATTTATTGATCCGTAGTCAAAGTTACTATATCCATTTGTCAATTTTACTATTACTATTACACAAAACAATGGTTATAATCACAATGCGTTTTTTGATGACAAAATCTACTATGGTTAAATCTAGCAACAGTTATTTATGTTGCCAGTAAAATGAACTGTATAATAGAATACTTTTGATTCCGGTAATTTTTTTTTGTATGATCATTCCGAGTAAAATGTGTCATGTTCCATAATTCGAGTTGTCGAACAAACATTACAAAATAACAAAAAAGGGTCGAGATACTCTCGAACATCTGTTTCCATTATTATTTCTTGTGATAGTTTTGTAATGATATTAGCTTTATTTATTTCGTTTTGTCTAAAATATTATTTGATTTTATAATTTAATTCTTGAATTTAATATGTTTTACAAGCAAAATAAATATTTGTACGAACTGGATATACTATACATAATTGAATACTGAATTCTTATGAAAAACAAAATTCATGAACAAAAATATTACGAAAAAGATAATAAATAGCAATACTTTGTAATTATTTAACAAATTATTTTATATAAATTAATGTTATATAATGAAACTTCAAATGTTACACAAAAGTAATGAAACAGTTGTTCGCACTAGAGTTAACCATCCGCCATCTTACTAACCCGACTGGGCTGAATGGTTACATTTTTTAACAAATAGTCACATTTTTGACAAATGGTTAGCTTAACTATGTTTCAAAAAAACGCATCAGGGCATTATTTTAACCATTTGTTACAAATCTGACCGTTTCTCGAGTTGACTACGGAGATCGGATACGGAAAAGATTGGCCCTAAATTAATTTATTACCCTTTTCAGGACTACAAAGTACGTAACAACTCATCACCGAACAAACAGACAAGGAAACAGCCGAGCAACGCGAAGAAATCACTCAAACTGACACTACCCAAGCCTATAATGCACATGGTACCGAACGGTAGCGCTGGCGGTGACTGTCCCCCCGAAGAGAAAGTCGCCCCCGATAAATTTTACATAGACAACAAAGAGGTATACCAAGACACCAGGTATATACAAAAGTATCGAGTATACTAACGGGGTGACAGCCGATACCAAGGAAATAGTGCTGCCCGAGAAGTATACTTACCAGGGTTACGAGGAAGTGACCGCTGGTTACCAGGAGGGGAACGGTTACGTAGATAGACTCGATAAGAAGTCTGCACTGAAGATCAAGCTCGGGTGAGTGATTTATATTTATGAAGGTTTTGAAATAAATATCTCCATATATATATACTAATAAATATAATTGGAAGTGTCAGTATGTAATGTCAAAATTAAATTTTTCTCTCGTGTCTGTCTAAATGTGTCGGGTAATCCCCCCAACGGTTGGACCGTTATTGACGGGACTTTTTTTGGTGGATAGCTGAATTCACCCCGGGTAACTTAGGGTACTATTAATTTGCAAAAATAATTAGGGTTCCGCATAGAAAAGAATTGAAACGCAGTGAAGAATATAAACGTGGACGCAGCTAGTACAGTTATAAGTGTGAGCTCTCCATCTTCGTTCAACCGAAAGACGTCCACTAGTGAACATAATCTCTATTAATCCGGAACGTCTATACCGATATTCATGGAGTTTTTTTTGTTAGATAGCTGAAGTTACTGCGTTTAATTTAGCCTACTTTTATTTGACGAAAATAATTACGGTTCCGCATAAAAAAATAAATTAAAACTCATGAAATTGTGAATAAAATCGGATTCGGTGCAGTTTTACTGGCATATGTTAGAATTTATGAGAAATATTTCTGGTTTATCTTAGTACCAAAAAAAAGTTGTTGGTAAATAATTATGGTTCCGTGTAAAAGTATTAACACTCATGAAATTGTGACTACATTATTATTCAAGGGACATCACCGTTAAAGCATTATTTTCCAATCATTATTTAAATATGTGATGAATATATGAAACACGGGCGGAGTCGCGGGCACACAAATAGTACAGTATAAACATATTGAAAAAAAAAAATATTGTGCGTCCCGGGACGCCCGACAAAAGTCATAACTTAAACTAATCTAAGTTGAACTATTTAATATTGAAATTGTATCACTTAAGAAAAGCTCAGGTTATTACTTAATATGATAATGTAAGAAAAGGTTATTTATTAACAAAATCTTTTATTGCTTATAAAATATATTTTATTGTTAATTACAATTCTTGAATGTGTACATTTGAATTTTTTATATTTACACATTATTAGTATAATTATTTAATCAACAATATATGTCTATCGCACACTAAACACTGAGTAGAGAGAGAGAGAGGGAAGAGTTTGTTCGAAATACGGGTAGCGCTGTGGGTTAGAGTGAGAGAGTAGGCGCCTGCCTACCGTATGCGTGAGAGAGAGGGGAGTCAGACAGACTGGCGCCGTAACGCGTTACGTAACTAAGCGATTCACCCTTCAATAACAAGTTATCACTTCAAAAATGTTCTAATCATTTGCCCGTCTTTACAGCAGTTCTCCATCATCATCATCACGGGAGGAAGCCCCACCACCATACTCCCTGCCGGAGCATTCGATCCTCAAGTCCCACCTCATACGCTCTGAACCGCCAACTCTTAAGCCGATACACCAGTGGACAATATCGAAGAAGGACATTGGTGATTACCACGAGGAGCAGATACTCTTCACTAATGAGAACCTGCAGACGAATGTCAGGATCGAAGGCCAGGATCTCAATTATGGACCCGGTGAGTTTTATTAAGGATAGATTTCATTTTTTATTTGTATACATGTATGTAAATACACAGGTCTACACCTTGCTCCAGCTGTTTTTCAAATGATGACGGTAGTAGTTGAAATATATCACAGATGTCGAACACTTTGTTTTGACATTTGTAAATATAACTATACTTTGATATAACTCAATTTATGTTTGCGTCATAATAAATTTTTTATTAAATATGCCCGAAGTTAAACCGAATTCTCGTCATTTGCGGGTAGTATTGCTTTTTGGAAAAATTTGCGGCTGGGGCTCACCGGATTATCTTAGATACTTATTATGGTGAAACGGCTATTAGTGACAGAACGTGTCGGGAATGGTTACAACGTTTTAAGAGTGGTGATTTTGCTGTCGAAGACCGGCATAGTGGTGGACGGGAAAAAGTTGTTGAAGATTCAGCAGTGGAGGCGATTCTTAGTGAAGGCTCGTGTCAAACTCAAGAAAAATTATCAGAACCTGAAACAGTTGGGAATGATTCAGGAAAAAGGATATTGAGTACCCCACGAGTTGAAACCAAGAGATGTCGAGCGATGTTTGTTTGCTTGTGAACAGCTACTGGAAAGGCAAACGCGAAAGGGACTTCTCCATCGTATTGTTACTGGGGACGAAGAATGGGTACATTACAATCGAACCCCAAGCGCAGAAAATCATGGGGATTGCCCGGTCATACTGCTACGTCAACACCTCGGTCGAATATCCACGGCTCAAAAGTTATGCCTTGCGTTTGGTGAGACCAGCTCGGCGTAATTTATTATGAGCTTCTGAAACCATCATAGGTGGCGTTATAGAACGCAATTGATGCGCCTGAGCCGTGCTTTAAAAGAAAAAACGGCCACAGTACAACTAGAGATACATTGAGGTTTTTTTACAGCATGATAATGCTAGACCTCACGTTGCCAAAGCGGTGAAAAAATATCTCGAAACGTTGAAATGGGTAATTTTAGCTCACCCGCCGTACTCTCCAGGTGTAGCTAGCTCCGTCTGATTTTCACCTGTTTCGCTCAATGGCACACGGCCTGGCTGACCAGCACTTCAGCTCGTATGAAGAAGTGAAAAATTGGATCGACACATGGATCTTATCGAAAGATGAAGATTTTTTTCGCCGCGGTAGTAATAAAGCCTTAAATTAAACAAAAAAAAATATGGCGGGAGCAAAGTTGCAGACCTAATAACATCAGGTGAGATTGTGGTAAAAACACGGATACTTATGCCGTGTAAAAAAACAACGTAAATACATCATAGTTTCGCGCTACCATTGCTATGTCATCAGCCGTAAACATGCTACAGTATGTCAACGTATAAGATTGCGTTTAAGCCCAGATAACCCTCGTCCCATCTTCGTCTCGTCACTCTTGCAGTGCGACGAAGAAATAAGGCTCAGGTTGGATGGAATGGCGACAGGTTTCTATAGTGATTTGTGTCTCTAGGATGACTCTTAAATTGAAGGGCAGGATTGAATGGGAATGATTGACCTGTTATATTGTATGGATCAGAATGCTAGGCTAGTAAGAAGATGGATGAGAAGCGGTTACTTGAAGCTGAAATACGAATGTTGAGATGGATGTGTAGGTGACAAGAATAGATAAATGAATGAATGTATTAGAGAGAGTTATGAAAATTGCGCCAGTCGTAGAAAAGTTGAAAGGTTCACGTTTGTCGTTATATGGCCAAATAAATGGATAAATAGTAAAGAATATAAATGTGGAAGGATGGAAAAGTAGAGGAAGGCTAAAGAAAGTGTGAATGGAGTCTGTAAGAAATGATATGAATGAAAAAGGAGTAAATAAAGATATGACGGCTAATAGGGACGTATGGAATACGCTTCCTAGGCAATAGTGCCAGGTTCTACATGATACCAAAGCACATTACCGATTTACCTGAGGATAAGTTTAAGCACTATGTCAATCAGGTTTTAATATCCAAAGGTTATTACAGATGGATCAATATGTGAACGATAGTGATGTCTGGAAGTGACACCCCCCCTTTTTGTGCTTTCGCTTAAACCGTTAATTGTTATTAAAATTGTATAATTTTAATAACTTAAAAAAAAAATCAGATCGAGTTTCTTGCGGGGGCTCTTCTCGACTGAGTTGTTTTCCGAACCGGTGGTAGTTTTTTGACGTTCATAAGCGCCTTTTCAGGGCCCAAATTGAATGAAGAATTTATTGATTTTGATGAAAACATACTGCGCCGACCTCAAGTGATTCGGGAATATGGCATGAGAATAATGACGATCATGTATTTGCATTTGCATGCGACTGCCGTTCTGAGGTCTCGGGTTCGATCCCCGGGTCGGGTCAAGTGGTATTGGGTTTTTCTACTCAGTATCATCCCGGAGTTTGGAATTTGTGCCCGATATGGCGACAGGCTCGCCCCCTGTCACATCTGGTACGGAACTAAGCTCGGCGAAATGCGGGTGGTGTAGTTTCGCTACATCACCTCTGCCTAACCCTTCGGGGATAACAGGCGTGAGCTTATGTTATGTTATTTATTTGTAATAGTTATGATATTTTTCAAGCAAAATATTTGTTTTTTTAATTAAAATCAGTAATTTCGACGTGTTCGATAGTTCTGGTGTTACTTCTTCATTTTGGTAAAATGTTTAAAAGGTATGTACTCAGCGGAGGACATACAGCAAGACTATCAGTATTCGGAGACTGCGAAGCCTGGATCGTACCAGCCGGAGTACAGCTACAGACCGCAGCAAGTCCAGTACCTGACCAACTATCAGAGATACACCGATACTGTACAATTGCCTCATCAGGTGAGTAATTTTTTTTTTAATACTGTATACTGTCCGTGTCGTTCTCGAAGGTGACTGTTAGGTATAAACCAGGCGTATTGGGGGACTTCGGTCTTACTAATACAATAGGTAAGGGTAGTGCGTAAATGCATTTCCCCCGGTGAAATAAAAAAAAAAGGTATAAACCAGGCAATGGGCAGCAGCATCCTCTGCTGTTGCCGACCCACCTGCTGAGCGTGACAATTATACTCTCCCCCTCCCTTATTGGGGGTGACGACTTATATCCATGGATGGGTAGGCTCAGGCGTTTTGACTGCAATCTCACTTGATGTTAAGTGCCGATGTGTACAGTAAACGCGCTAAACGTAGGTTCTCAAGTGATACTCTGAAGAAGCGTATCCAGGTGGGTATCATTAGGAAATGCCCTACTTTAGAGTTGGATGGTGGATTGGAACCTGCGTCCGTCGACACAGAATCCGGTAGCACTACCAACTGCGCACATCGTCGCATGATTGCGACATTTTGTGAGATATATCTGTTATAATTAAATTAAACTTCCCTATAACTAGACTTCCTGGGTAGTTTACGGAGGGATCTTAGTCTCTCATGTAAGCAGTTCTTGTCTTTATCTAGTTCACTTGCGTATTCAACACTATGTATGTATTGGAAGTAATAACGTCGAATGTTTATTTTGAGGTGACACAAAAACTCCCTGGATAGTTCTAGATTATTGAAATGAAAACTTCTTTAGCCGGCGCGTTACCAATGCTATGACGTCAGCCGTCAACATGCTACGGTATCTCAACGTATCAGATGACGTTTAAATGCTGTCGCTAGGAAATAAATAACAAAAAACTTATACTCTGTATGTTTTGACTATAAATTAATTATATAAAAAATGTACCATAATTATTGCTCGGAGCGCCAATAGACGTTAAAACCACACAAATGTCAATTTAAAGACAATTTAAAAATTCAAACCGACAGATCCGTGACTGCTTTTTTTTTTTAAATATTTGAATTGATTAACTCAGGAGGCTAGCTTCACTAGTGTACCGGTACAGGAGTTGGCGAACGGCAGTTTCCACCACAACCAGTTGCCTTCCTACGACGCGGCCATCGCTCAACAGTACGGAACAACGAATTATGTGAGATATATTTACTGTAGTCTATACTAATAAATAAAATTGGAGTGTCTGTTTGTAATGTCTTCTTTAGCATCGTTGCGATTTGAAAGTCGATTTGAAAGTCGATGAAACGAAAAGGCGACAGTACGTTTCTGATGGATGTCGGATTTGTAAGGAAAATGGAATTGCTTTGTCGCACCATCACCTCAAAACTACTGAACATATCGAGATGGGACTGCTACCATTCGACGTAGAATTTTTTGTAGATGGTAATACGCTTTTTTTTTTATGATTCCATCGACCATTTTGTCTTTATTTTTTTCAATTTATTCTTGGACACTTTTTTTCTCACTTTTGTTTTTTTTAGGCCCCGGGGGGTTTTAGTGGGTATTTCCGGACGCTTCACGTCCGGGCGAGTCCCACACTGGCACGGAGTCGTCCCTCCGTGCCCCCTTACCTACTGCATTGGGGGACTCCGGTCTCACTAATGCAATAGGTAAGGGTAGTGCGTAAATGCATTTCCCCTCGTCAAAAAAAAAAAAAAGTATAAATGTAATATTATATGCACAGAACATACGAAACGCGGGCGGAGCCGCGGCCACCAGCTAATATTCCATATATATTTCTATTTGTTTATAAATGTAAGTTATTGAGTATAGTCATTTCTTCGCGGTACAAACGACAGTTATTTCCAATCTATTTATCGTGACTGTTATTTAATTATAGTGCATATAAAAAAAACGCTATTAACGGAACTTTCAACTTTAGAAGATCCTAATGTATTTTCCTTTACCTGAATCTCATATTATTTGCTGATCGATATAGGGATTTAGCTTCAATAATATAAGATCCTATTTAATTAACACAGCGAAAACCTATTTGGTACCAAAATATGCCTGTATTGTGAACGAAAGTAACGAAGGTTGGCAACTTCGTTCCAGGTGGTCGAGGAGTCGAAGCCATTGGAGAGTGCCTCCGTGCCTGTGAGAAGGTCCGAACGACCGGTCCGCAGGCGCGTCTCGAACACTTACGATTACGAGGATTCCGACCTGTACATAGACGATGCACCGCCTCCGAGGCGGAGGAAAACCCACAGCGAAGCATAAACAACCAGCCGCTTACAGACAGACGGGTAAGAAATGGTGTTTTTTTATGCGGAGTCCATTTTGCATGAACGAATGAATTCTTTATTACATCAATATTCTGTACTCTGCCAAACTTAAAGAAAAAATAACGTTATAAATTACAATATACACACACACACACACACACACACACATAAATAAACATATATATGTAGGATTTGAATGCAAATGAAAGGTAACCTTGACTTTGACAAGTTTATTTAAATCTGGTGCAATCGGCATTTTACTACATTACACTATGTAGCGACATTCAGATAGAACCACAGACATTATTTTAATTAAAAAAAAAAAAAAAACTTAAGGCACATGCTCCTAGTTATTTAATCCTTTAGATATTTATATATCGTTCTCCAGAAAAAGCAAAAACCATGTGTAACATAGTATTAGTAAATCAACTACACTCATTATTCTATTTAATAACGGGCAACAAATATATCTTTTTAACTAGCTGAACCTGGCAAACGTTGTCGTCTTACCTGTATGAAATAGAAGTGTCTGTTTGTAATGTCAAAATAACAATTTTTCTGCCTGTTTGTTCCGCATAATCTACGGAACGGCTGGACTGATTTTGACGGGACTTCTTTTGGTAGAAAGCTGAAGTTACTCCGCGTAACATAGAGTATTTTCGAAAACAATTAAGGTTCCACTTAAAAAAAATAATTAAAACAATGCACAGTTTTACGGGCAAATGTTTAAATGTTTTTATTTTATCTTAGTACTAAAAAATTACTAAGGAAATAATTAGGGTTCCTTATAGAAAAATTAAAAACTATATAACGCATTGAAAAATATATGAAACACGGACGTAGCCGCGGGCACGCAGCTTGTAAAATATAAAGAAAAACGTTACAATGGCAACTGTTGCTATGACAGCGGGTACCATAGCAACCGCGTTACGATGGCAACGGTTAGTTCTTGCGCAGAATGGTGGGAAGGAGTTGTATATGATATTGTTTTTCTCTTAATTTTTTTAATCATTATAATTACGGGATGGGGGGGGGGGGGCGGCGTCGGTATGAGTCGACCTAGGCTGAATGTGTTCTCGGGCCTTTTAGTGGGTATTCTTGGCGCTTCTCGTCGGCCGAAAGAAATAAACGTCTTAAATAAAGGCCAGATGAAAAGTACACAACCGACGAGCACGTATGAAAGCGCTCATGTAAGCAGAGGAAGCGAAAGAGGTGTGTCAAGAGCCAAGCAAGTGGTTGGATGTGTGTCTCTGCCTACCCTCACGAAAGAACGGCATGATGTTACGTTTGTGTACGTTGTTCCAGGTAGCAGCAACAGCGGCAGCGCCACTTATCGTCAGAGCGCGTCGCGACCAGCTCCTACAAACGGTATAGAGTCCCTGATACAAGCCTCTGTACTAGCGGAAGGGGACCAACCTGTCGATGCCACGTAATACATTTTAATTACTATTTATTATTTGTTGTTTGTTATTGATTTATATAATCAGGAATGAGGAGATCCGCAATAGAAACAGAGTAACCGACATTGTTCGAAGAATTGGTAAACTTTAGTGGCATTGGGCCGGGCATATCGCTTCTTGAATGGATAAGGCGTAACGTGGGTAGACACCTTCCCCCCTACCCTACCCTATCGACCCCTTCCCTCCCCGCCCTCCCAACCCGACCCACCACTCCTTAACCCCTCCCTCCCTCAATCAACCACCCATCTCTCCCTCGCCCCGCCCCTCCCCTTTTTTTTACGAGGGAAATGCATTTACGCACTACCCTTACCTATTGCATTAGTGAGACCGGAGTCCCCCAATGCAGTAGGTAAAGGGGCACGGAGGGATGACTCCGTGCCAGTGCGGGACTCGCCCGGACGAGAAGCGTTCGGAAATACCCACTAAACGGGCGATACGAGATGGCTTTCGCAAGCACCGCGTCGCCCCCTGTGGCAGACCCACCGGGCCTCCCCTCCCTCTCCCCAACCACCTCACCATCCCCCTGCTCTTCCCCCACGATCGATTCATCAGATCATTATTTACAGATTTTTATCGATATGTTTTTTTTTTGTTGTTATTAGGGAAGACGTAGCGGTTGCCGGTATGCTGAGCATAGGGGAGAGCTTCCCCCCCGCGACGCTACCGCGCACGTTCGGCCTCGCGTCGCAGGTGCGGCTCTCCTCCCCCCCGTCGCCGCCTCCGCCTCTCGCCCCCCGCTCTCGCCAAGCTCCACCCACTCTCCGCAGGACACGCCCTCCGGCCTGACGAGCCTCTCCGCCACGAATCACACCAGGTTACTACTTTATAATTATTATTCGCTACAAGGTGTATTGGGTTAAAGGTTACACTTTGTAATTATAAATACACTAGCTGTGTGCCCGCGGCTGCGCCCGCGTTTCATAAACTGTTCACTGCTTTTTAACTTTTTTACGCGGAACCCTCTTTATTTTCCTTTAAAACAATTGTACTACAAAGATAAAGTATAAATATTTCTCATAAATTACGGCACTTGCCCGTAAAGCTGCATTGAATCGGATTTTATTCAATTTTTTTAATCCTTTTATTTTGAAACCTAATTAAAAAAAATAATTAAAAGAAGCCGGAGTAACTTCAGCTACCTACCAAAAAACTACCAGTCAAAATCGGCCCAGCCATTCCGTAGATTAATCGTAACAAACATCTGACGGACAAAAATTTTTTAAATTTTTTTTTTTTTTGGTATCGTATACACATTCATATAAATTCGTAAAAAAATATATATTTCATTTTTGACACTACAAACAGACACTTCAATTTTATATATTAGTATAGGTAATAATTATTATTGATTTTATTTCGGTATTTTCGTCTATTTTTTTGTCTATCATGTTTAAATTAATTATTAATAAATAAGGTCATAAATGGGGTTATCATGTAGCTTGATATGTGTTATTAATTTACAGCAGCACGTCTAGTAGTAGCAAACGGCAAAGGAAATCGACCGCGGCAGCCAGCAGTGCCGACGAAGAACATGACGAACAGGACGTCATCAAGGAGGTCCACAGGGACGAAGAGTATGGTATGAATGTGGTTTTTTTTTACCGATATAGCCTCAGCGCTTGGATCACAATCTTACCTGATGTTAAGTGACGATGTGGTCCAGGATCCAGGATAGTAAACACACTAAGCCTAGGTACTGGTTCTCAAGTGATGCTGCCGGAACACACCTATTGGTATTTGGAGATAGGTTTTCAAACTTCAGAGTGGTAGTTTCCCAGGCGGGCGTCATTATACAATACCCTACCACCATGCTGTGGTTGCATCAAGATCTTATCCCTCATATCCTCACTCACTATCTGACAATATTTGACTAGATATTATGTAATTTTACGTTGGCATTAATCGAAAATAATGACACGGAACGTGTATACTGAAATGTCCCGATCACTCCCGTTGTAGTGGTCGTAATAAAAGGTCGCCATTTTGTTGCTGTCATTTATTGATAGCGTTCCTAACGTCTGACTCGGCTGCATGGTCTAGTACCTTTGCCTTTTTATTTAAGAAGGAATAAATGGAACCAAAGAGTTTTTAGCGGGATCTCAGTCTGTCATGTATCGTTTGTTTTCTTTAATTCAATGAAATTTGTGTATTTGTCTCAATATTTTGTAATTTTGGTGGTGTTTTGTGTGATATAATTTTGGTTATTGTGTTACAAGTTTATTATGGAAAATAACGCGTAACATATGTTCTGAGGTGCCGACAAAGATCCATGGAAAGTTCTAGCAGGACGAGGCATAGTTTTGCTGGAGCTTGGTAACACTGATACATGATTGAAAATACATATTACCTACATGACATTGGCACTAATTGTTTGATCAAAAACTGTCATATCTAATAAGAAAAAGAAATGAAACCAAAAAAAAAAAAAAATATGGTTGTTTTGTCGGCATTCTCTGAGTATCACAAACATCTACTGTGATTATCAACCCACCGTATTCCCACCACTCCCAAGTGTACCGTATATGGCAATATCCCATTGATGGAGACCTTATGGATGGATAGGCGTTCAGGGTTTTGAACACAATCTCATATGATCTTAATTACCCACATGGTTCAGGATAATGAAAATCCCCCCTCCCCCCCCCCATTATCTTTGGAAGAGACTTTTGTCCAGCAGTGGACGTCTTTTAATTGAATGGATGGTGTTACCCCACTGGTCGAAATTTGATAATCACCAAAATAAATAAGAGTTGTTCTTGTTACGATTTTGTACTGTCATGTTGTTATCCTTGTTTTTAATCCACATTAATATTATAAAGACGAAAGATTTTAATTTTTATTAGTATGTAACAAATAAACTTTAAATCTAATCGGCCGATTTGGATGAAATTTGCTGTTGGAGACAGTTTGAAATCCAGGTAGTGACATAGGATTTATTCCGAAAATCCCACGGGAACAACGCGGGAAAAATCGCAGAGATCAGCTAGTTCCATTTTAAATATAGTATAGGACTCTATATTATATAATTTTTGTGGCGTTTTACGTTATATAGTGTTGTCGTTATGCATTGATCGAAAATAATGACACGGAGCATGAATTCAACACACTATTATAACAAACGGCCACAACTTTGTTGGGCATTGAAAATGTAGATTAATAAATTAATTCGAGTATTGTAAAATAACTGCAGGCTGAAAAAATGCTAGAACCAATGGCAGTTAAAAAAATTAATAATATAAGTTAGAAGAATATTAGTTATCAAACACAGAAGTAAAACGTACTGAACTATTTCATATTTCATTATTTTCTTTATTTATATAATTCTTTTTTATATGATTAATTGAACTTCTTTTTTTGTTTGATTTGTTGTTTTTGAAACATTGACGAAGCTTAATAATAATAATTAATGATTATCATTTGTACTAGGTCGAGTTTCAAACAAGTTTTTTTTTCTAACTTGGTATGTGTTTTTTTACTAAAACGGCGATAATTTAAAGATCTTCTGAAGGTCTTTACCACTGATAGAGTATTGCTACTTGATTTTAATGTAAAAAGTACTTATCAATACGATAAGTAAGTAAGTAGTAAACTAAAGTAATATCTTATTTTTATAGAATGTTGTTATTAAATTGCACTTTATAAAAAATATTACATTTCTGTTTTAGATTCAATATAAAAGTCATCATCGTCTCCCTACCCTTTTCCCATTTTTATTTGGGGTCGGTGTAACATGTCGTCCTCTTTCATTCCTCTCTATTTGTTGTCATCTCCGCATTCACTCCTTTCCTGAGCATATCATCTTTCACACAGTCCATCCATCTTTTCTTCGGTCTTCCCCTTCCCATGTAACCGTCCACATTCATATCCAATACCTTTCTTACAACATCCTCTTTCTCCCCGCGCATCACATGTCCGTACCAGGACAAACGACCGCCTCTTAACTTGTCTGTTATTGGCGCCACTTTCAAACTTCCTCTAATATACTCATTCCTAATCCTGTCCATTCTTGTTCCCCCACACATCCATCTCAACATTCGCATCTCAGCTGCATGTAATCTTCTTTCGTCCGTCCGTCACCTTTATGGGGTAACATTCTGATCCATACAAGACGACAGGTCGTATTATTATGTTCTTGTAAATCTTCCCCTTTAATTTAAAGGGGATTTGCTGATCACACGTAGTAGCCGTAACCTGCCGCCATTTCATCCATGCTGTGTTAATTCTATGATTTACCGTCCGGTCTATCTCGCCATTGCTTTGCGGGAGTGAGCCGAGGTACTTGAACTCGGGGCAGATTGGTATTGGAGTGCCATCCAGTGTTATAACAGTTGAGCTAGAGGTGCCGCCGAAATCACAAAACATATATTCCGTCTTGGATCTGCTCACTTTTAGGCCGACACTCTCCAGCTTCTGTGGCCACTTTACCAATCTGCTCTGGACCCCAGTTCCATCCTCACCGACAAAGACAATATCGTCGGCAAACACCATACAAAATATTATAATATACAGATTCAATATAAAAGTATAAAATATATATTTTTTATTAACTTCACCACATTTATAAAAATGTATAGGTATCAAACAAAGTATTTATTATGAGAGCAGTACGAATGTAGTTGATTTTTCTCTTTTCTCTTTCACACTTATAAGCAATATAAAGGTGTAATTAATTACAAAGGTTATGGTGGTTTTACAGTATACCCGTCGCTGGAGATGAGTTCCGAAGAAGACGAAGACTGGTCAGTGCCTCGACGTCGAAGGAACTGCAGGAAGGTCGATAAGACAAAGGGTGAAAAGTTAGTATATACATATATACACTTTTTTTTCTTAATTATTTTAACTTAATTTTTCTTTGCAATTATAATTTTAATACCGTAAAATGTAAAAAAAAAACCCCCGCCATGAGACAAATCGTAGTCTTATAACTGAGTAACTGACTGATTAGATAAATAGGGTTAGATTCGATAGAAATGGTTGTTTTATGTTTAGTTAATTAAATACTAAGTTGCACGGGACACCTAAGCACAAACAGACGGAAATTCTTAAAAGTATCCACCCAGAGTTGTTCCGTTATGTGGTTATGGTGAATGCCTTCAACCACTGAATGAAATTTGTTGCCCACTGTTGGGAGGCAAGAGGACGAGCTCGCTCGTGCAACACACCGGTTGACGTATCAACTAGTTTATTTCGTACTAGCGGCTACATAGCGGCTCGTCCCATTGTCTCTGGGAGCGCAGGACTACAGGGTAGTTCGTATTTGGATTGGGATTTGAGTCCGTATTTGGATTGGCACTTGAGTCCGTATTTGGATTGGGACATGAGTCCGTATCTGGATTGGTACTTGAGTCCGTATTTGGATTGGAACTTGAGACCATATTTGGATTGGCACTTGAGTCCGTATTTGGATTGGAACTTGAGTCCGGATTTGGATTGGCACTTGAGTATGTATCTGGATTGGTACTTGTGTCCGTATGTGGATTGGCACTTGAGTCCGTATTTGGTTTGATACTTGAGTTCGTATTTGGATTGGCACTACAGTTCATATTGGGATTGATACTTGAATCCGTATTTGGATTGGGACTTGAGTCCGTATTTGAATTGGAACTTGAGTCCGGATTTGGATTGGCACTTGAGTATGTATCTGGATTGGTACTTGTGTCCGTATGTGGATTGGCACTTGAGTCCGTATTTGGTTTGATACTTGAGTTCGTATTTGGATTGGCACTACAGTTCATATTGGGATTGATACTTGAATCCGTATTTGGATTGGGACTTGAGTCCGTATTTATTTATTCCGTAGTCCTTAGTGGTAAATAAGAAAAAAAAATGAATGGGAAAACCGTGGGGTGCTTTTTTAGATATTATCAAAGAGATAATCCTTCTCATATCTGTCAATAAAATTTTTATAACTATTGACACCATGCACCCTACTTTTGTTTTTTACAATAAAACCCTTTTTTTAAATCTTATTTATACTATTCTTAATTCATATTGAATAACATTTATTTTCTATTTAATTTTTAGTGGGTTTTTACTATAAAAGTGTGTTTTTTATTGTTTTTTTTTAAATATGTGGAGATAGTCGGAGAAGGCACCGTGGCCAGTTAATACTTGTGTTATTTTTAAACCGGAATAGGTTAGGAGCTGACGATGATGATGATGATGATGAATGGATGATCTATTATGTGTGTTACAGGGATGAGGCGTGGTCCCCGCGGGCTCGGCTGGGTCGGCTCGTGCCGCGACTGCGCGGGCCGGCGCGCGCGGGGCGTGCGTCGTGAGTGCGTGCGCGCCGCGCTGCACGCCGCCGCCGCGCGCACGCATCACACGCATCCGCATCCGCACACACGCATCCACATCCGCACGCGCATCCGCATCCGCATGACGCGCCGCAGGTAAACCCCGCACTCCGCACTAATGTTTACTAACGCTCTACAATATCATACACTGTCATAGTATTTCTTTCTTTGAAAGTATTCATTACCAAAGTAAAGTAAGTTAATGCAAGTATTTTAAAACTCACAATACATGATGACGCTTAATTAATGATTATTAATATTAAATAGGGTTTTTATGATCTTCCTTCACTCTCTCTTTTTGCCCCCTTTTCTTGTCATTGTTTCTCTGTCTCTTTGATATTTCAAATAATAGTTTTAATATCTAAATAGTAACAGTGTTATTTTAAATTATAATTATTACGGGGTTAATGTTAATTTGATAAAATACAAATTAACCCCTTGAGCACCTTCCCGGCGTTTACGCCAGCTATCCATTGTTTTCCTATTGTTTCATTTTTATGGGTACTCGACACATTAAGCAACATCTTACGTATTTACGTCTCGAATTGGTCGCATTTGATAGATTTCTAAATGTACGACTATAATGTGTTTTTTGTTCTTTTCCTCAATATCAAACACTCCTTTTTATGAATACGTATATAAGTTTTAACTCCTTAAAAACGAATGTAATTTTGGATAAAAAAAAATTGTGTAGTAATTAAAAAAAAATTCGTTAGTTTTTATACTGGAAATATTCCTTTATTAATATTCAGTCAATATACAAAAATCCATGTTTATTGAACAAAATTATGCTTAATGACGACTACCACTATAAACGCATAAACTTTCCGATTATAATATGTTTAATGTATCGATTACCCATAAAAATGAGACAATAGAAAGACAATAGGAAAACAATGGAAAGCTGGCGTAAACGCCAAGTTAGTGCTCAAGGGGTTAATTATCATCTCAATGTTTCTATAGTGTGCGTCTTTTATATTTTCTCCTTCACCGTATAAAATGTACCACTGGCTGTTTTCAAATTGCATACGTTGTCAATGTATGTATCTCGAGTCCAAAACAATATTATTACAAATGAAGTATTAAGTTATTATTTACTGTACAGAATTAGAAATTTACTCTGTAAGTTTTTGTTACTTAACCTCCTTGAGCACTTACCTGGTGTTTACGCCAGCTTTCCATTGTTTTCCTATTGTCTTATTTTTATGGGTACTCGACATATTAATAACACAATATAGCAGTGAGGAGACGTGTCACTGGGAGTTTTTTTGGCGGGTTCTCAGTCTTGTCATGTAGCGATTGTTTGAGCACTTATATATTATAATTAATGCGTCGAGTACCATAAAAATAAGACAATAGGAAAACAATGGAAAGCTGGCGTAAACGCCAGGTAAGCGCTCAAGGGGTTAAACTTGTGGCATTTGGTGTGATATAGTTTGGTTATTGCGTCCCAAGTTAAGTTTATTATAGAAGATAACGCGTAATATATATTCGGAGGTGTCGACAAAGCTCCATGGAAAGTTCGAGCAGGATGAGCGACCGTTTTACTATAGCTTGGTAACGCTGATACAAGATTGAAAGTACATATTACCTAGATGACACTGGCACAAATTGTGTGTACACAGTTTGCCATTAACTAATAAGAAGTCGTGTCATTGGGAAACAATTTGTAGCAACCCTCATCCTAGGTGTCGGGCGAGACGACCTTTGCCGCGTGGCCAGTCGCGAACCGCCCACGACGCCGGAAGGCCGCGCGCACGCTCGTCGACAATATATATCATATGTATCGTGCTAAACGTAATTATAATCGCGTTATACAAATATATGTGGCCATTTTATTATAACGAATCCCACATATAATTGGTGAACCCGACGTGATTCGAACACGCAAACCTTCTGATCGAATAAAGAATCCCACAAATTAAAGAGGAATATTTACAAGATCACTCACACATTGAGTCGCACAAAAAGATGAGTTGAAACATCTATAATAATAATTTGTTGTTGTGTGTCTTTCAGAACGCGAAGAGAGCTGTTCTAGCGACGAAAAGCCGGCGGCCTCCGCCCCCCGTGCACACCACACCAAATAACAAAAGTGAGTTTATCAACCATACAACAACTACAGCGATGAACTTACTATAAAAACTTCTTAAACAGTGGTCTACATACTGCGGCCCGCGGGTCGAATATATATGCGGTCCGCGGGTCGAATATAAGTGCGGCCCGCGGGTCGAATATATGTGCGGCACGCGGGTCGAATATATGTGCGGACCGCGGGTCGATATTTGTGCGGACCACTTTCTCGAATATATGTGCGGCCCGCGGGTCGAATATATATGCGGCCCGCGACTTAGCAAACGATTTTGGTAGACAATGAACCAAAACAGAGTTTACACACTATGAAGTTAATTAACCACACTTTTTCCGTCCCCTGCTTTTTGGTTAATATTATAGTCAAGTTTGATAAGGGAAGGTCTTAACAAAATGATTAGACAAACCATGAATTAAATATTAGTATTAGAAGTCGGGAGACGCCAAGAGCTGGCGCGGTAGGCCAAAATAGCAAGGGAAGCGGGTATATGGTAGATGCGGGAACAAGGAAGTCTTGCACTGACCTGTTCCTCAGCAGCAGCAAGCGCCTTCACTTCATCCAACACTCGACGTAACCACAGTTTGCGGTTATAGTTTATTTTATGAGCGGTATAGCGAAGATAAAAGGTCCATAAACCTTTGTGACATCTAATATAATATGCGGTATTATAAGCGGGTTGCGAATATATCGACCACGGTTTCGTGGCGGCGCGGGCGCGGTCAGGAGAACAAGTCTGTATTGCGGGGTTGCGAAATGTAGTGTATGCGCGGGCGCGGTTGGCAATGAAGAAGTGCACGACGGGAAAAGGGGTGGGGGTTTTAGGTAGCCCCATTAGGCGTTGTTACCAGAAGCTAATGTGTTTGAACCCGTATAGTAAAAATCATAAATAGTTGCCTAATGTTTGTATATGCCAAAATGGAAAAATATTTTTATCTTTTTCAATCAAACAAACAAACCTTGAAATTTATTTAAAAGTAAGCGGTGAAATTTATTGTCATGATTCTGGAAACAGGAAATGTGTTTAATTTTTTCTTTTTTTGCATAATCTAGATAATTTGTATTCGGTAAACAAGTGTTATACAGATTACGGTAAGCATTGGTCAACATTTATCCAGATCGTAAGTGTGTTCTTTTTATTTTAATTTCAGATATAAGACTGAAAAAAGGTATGAAAACTGCAAAGCAGCGACTCGGTAAAATCCTCAAAATTCACAAAATGATATATTAAACGTTTAAATTATATGTATTTGATACTTATATGTAGGTAAATATTATGTCAAAATACATTACAATTTTACCTGGCATTATAGTCAATTTGTTGTTTTGATTAAAACTAACGTCTTTTTAATACTCAATGTTTATTATGATCTCATAAAGCACGTAATGATATAGAGTAGTGTGTCTCACAGTGCCTTATTTCGTTACGAGATATGACTTAGTGACTGGTTTTTCGTGGGGCTAGCATAGTTTCGAAGAAACCCATTATGTTTCACAATGTACTTTGGTTATTTGTAGTCTTTGTTTTTTTTTACTACATTTATTCTGATTTCGAAATTTGCTGGGATAAAAAAAGTAGGTAATAGTGACCTAAAGGTCTTAATAGACGCACGTACCGCACCGCGGATACGATAAAGCAGGTAGGCGAGGTCATCAGTCGCCTAAGATAGGAAAAACGTTTTTCAAAAAAAAAAATCGATTTTTTTGGATTGATTCACATAAATCGAGATCTAAAAGATCAATCTTCTTGTAACTTTTTTAATCGTAAATAGTATTCTTCCAGTGGTTGAGATTAGACTATAATCATAATTCATTGCAAAAACTGTTTCTTTTTTTTGTTATTGATAGCACTAAAGTTCGACAATAGGCAACTAAACAAAAAAAAGAACAACTTAACCTCCCTAAGAAAAAAAATGACACTGGACTGTATTATATTTGCCTATTTACAGATAATCATCACGCAATAGACAACAAAAAGAATAGTATTAATAATCGATACTTTATAACTTGGAAAGATCGATCTTTTTGACCTCGATGTATTGTTAATCGATTCATTAAGCTTAGATTCGAATCGATAAAAAAATCGATCTTTTTCAGAAAGGGTCCTCCATTCATTCCCGAAGATTCCCCGCCACCACTTAGGCGACTGATTACCTCGGTTGCCCGGCATACCAAAGTCAAAAATCAAAAAAATTCTTTATTCAATTTGGTCCCTGGGAAGGCGTCTATGAGCGTCAAAAAATACCACCGGTTCGGAAAACAACCCAGTCGAAAAGAGCCAAACCAAGTCCGCGGTCAGGTCTTTACATGTGAAAATTTTTAGTAACATCATAGTCACAATTTTTTTCCTATTCTGAAAAAAAAAAAAACTATATAGGCATAGGGACTGCAGACAGAAGTGAAAACTTTGAAAAAGATGTTTTTTGTTGTTGTTTGGGCAACCAACGGAATAATTTTAGTAGTAATTGTTTCGACTCGAACATTTTATTCGCATATTTAGGGGAAAATATTTTAGATGTGGTAACACAAAAGCTTTGGAATCTGCCATCATTTCCCTTTCCATAAGCGACAAATAATAAAAGTTTCCAAGTCGTTGACAGCTTATGTCACATTTCATAATTAACGCGAATCTATAAGTTGTTCCCCTACCGAAAAATTGAACAACGTCGCTAAAAAAGTTTTCACTTCAAAAATTACATGTCTAGAAGTGGGTTGAATCAAACATGTGTGTGGTATTTTCTTTTAATAAATACTCATGTAGTTTCTCTCTCTCTAATAATATACAAATTTCAAGGACCGTAATGAAAGTGGTGTGGCGATATTACAAACATAATTTATCATTTGGCGAAAATAACGCCAACGCCATGTACATTATTCAACCATAGCTGAAAACCGTTCAGGTTACCAAATAAACAAATGCAAAAAAAATCATCAAAATAAAAGCCATTTAGGACGCAAAGAATTACGCACACAAACACCAAAATGTTCTGAATTCTATCATCAAAACGTTATTTCTTAACATATCCTATTTAAATTTATACACTTTTCAGATCATACTTTTATCTCTCATTTCTTGTTAATAATGCATTTCACTCACACTCTTAGCTCAAATACATAGCGTCATCTCTTTCACGTTCGTTCAATCTACCACAATTAAAACGCACAATAGATTCTTTTAATTTCTAATCAAATAAGCAAGCAAAGGTCACCACCTCATACGTCCTACATTTATAAAGAGGTTGAATACAGTAAGAGTTAGTTGAGATTTACGTATTTTTTCATTTCGTATATTGTTCGTAGTGTATTTTGACATAGATATATATATATATATATATGATATATAATATAAATAGTACATAGTTTGTACTGTGTGTCAGATGTATGTGTGTACGTATGTATAGATGTATATTTTATATATAATGATGTATTTAGCACGGACCAATATGTGTTGTGGTTATAAAATCGGTTCTTTCAGATATTTCTTCTTATTTGCCAATTAATTGCCAGATGATTTGATTTATTTTCAGTTATAAAATGTTTAATGATTTTTTCCCTTTTGGTTGATATAAAAATTTGATATCATTCAAATCTGTCTGTCTTTAAATCAGTTTTTTTTTGTTTGTTTAGAAAAACACTCAGAATACAATTGTGGTGGGGATTGAATAATCGATTTGGTTATTTATTATTAGAGATGATTACCCCGTCATTTAGTTTATTAAAAAAAAATATATATAAATATATCTTTTTTTAGAGCATGCATAATATGTATCGTTTTGAAGTGTAACATATTTGAAATATGTATTGGGGGTGGATAAAGATCTGTGGATCCATATTGAATTTTATATTTTGACGTAATTTATAAGAATTTTTTTTTCAAAATTATTATTTTTATACCATCCAAAGTCCTACAAATTTACCAAGTATCTAATTACAAAAGGCATGTGTTTTGTTAGTAATGTTGTCAAGTAATTAATTAGTTTTAGATAATGAAAAAAAAAAACCATAATAAAAATCCTTTTTGGTTATGAGTTTATAAATACTTTTTCCGATATTAAAAATCAAGATTTAAAAAAAATTAAAATTATGACTGTATATTTTTTTTTTGTTTTTGCTAAATGAATATATGAGTATATATTTTCAAAGAAAGAAATGACATTAATATAAATTATTGTTGTTTTTAAAATACTATTTACTTATCAAATCTAATTTTGTATTTAAATTTATTACTTTTGTGAGTTTTTTTGGTTGTAAAATTTATATTCTAAACTATGTAAACTTCGTAAAGAAAAACCTTATTAAGATATAATTTAAAAGAAAAAATGTTTGACATTTAATTATATATTTCGTACTATTCGGATAGGTATTAAATTGTTTCATTAACATATGTATGATACCGATGTTTGTAGATCTGATATATGTGTATGGTGGTTGCGTGTTGAATATTATTCTTATATATATTTTGTTTTTTAAGTTATATATATATACAGGGTGAAATCTAAATTTATGTCAATAATTAAATGGGAGCTTGTAAATGATATTATATATGTTTAGCGGAAAAAATAATTTAGACAAAACTATAAAACATGCATTATAAATTTAAGTAAAGTATCAAATCGTCTATCCGTTTTGCAGCGGTCGATGATCCGGTAACCACCATGTAGTAACATTATCAGCTGATGTGCGCGAGCGTTAGTGACGTCATCGTTCGCCGAATCCTCGTCGCACGGTTTTGATACTTTTAAACATATATTTTTAATTTAATGAATTTTGTTAACTATATTATTTTTTGCTTATTACATATTTAGAGTTATAATTATAAGCTCCCATTAAATTATTGCCATCGATTTCAAAGTCAACCTGTGTATACACGAGAGATATGTATATCGAAATTTATATGTATGCATATATATAATTCTTGTATTTTTATTTTAATATAAGTGTTTAGTGTTCAACATTTTTAAATGTTTCATTAATTCAAAAGACATAATATTTCACGTAATAAATTAAAAAAAAAATTTGATTGTAACCCACCTTATTATATATATAAATAATTATATAATATATATATATATATATATATTTTGTGGAAAATTGCTTTATCGGCTGCTCTTTTCTTAATTTTAATTAAAAAAAATCTTTTGTTACATTTTGATGATAGATGTAAGTTTTGTGTTTTCAGATGTTATTTTTATTTTGTTTTATAAGAAAGTAAGCGATTGGTAAATAGTTTAACATTTATTTGCAATAATAGAACAGATTTAGTCGTTATTTGTTTTATTTATTATCTCGAGCCGATATTGGTTAAATAACAACGTTAAATTTATCCTTGATATAATTCGCGACAGTATATTACAAATGTGGCATCAACCTCTCCCGTCACTGTTACTCGTCGTGTTGCCTTAATGTTCTCTCTCTCTCTCACTCACACAAACAATTACGCGTCTTGCTCCTGCGTTTTGTGGTGATAATATAATTTTCTTAATATAGTAAAGAAAACGCGGTACTTACGTTTTTCCATTCCAAACACGGCCTGACAAATTATTGAATATATTCAAGAACTAGATGCCTTTTTTTTAGTCTAATATATTTGAACGCATAAAATTTTGTGGACATTAGTGAAAGAAAACAACATAGAATTGAACGGAGCATGAAATGTATTAAAATGAAACAAATTTTATTGCAAATTCAATGCATTTTAATTTGAAATAGAACAATAACTTGCTTTACAAAAATATAATTTACTAGTAATAATATTCGCTACATTATATTGTAAAAGTTAATGCGACACAATATTGTCTACGTGTACGGTTGGTTTTTTTATAGGCTTGCTTTTTTGGATATCCTAACGACTTCGTGGTGTCTGCTCTAAGATAAAGTTAACCTTAAAAGATCCCTGTTAGGTTTTGTTCCAAAAATCATTTGGTGCTAGCCAGTTGAAGGATGACTGGAGGAAAAAGTCGTGGTACACGTTGAATATTAACTGATTCTTATTAGATTCTTATTTGACTTATTGTTGATCAATGATTTGATTGATTATTGATTATTATTTGATGCTTATTCTGACGACATACAGTGAAACTTAAATTCTAAAAGATCCCCTCGTTAGTCGTAGGGCTTACAAAGATTACGGTGGCTAATCGGAAACATACAGAATGCGAGCGAGACGGGACACACGGACTTCTCTCATACGATGTATTAAATATATGTAACTCGTGCGCCCGAGGCTCGCGCCAGTGTAACGTTGGATGTTGATGAGGTCTCCACAATCCTCCACAATCACTTTAATTTTAGCTAGCACTTTTATAGTGGATAGTATTTTACCTGAGTTTTTCATTTTAAATTCCTTGTTACAAAATTTGTGGAAGGTAACTCTTAGTCTTCTCTTCAAAATTGGGTAACACTACGTTTTTTTTTTGTAGAAATTTTGGGAATATTTTTAACCCAGATCTATATTGGTCATATTGACAGAAGTTCTAATTGTCGTGGGAACCGACTTTATACCAGACAGAATACATTTGCTTTTTTAATGAGAGAAGTTATATTTTATTATCACATACAATTTAGCGACCTCTTGTGTAGCTACCGCCGTTTTTAATTCGCCTAAAATAAATGGGTTTTTCTGACTGATCTGACACTTAAGCGAAAAAAAAAATATTGAAATTACGGATCTTAGTAAAAAAAAAACAGATTGAGATAGCATATTGTATCCTTCCGGAGGTATGACTGCAAGAAGCTAAAATTAATATAATTTATCTATTATCAGACATTGTTTGAATTTTATATTCTCTTCACGTCTCTTTTCCTTGAGTGTAGGTAGAGACTACATTTGCCACGATCCTGGCATATAGTATTCATGTCTACTTTCTTGAGGCTTTCTTTAGAACATCTTCAATCTGGTCGAATACGTTCGCCTAGGTCGTCCATCACCGACTTGCCTAGTAGATCTGTTTCGTTAATCTTTTTTCATCAATCCCCTCCACGTGCCTAAACCAACAAAGCATCTGCATCACTGCATCTTATATCGCATTTAATTTATTTCTTATCTCAGACTTCTCATCTCTACAGTATTAATCTTACTTGCATGCTTCTTCTATAAAAGCCATAGATTTCATCAGAACATCATCTTTCAAGGAACAGCCCGCCGTGAGGTTGTCAAGACCCAATAATTTCCTTACTCAATAGATTGGCCTTTTAATAATTTTTTTGGCTGCTTATGAAGTTTGTAAGATAATACCATTAAATTTTATTAGATTCTTAGGTATTTAATCACTGCATCTTAATTCTAACTATAAAGTAATCATTCGACATATTTGTTCGTTTTTATATTATGTCCTGGAGACACAAGATTCGCTTGATTAAAAACAATTACCTTAGGCATTAGATGCCTTTTCTTCGTTAGTTTTGAATTCTGTTAGTGGTTGAGCAGCGTTAATATCATCAGGGCTTGTAACTTTCCCTCTAAACTCGTCTTCGATGTCCTGTAACGTCCTATCTTTAGTTTCAGGCAAACAAAACCATGCTACAATTAAACAGTATACCAGAATACTACCGTACAAAATATATGAGCCATGAACACCAATATTTTTGAATAAATACGGTAAAGTCTTCACTGATATGAAGATGTTAATGGAGCAAAATACAGAACTTATACCACTCGATAAACTCCTGTACTCTAATGGGAATATTTCACTAGCTATCGTGAATGGAATAGGTAAAGAACCAGTTGCAACTGTGAACATGTGGAGTAGAATTAAAATAATGCCTATAAGAGGGTGATCGAAGGTGAGTAAATTATGCGTTTTGGCGTACACATAACCCGCTGTGATGAAATAAACTGCAGCATTTAATCCTACAGTGCTAAACAACATTGTTCGACGTTTGATTCTTCTAATAATATATACAGCAAATGTACTAGAAAATATCCTTTGTATGCCTATGGCAATGATGACTACAGGCACATTAGTTCCAGGACCAGCGAGGATTGTAATTATATCCACTGCGTATGGAGCTATCACATTTATCCCACCCCATTGTCCAAGAGTGAATAAATGGATCATTATTAATATCGGCTTGTAAAATTCCCTTTTCTTGACTGTTCTTCTGATGTATGTCAACTTCTCCTTAATTATATTCGTAAAACCTATTGTTTTACGGTTACTTTTAGAGTCCTTATCTAGTTGGCTAGCAGCTACCAATTTATTTAATTCATCCAATTCTTCATCGCCTCTTAACCATATGAAGATCCGTTTGCAGTCCTCATGTCGGCCCTGATAGGCCAACCAACTCGGAGATTCTGGTGCAGATGCTACCATAATTAAGTCTATAAAAGTGATACAAGCACAGACCAGAGCTGTTGTTTTCCAAGAAAAGTAAGAGCCGATGACCTGGGTAGTTAATGTACCAACTCCCATAACGAGAGACATGCTCATTGAAAACGCTCCCCGGTTCTTTGGGCTTGTATATTCCCCTATAACAGTTGGAACTATGCAGGAGCTCATGCCAACTGATAGTCCTTGTAGAGCTCTGGCCACGAGAAGCCAAGTCATGTTATACGCTGTTACGATTGCTAGCCAACCAACAAGAACTATTACTATACTGAAAACATTAGCAGGTTTTCTGCCGTATTTCGCCATCAAAGGTGGGGCGATTATGTTCCCAACGACTAGAGTGAATCCAGGCATGGCAGCTGAAAATTGAAATAAACGTTTAGTTAGAGAGATTTTCTTTTATCTTACTTTAGTAGAAACTAGATGTTTTGTAATTGAAAACGATTTGAAATAGTAATGTTAACAAGACGTAAATATAGTAGAGAGTATAAAGTCGGTAGGCCTGTATACTTTAAGACTTAAACATACTAAAAAAAAAATTTAGTTTCGTGTAGTGTATCTATACCAATATTATAAATAAGAAAGATTTGTATTTTTATATGTAACGAATAAACTTAAAAACTAGTGGACCGATTTGGATGAAATTTGATATGGAGATAGTTATCATATGGATGATATAGGAGTGATAGGATTTTTATTTCGAATATCCCACGGAAACGGGTAAAACCGCGGAGAGCAGCTAGTATTTAATAATATTAATCATGTTGTGTATAAGTTTGTGTAATAGACATAGCCAGGCACGGTCGCAAATCAAAGGGGGGGAGGGGTTTATATTTGGGGGAATATGAAGTTTCACGCGTTTTTCATCGTTATTTTGAATACGTACCTATTTTTTTATTTCATTGATTAGACGTTTTAAGCAGTAAGTTATAATTCATTTAAAGCTTTCGTAAATTGACTATTTTTAACAGATTTGTCAATTCGACGTGTACGCTTTTTTGGGAAAATGACAATGCTCTACGCACCGACACGGTTAATAATACTAGTAAGTACGTTCTACAATATTGTAGGTATAGGGAACAAATATATATATATTTGTTTGAAAAATTAAGGCCAATTAATTTGTCACAATAACTTATTGCATCCTGTTTTTAAATCGCTGAACTATACCATATATAAAGTGACAATTATTGATCTGAAATCATATTTAAAATAGCCGATTTTAAAAAGAAGAAAGTATGAAAGACTAACCTATCCAGGATCCAGATGAGTCATCGATAGGTATTGGAGAGTCTCGACCTCGGAGCTGTGGTAGAAGTACGGCCGCAAACCCCATCACCATTCCCAACTGGGACATATTGATCGACACGCCGCCCACCACGAAACACTGGAACATAATCCCGATGAGTAAGCATAGTGATCGGCTAATTTTCCTATTTAGGTATTTAGCATCGAACGATGTTTTGCTTTAGTTATATCAATTATTAGATACTAGAAAAATTACTGCATTATTATTTGAATCTCTCCATGAACTGTTACGTTATTAATAGGTTATTAATTCATTTGATTAGAACCCATTGACAAAAAAAAAAACTAACAAAAAATCATAATGGTTCAATTTATATAAAAATAAAATAAGCCTGTATTGCTGTACTTAATCTATACTAATAAATAAAATGAAAACGTCTGTTTGTAATGTTAAAATAACAATTTTTTTACTAAAAACATATGAAATATTAATGTATATACAATGCCTATGCCAAAAATACAATTTTTGTCTGTCTGTCTGTTTGTTTGTTCCGGGTAATCCCCGGAACGGCTGGACCGATTTTGACGACACTTTTTTGTAGATAGCTGAAGTTACTTCGCGTGACTTAGGGTACTTTTGATTTTCGAAAATTAATTAGGGTTTGCCTAAAAAAATTAAACCTTATAAAAATTTGAATAAAATTCGATTCAATGCACAGTTTTACGAGCAAGTGCTATAATTTATGACAAATATTTTTACTTTATCTTAGAACTACAATTTATGTAAGAAAATAATTAGGGTTTCCTATAAAAAAAAATAAAACGCGGTGAAGAATATATGAAACGCTGGCGCAGCCGCGGACATGCAGCAAGTACCTAAAATTTTCAAACTTGCCAAATAACCAGGCGGGCATTGAAAAATACCTCCCACTATGTTATTCTGAGATAACTATACTAATAAATAAAATTGAAGTGTCTGTTTGTAATGTCAAAATAACATGTTTTTACTAAATACATATGAATGTACCTATATAATATACCTATAGTAACAAAAATAAAAAATTCAAATTTTTGTCTCTTTCAGGTAATCTCCGGAACGGCGGCACCGATTTTGACGGGATTGACTTTTTTTTCGGCAGATACCTGTAGTTACTCTGCGTAACTTAATTCTACGAATGTAATTAGGGTTCCGCGTATAAAAATAAAAAGTCATGAAATTGTGAATAAAATCCGATTCAGTGTACAGTTTTACTGGCAACAATTTGAATTTTTGAGAAATATCTTTGTTAATAGTAATTTTTTTTTTAGAAAATAATTAGGGTTCCGTATAGTAAAATTACGAAAAAAAAAAACTGTTTTTTGCAGTGAAAACTTATATGAAACGTGGTCGCAACCGCAGGCACACAGCTAGTTATGAATAAAATTAAGTAAATATTTATTGTCACTTTAGGAAATGCGGTCAGAAAAGTAGGTATTTCTGAAATCTATTGCTATCGCGTTGCGCCCCAAAGAAAGCGAAAGGGACAACTGCAGCTCGGGCTGATTCAACTATGCAAAATAAACTAAAACATCACTACGTAGAACCCTGTTTCTTTAAGTTTTAGAATAAAAAAAGACTGCTTTTTTAAATTTTATCAATCAAATTTATTTGACGCACGTCTGAAAATGACGGTAAAAATCGAGCAGCTTTTTCATTTTCAAAAGCTTCTAGTTTCTACAATAACTAATTTATGTAAAAAAAAAACAAATCGTACGGGCATGGCGATTGTGGATAATTATTATTTGGTGTACAAATATTTACCATAATGCTATTATCCAGGGAGGAAACAGAGGACTGCGTTTGTATGGAATAAAGGCCTAGGATATCCTCTTAAAGATTAAAATTAATTTTTATAATTTTATCGTAAATTCTGTCTTTAATATACATTTAGTTTTATACTTATTTCAAACGAACAATACAAAAATCTTTATTATTTTTAAAAAAAATTAACACAAATATATGTCTATTGATCCCCGCACTAGGAATTAATTCCTGTATCGCGGGAGATCATTCAAAATTCCGAGTTATTACGCTGTGGTGGTCGTGTCGCAAGTGTGTCAAAGAATTATAAATTTACATTCAGGTAATTTTATTACATAATTAATTTATAAATAAATAAACGATAAGGCGAAAAGTATCTAAATATAAAAATAAATAAAACTAAATATAATTAACATTAATATACATAGATGCGCAGCATATACATACCAACTTAAACATAGATAGACATACTTTATATATATTTATATCAATTAAATACAGAAAGAGAAGAAAAAAATATATAAATATACCTACATACTTAGTAACATAAAAAAAAATTACATTAGTTTGATAAACTTTTATAATTTTACAAGATATTTATATTTATTTATAAAAATGTACATAGCTTGTGATGACGAAGTTATTTATTTAGATAAGGACTAATCTCGTGTTTTTAAAGATATCTTGAGTGTTATTTCAGTTTAAATAGTTTAACTACATGTTCATATTTACTAGGGTTCCTTAATGTTTTATATATATACGAGTTCGATTTAATATATTAAAATGCTACATTTTTTAATACGGTGTAGGCTCAGTGCTTTGACCGCAATCTCGCCTGTAGTTAAGTGACGATGTGGTCCATGATGGTAAACACACTTAGCCTAGAGGTACCGGTTCTCAAGTGATGTTGCCGGAACACACTTATTGGTATTTAGCGACAAGTTTTCAAACCTGAGGGTGGTAAGTACCCAGGCGGGCATTATTAGAAAATGCCCTACCACCATGCCCAACTGAACACGATATGCGAATATGATGGTAATAATTATTTCCCGACTTGATTTTTTTTTAATAATTATTTTCACCTTGTTTTGTCTATTTATCCTACACTATCTGTAGCCGCAACTTCATCTGCGTAGAATTACTCTTTAAAATTTATTTTTTTACAATTTCTGTATTTCAACGTCGTATCATTAGCATCCTCGACCGATAGCGCAAGAGATAATAAATAAAACAAATAAACGAAGACTAAACAAATCTGTTTTAACGCTAATATGTCAAATTATTACCATCCGCTTGCGTTCTGTTCGATAAAATGCGATACGATGATTTGGAAGCGATTATGGCTCAGTGACAGTGTGATGAGATGCTGCGTCGATGAACGTAAGTTCGAGTCTACCTACATTATGCCCGACTGGGTCGCGATCACGATATACATTGTAAAAACCCATCACTGTGCAGCTTTTCGGTTCAGTGTTTTAGATTCCACCCGCGTTTCATATATTCTACATTTTAAAATAATGTTTTTATGACACTGTCCAAAAAAAGTAGTCTAAGTTACGTGGATTAACTTCAGCTATCTGCCAAAAGAAGTCCCGTTAAAATCAGTCCAGTCGTTTCAGAGATTAGCCAGAAAAAAAAGACAGACATAAAGTTTACAAATTGTATTTTTGATACCTATAAGTACCGTATATACATTTATATGTAGTTATAACGTGTATATATTAAAACATGTTGTTTTGATATTACAAACCACAGATATAATATGTGTTAAAGACAAAACCTTGCATTAAAAGGTTTTTATTAATAAAATTGATGTTACATATTTATAGTTTATATGACAAAATTATTATAACAAACTAGTTGCTAAGGAACGTCCATAGAGATGTCATAGATATACTACAACGTGTTTTCGCTACACTATTTATTATAGGTCTGCATTACAAAGAGACACGTCAGTTTTTTGTAAACACTAAAACTTTCACTTTCTCAACAAATTTGGTTGTTTTCCCGAAAAATAAATATTTACAGAATAAATATAAATTACAAAAATGGTAACTATAAGTTTTTTTTTTAGTAACTATAACAGATTTTACTCATACATTTAAATAATTAAATCATTTTGTTCTAATTTAAAAAAAAATGACAAAGTTGATTTATTAGATGGTTTGTTGGATTGCATATGCAATAAGATTTATATGTACATTATTTTTAAGCACAAAATATGGTGTAAGGGAAAGCAGTGCGTTATTGTAACATTGCATGCTGATTTATTTTTAGCCTATTACAGATAATATAATTATTTGTTAGGTCGCATAAGTTCGCGACGCGGTGACTGCGAAAGCCACCCCGTGTCGCCCCCATCCCAAATGCGGTGGACGGCCCCGGGGGGTTTTAGTGGGTATTTCCGGGCGACTCTCGCCCGGGTGAGTCCCATACTGGCACGGAGACGTCCCTCCGTGCCCCCTTACCTATTGCATTGGGGGACTCCGGTCCCACTAATGCAATAAGTTAGGGTAGTGCGTAAATGCATTCCCCTCGTCAAAAAAAAAAAAAAAAAAAAAGGTCGCATAAGTACAAATAAATGCACAGAAACAAACATTTAAACTCTGGTAACTCACAAATACTAACTAATTCTTTTTATAATATAATAATGTCTGTTTCTGTATATTTTAATAACGCTAACATAAATATAATCTTTGAAAAAAAATTACTAGAACGTTATCGGTCACAGCCGAGGAATAATGCTTTGACATTGCGAATGTCAAAACCACGTATTCATAGATAATTATAGAAATGCATTTATAGCTATGCATCAGCTGCTGATAAGTCGTCTCGCAAGTAGATAAAATGAAAGGATAAGGTGACTGAAATGCTATTGGATTAAGCAATGGAAAGAAATGTATATACTTGGTAAAATTGAATTGCGATTATTTAGGTGTACTGCGATGCAGGAATACATCATAAAGAAGCCACAGTATAGTGATATGATGGTGATAAATTATTTTCAAAATCTGTCGTCAAGCATATGTCGTTTTCTTTGCCATAGGGCAGAAAATAGACGACGGTTCTCTGCTGGTAAATGTCCGATGCGTTGCCAATTTTGGAGAGCGATTTTCCCTCCCTTCTTATAAAGTTGCATATCGTAAGAGAAAGACAATAAAAAGATCCTAGATAACTTAAACGAATAATTTGAGTATTCGACCTCTGTAACTTAAAAGTAATACTTTGATGACCTCTGTATCTTTAAGGTTATGTTTCCCCGAACTACCTAAAGGTTGTTAACTGGAAGAGCTTTTAAAACTTTGTCGCACTAAAAAGTGCGTGTATGTTTATGTTTCGTAGTTTGTTTACGAGTCACACAAGGTGAGTCGTAAACGAACCCGGAGCGCAAACAAAAACAAAAGGATTAACAAAAAAATACACCGACTTCTTTCAATAAAATTAATAAATAAATTACGTCGTGTCATTTGAAAATAGTTTTTGAATTTCATCCAGTCCCAAACCATGCATGGATGCATAAATATATACTATGCGTTTTAAATAAGAATGTGCACGTCAATGACCTTGATCTGTCGTAGCTCGATGAAAAAGTATGTAAAAGCAACAAAAATATTTGCAGTTTTACTTTTTTTAGTAACTTATTTGCCAAATTATTAAGACTATTAATATGCGTTGTTTTAATGAACCATAGACACCTATATCATTCGTTCGTTAGCTATGACGTCACAATATGGCGCAGGTCCATGCACATTCTTATTTGAAATTTATCTGTCTATTTAAAAAAAAAAAAAAAAAATTTGTTCGCCAATCACGCAAAAACTACTGAACCGATTTCGATTATAGTTGGTAATGACATATATTGCACCCAAACCGAGAACTTAGCAAATTAAAATTGTCTGAATTCCAAGCTGGTAAAGCCGCGGTCACAGCCACTATTAAATACGGCTCCCAAACCCAATAGAAATTTATAATGCAACAAAGAACTAATGCTACTATTCATTCTTATCTTCCGTTCTTTTTATTTTTCTTTACATACTTATAGGTAGGTATTATAAAAGGCAATGTCTGTAAGAAATCATTAACATACACTCGGAACGTCAACAATATTATAATATATTATTATTCAAAGGAATAAGCGTTTTATGTGATGAAATAGGTTCGAGTTGAATGTCTCGGATTCAACATGAGAATGATTAATTCTATTTACGTTATTTTTCATTGTATACATACGACTATATAATAGCATAGACGAATTATTGGGTGATGTTTTACATGTCACCCATACACTTTATTGTATATATATTAGGGTGCTTTTTAAGCAACTATTTCTTTTCAGTCGCGACGCATAATTTTCTTGGAAATAAGTAAAAAATATCCCTGAAAATTTGAGCCCTTAATATTAACTCTAAGTAAAGAGTACTTACCACCAGTGTACCAGTACCAGACGTGAAAAGATATCCCATATAAAATATAAGTAAACTTTTTCCTTTTTTATTTACACTGCGGCACTTTGTCCGTACTGATTTTAGTTCGTTTGATTCCCGGCAGAAACAAGCCATTTATGAAAAATCTTTCAATACAGTTTAATTTATTTGACAAAATAAAGAAATTTGCGAGACTCACATGGCAGTTCTACTAAAACCACCCACTACAGTTCCGTCTCTGCCGTCAATGGTAACGATATGGTATCAATCGTACAAGATTCGCATTGCCCCATAGTGGGTGGCCCAGCAACCTATACCCCTACCCGCGATCGGAAACAGTCTCGGTATAGGCTACCTCCCTCTGGTTATAGACAGCATAACCAGTGCAATGCAGGTTGCCACTCCAGTCCCTAACTCCTTGGTTCGAAAGGATGAAGTCACCCGATCGACGCTGCAAAGTTCAAAATCACCATCTTTACGTGGGGGAATGGATTTACGCAATCCCTCCCGGGTGATCTTGGACACGCCCGTCGGTGAAGCACTAGGAATACCTACTAAAATCCCACGATACTCTACGCCTTGTTTTGAGGGGGAGTCGGGCGCGTAGACGCATTCGCGCTCCACCCCCAACTACGGTTCAGCTCCTCCGTATGCCCTCACCGCGGCCAGAATTTATAGCTTCGGAACGAACTTAGGGTGCGTGCAAACAGTGTCAGCGTTACGTCTCGGGCTTGTGTGCCGTGCATCAAAATTGCCTAAGTACGACGTTTAAATTCACATATACCATCCTATAGTAGTATTAGTAGTAGTAGCTTGTGTTTTCGGTGAAGAAAAACATCGTGGCTAGCCCGTCTAATGTCCGCCTGTCTAACTACCACACCAAGTCTGAATATCTGTCGTTAACCATCTATACGTGTGTTTTAACCATATTACTTGATAGCCTTTATTTTGCCTCTGGATTTAGTATGTTTCCCATCACTGGTCACATCGTCAACAAACAACAGGTGAAATTGTGGTAAATGTAATGAGTTTGTGCAGTATATAAAGATATATTTAACTATTAACCATTGATAACCCCATTCCCCATCCCATCCTAATCGTTACTATTTCCCTGACAATAATCCAGCGTACGTCACTCTTCCAAGGTCAGTCTATAAGGCTCACGCTAGTCTTATCATAGTTACGAGCGGTAGCGAGTTCTAGCATCTACAGACGAGGCAAGCCTAGCCTTGTATCTTGTTTAAGGTTAGGCACATTAAGGCCACTTTGTTCTTCACTATGTCAGAATAATCATTACGTCATCCTGTCTTAAGCTAAACAGTACAGTCGTAAACTGCCAGCGGCCGTCTTTAGATAGAACGTGAAATAACGTGGAGGGAAGGCAACCCACTATAGTTTATTGAAAAGTCTAAAATAGGATATAATGTAGGCTGTGGAAAATAAGGAGAGTGGTTCAACTTTAGGATAATAACAAATTTTGGCATTCCACCTCCTATACCTGGAAAATACTTTATTTTGGAATTTACCTGTAAAAATGTGCAGAAAGCGTAAGTTAACCACACAATTTATATCCATTCGTAGAGCCAACCCGTTTACTTGGTACTGAAGTCGGACGTAATTAAGTTGACGCGTGTGGATAGGTTGAACAGTTCGTGTAAAAAGAAGAGTTCGATTATGAGATGGGGTCCCAGGGCCTGCAGGAGTTATCGGCAATGATGCAGCGTCATGAGCTTCTAAGATCAGGAGCTCAGGAAACATAATTAGGACCTGAACCCTTTTGTAGTATTCATAAAAGTCGAGTTCGATTGGCGATAACATACCCATACAGTTGTAAAATTATAGAATTGCGGAACAAACAACGTTAAATCCAAAGAGCCTATCAGATTATTTTCAGCTTTACAGCAGAGGTCTAGGTACTCAGTCAACTACATGTATTACCGAAAGCATTAACTGAATACTGTTGTTTGAAAAAACACATGGAACCGGCTTTACTTATGATACAGGTTGTACAAAGCAAACGGGCACAGGGTTTTAGGGGGCGCCGAGCGACGTTCGCAACACCTACAAAGATGTGTCGCTCGGGGCGCCAACGCTCTCAAAGGGCGCCAGGATATAGGTGGTACACGGGCGCTACAAGGACTATAAGATGCTCTTATAGAGACCCTGCTACAAACACGAGCGTAACATACCCAGAACACGAAAGAAAGTGTTTTGGAACGTCGGACGAAACTAACGCAAATCTTATGTGAATGTGATTTATTAATATCACAGGTTCTGGGCAAGCACATGTAGTTCACGGAGCAAGTACAGGTGCTCTCTGCCAAAAAAAGTTCTACCGTATATCGAGAGTATCGAGACTGTCAGCTGATCACAACAGATTTTTCTAGGTTGCAGTGATCCAGGACTGTTTAAGCCTGCATAGTCTATTACGGAACAATAATAGAAAATTTATAATCAGTTGCCGCTCTGAACGCCTAATTCCGAATCTAGCTAATTCCGAAACATGGCAAGCCAAAGCGAGTCACTATGACGTTTTTTTTTTATTAAGATTAATTATTTAATGATATTAGCATATAGGTTTTCAATAGTAAGTTATGAAGGTTTAATATTAACTGAACTTCCCACATACATACAAAATTTGAGACCAGTTTTCATCCATACATGCTTCCCACCGTTCTTCGTAACCGGCTACTGATATTGTCTGTTAAAAAATGAATGTAAATTTCGCTAAAAAAAAATAACAAGACTTAAATTATCCGATATCCTATTTGACCTCTATGACTTTTTATTTGATATGTATGTCATTTATCTTTGACAATATTTTATGACATAAGCCATACACACGAATAGCGGCTATAGTTTTGTCGAAAACCCAGATCTAAAAATATAATTACTAATTCCTAAAAAAAACTAATATTTAAAATAAAACAAATTACATTGAAATGAAAAAGAAATGTTATCATAAATAATTATATTACATTAAGTTATTTCCAAATTGTTATTTACGCTATCATTGTGTTTCTTCTAATGAAGCTTGAATTATAATTTTTAATTTGCAAAATTATAATGTAATGAAATAAATGATAGAGAATATTGTCTCCAATGATAAAAGTTATTAAAAAAGAAGTAAACAAAAATGGAAATTAACAAAAACAACATTAAATGGTAAACGATTGCGGTGATTTTTACCTGTTTTTTGAAAGGCGTTATCCATAGTTGCGGCATATTTCTTTAATTCCAACACTTAATTTCAACTCATATCACAGTCACGACTTTATTTTACACTATAGTTAAGCGTTTAATAAAATATATGGAGAGAAGATTTAAAGCACACACACACACGCGCGCAAACACAGTTATCTGAAGTCACGGTCAAGATTTTTTATCTTCGTGATTTCTTAAATTAGTGATGCGAATTGTCCGATCCCCGGAGTTGTCGATAATGGAGTGATGTTGTCGATTCAGATATCCATTAACAAACGGCGTCAGAAACGTATGTGTTAACGATCAAACGAGTTAGAAAAAAAGGATGTACAAAGCTAACCCTAGTTGTAAAAAAATAATTCATCACAATTTACGCGCCAATTTGAATTCAATAATTGAACTTATAAACATTTCTAATCAAAAATGACTTCAAGCGATAAATCTGTATATCATTGAAATATATTATAATTATTATACGATTGAATCACTTGAAGGTAAACGTGTTGCGATATTTAAAAATCGTTCGATACTATTCGGCCGCACATAGTCTGCGAAAGACTATACGAATAACTGTTTTATGAATACAAATTATAGAGAAACTGTGGACGGTCGTATAACTCGCATAACTAGTATGAATGACGAATGTTTCGAAGGTTGAAACTTTAAATATCGACCCACCGGTTTACCTTATAGTGTTGCGCTTTACCTTAAGGATATCGATAAAATTTATTGCAGTTTTAAAATAAGGAGAATGAAATATTTTTTAACGATTTTTCGTGCCGTCTAAAAACGCAAAGCATTATTATGTTAAAGGCAAATATCGGATGGTTTATTACTCTCAGAGATAGCGCGTGTTTTGCATCATAAATGATTGCATACTTTTAATTTCGTATATTCAGGGTGTTATAGATAATAATATGAATGAATTCCATATTATATTAAAATAGCGGTAATCGTGTAACTGGCATAAATTGTTATAACTTGAAATAATCACGAACGTACGTGACTTGAAAATGTCTTCGTGTTATGTTAACGTCACTGCCGCAATAAAGAAGTCTAACTATAGCAGAACTGCACTACTTACTTCGTTTAAATAAAAACACACAAATATCTTAGTTACTGTTTTACACGCAATTACATTTACATATCTATAGATCCCCGAACTATAAAATCCTTTCTGTATCGCGGGGGATAATTCAAATCCCAAGTTTCAAATTACAAAAGGATTTAACATATGGTTCAGACATTTTATTTTCATATAATTATGTATGCATTTAATACAAATATCAAATACACGATAAGGTAAAAAGGACATCTCCAAATAAACATATATATATATATATATATATATATATATATATATATATATATATATATATATATATATATATATATATATATATATATATATATATATATATATAATAGATGTTAATGTATATGCGATACCTATACCAAAAATAGCATTTTTAAATTTTTGTCTGTCTGTTCCGAATAATTTCCGAAACGGCTGGATCGATGTTGACGGGACTTTTTTTGGGCAGATAGCTGAAGTTATTCCGCGTTACTTAGGGTACTTTTGTTTTACGAAAATAATTAAGGTTCTGCGTAAAAAATATAAAACTCATGGATTTGTGATTAAAATCCCTTTTTAATACACAGTTAGTAGCAAAGTTTTGGAAAATAATTAGGGTTCCGTATAAAAAAAAACTATAATACGCAGTGAAAAATATAAAAACGCGGGTACAGCAGCGGGCACACGGCTGGTTTGAAATAAATTTCGTAATTCGTTATAGAAATTAGAGTAATTAATAATGAAATAAATTAATCTCCCTTGCGCATTAACATATTTATGTTACAGCAATTATTTCCGGTATTAAGCAATTAATATTATTATTATTATTAATAATATTATTATTAACTCTACATTATAGTTACATTCATTTGTATCGATGGGTATAATAAATATGAGCGATCATCATGAAAATTATTATAACTTTGTTTTATTCTTTGTCGAACAGAAAGCGCTGCAGGTTTTTTAACGTGTTGAATCCTATACAAATAAATAAAAATGAAGTGTCTGTTTCTAAGATCAAAATAACAATTTTTTTATTAATACGTATCAATATGGTTATATTATACTATAACTATATAACATAGAACTATTGTAAAAACATTTTTTTTTTGTCGGTAGGTCTGTCTACATGTTTGTTCCGGCACAATTCCGGAACGGCTGGACCGATTTTGACGTGACACGGGACACTCCGCGTACACTTTCATTTTCTGAAAATAATTAGAGTTCCGTGTAATAAAATTAAAACTCATGGAATTGTGAACAAAATACTATAAAATCAAAATCGAAAAATTCAATTTAGGCCCTAAGAAGGTGCGCTTATGAACGTCATAACACTACCGCCGGATCGGAAAATAACAGTCGAGAAGAGCCGCCAAGAAACTCGATCTGGTTCCTTTTTTTATAAATTCAAATAGAAATATACATATTATTTTTAAATAAAAACTATACAAGTAATAGTTACAACCATTTTTAGAGGAAGTATAGAGACGGGTGTAAATTCCAGATATCACTATCGTCCACGTAATGATCCACCCTTTTTTTACACTGGGGAATGCATTTACGAATGCCCTCCCATACGGGAGCAGAGAAGGGAGTGTAGGACTAACACAGCAGACCGTGACTACGCTCTAAACCACCTATGATTGACCGTCGTCTACCGCTGGTTGAGAGTCCCACAGTAAAGCGATTGCACTACACGCTAACAGCCCAAAAGGATGGCCCAGCCAAGAAGTCCCAGCCCTTAACCGCGTAGGAGACCAGTTCCAACCAGCGCAGACTGTCTCCCCGACGGCCTCCCCAGTGCAATGGAAGGTCAGGGCTTCCGCCCCTTCCCCCCTAGGTGTAATGATCCACCCTGTAATGACCTTTTGAAATTAAGACATGCTTGACATAATGCTTGAACTTATTGATATAATGGACAGCATCATCCAAATATTATTTTCCTATGACTATTTAAAAACTATATAACTATAATATATATAGAATATATGAAAAGGGGTCGGAGCCGCGGGCACATTGCTAGTCTTACATAATATCAATAGGAAAATATAATATCTAATCTCACCCGTTACGTCAGATTCTTACTGTTTAAAACCTCACGGTGCTCCTTCATTCCCCTATTTGACATGGGAGTAGAAATTAGTTTCGCATTAAATTTACTATTATTGTCATCTCCTTGCAAATTGCCCCCCCTGAATCCGTAAGGTAGACAAGGACTTTTGTAGGTTACCAAAACATACAATAGGTATCTTCCTATTTTTTGAACTGAAATTTCCTATGGGACGGAGTGAATTCGATTTGATGAAACGAAAATGTGTAACGAAAAAAAAATAGGTATATATAGGGTTTAGGCAGTTAGAGAAAGAGATAGAACGCGTTTCTGTACAGTTTCATTATCTTTCGTCTTTTCTTTATGCGATGGTAATGTCAAAATATTTTCTTTTTTACTAAATAGATATGAATATTAAATATAAAAAGAGTTTAAATAATATTAAATATTAAACAGGGGGAGCCACATGCGGGTGGATTAAAGGATTATTTGTGGCTCTCGATAAATGTACCCGAGTTCCCTTTTCATTTCTGTGTTTTAATTTTTTTTTTTAATTATTATCGTTCCGTATGTGTTTTAAAATTGTCTTTTAAATTACTTACAACAAATATGAAAGACTAAGTGTAACGTTGTGACAGATTTCATATCCATTCAATTATATCAATATTCGTTATTGAAATCCAAACATTGATCAGTATTAACTAACCAGCATCTAAAAGAATTACTGAGAAGTGCAGTTACCAATTATTTACCAAATTTTAAAGAATTTGGAAAATGTTTGAATTTATGAGAAATATTTTAACTTTATCTTAGCATTATTTTTTTTTGGATAATTATTGGGTTTCCTTATAAAAGTTAAAACGCAGTGAAGAACATATGAAACACGAGCGCAGCCGCGGGCACACTGCTAGTTAAACTATTCGTTAATTTATATAGAGTTCAATCATTAACCACTAGATGTCACTAAATAATATGCCTAATAGCTGCAACACGTTTGTTTGTTAGTACAAAATTAACTAGATGCCACTAAAACGAAAATAAGTTTCACTTCTACCGCGTGTGAACTCACACCCCTCGACCTGAATGCCCCGCAATCGATGTGGAGGCCGCGTAACATCTTAACCGACCCCGAGGATGACATCACATTTCGAAATAGGCTCTTGCCGTTCCAACCGAAAAAAATTGCGTGTCTGCGCACACGCCCGCGAAACCACCGTTCCTACCGTCGGGGACAGGCGGCCAATTTTGTTCCCATAGACTCTCCGGGTCCCCCTCCGGTGGTGGCCCAAGACGAACCTCGTTCCCCAGACCCCAACACAACATGCATGTATATAGATCCAGTAAGGAACCTTTTTAAAAATATTATTATTAGTTAATAAAAAATATAGTGATTAGCTAGAATTAAAATTCCGCGGAATAGTAACACACAGGTTCGTACCAGTTTGATGCCTTTGTGCTAGTTACCTTATTGCGGCTGAGTGCTTTCTGCACTCTCCCACCAAGTTCGGTGAAGCTGTAAAGGCCCCTTCGGTCAACAGCATTAGCTAGTTTAGTAAATAGTCAGTAGTAGATATGGGTTATGACGTTGTCCATGTTCTTCCATTTAGATGTTTTAGATATCTATACTTTATGATTAATAAGTTGTTAGACGTTGAATACTAGTGAAATAAAATGTTACATGGACGGACCTGTGAAAATTATAAGGCAGATTTTTGTTTTATATTGAAGAGGTGATCTAAGAGAGTCTAAACCTGAGTTTTCGGATCCCATCAAAATATTACATCTTTTTTTTAAACATATTTCAGAGTGAAAGAATTAATTTCACCCCTTTTCAACCAAGAGAATGTCTGCGTTATAACTTTAGAGTTAAGGCCTAAATAATGTAACGTTTCAGTGGACTATACGTCTGACGAGGGAACTATTTCTTGTCATATTTTTTTTAAAGGCGGACTTAATGCCTTTGCCATTTTCTCCCAGTCAACCTTAGGGTGGTGAAGCAAGTAACAAAGGTAGGTGCAAAATTAAGTATTAATATTATATACCTGTATACTAATAATATATGTATATATTGATAATAAATTAATAGAAAAGTATTAGTGCGATGATTCTGCTAAAAAAATAGTATAGAGTTATACGTTTAAATATATTTATATACGTTTATTTTAAATCTCAAATTTGTTTCATCGCAATATTCAGAATTATATTTAAATTTATCTTACATGTGATATACTTGGTTGCGCCAGTTAATACATTTAGTAGATACGCTTTATAATTAAATATTTTTTTGCAGTGTGTATTCTAAACGCCAGCGCCTGCCATTTGGATGTTGTACCCTGAGGTTTAAACGTGCCGTCATGCGACCTCTTCAGTGCCGTACTTTAGAAAGGAGATGAAAGAAAAATCTATATAAACCGACCTGTCATTACGCTTTAAAAAAACATCAACGCATTGTATATATTTTATAATTATTATAAAGAAAACCGCTTTACAGACACCCTTAGTCAGCTTGCGGCTACAGCTTTCCTGGTCAAGTTACGAACTGGTAAGTGTATTTATATTATACAGTTTATCAGACTTTCGAACCATTTGTAGGTAGAACCATCATTCATCTGCTCTTCCCCATTATTGTTTTTTTAATATATCATACCAATCAATAGGTACCACATCCAAATCTTAGATGTAGCACATACGTACCTTTCGCTACCAGATGTAATCCGTACAATTTTACACAAACAAGCTCCAATTTGGCGCATTTGTAATACATTTAACGAAACTCACAATCAAAGTCTTGATTTATTTTGTTTTTCTTTGCCTTCTTTTAAATCTTCTATTTATAAAATTTACGAAATCTAATATATACTCTCATGTTTACGTTTTGCTTTTTATTAATACTTTGTTTTTTTTTAAATCTATATTGTAAATATATTTCATGCTGTGCTCGCCTATAATTGGAGTACTACACCATATTAAATTATAATATAATTTAATTATCATATAAATCTGTACATGTACTCTTTTGGTGTCCCAAATAAATCAATAAAATAAATTAATTATGGGAAATAACATAAATAGTACCAATTAACAAATCGAAAAACAAAATGGACGTCATTAACTACGGACCTGTAAGTAATCTCTGTTGCTTTGCTAATATTTTTTAATGTATAAATCAAACTCATATCAATCATTGTTCGGTGTGTGTATACGCCTGTGTCTTAATTGTGATGGACCAGTTGGAGTATTATTATTCTGTGACGCGTACACGTTCACCACCCGTAGGCCCATTCTATGGCCGCCATAGAACGTTCTGCATGACCGCTGTCGCCATCTGATGCGTCAACTGCGTGAAGAGAGCTCGGTCGTCCGCTCCCTCTTTTTCCCTGCTACTTCTTTTACGACTTTAATTTGCTCCCGACCATCGTTTTGACGACGAACGAGAGGGAAAATTCAGCGCCAATCACTACACTAACGTTTCTTATCGTAACTCATTCCTGGATTAACTAATGAAACAGCAAATGTTCTAAAACCTCGTGCTTACAGAAAAGTATAATACGTATGTACATGATACTATCAGATGGGCCACAGTTTTTTTTACAATTAGTTTTAACAAATTACCATGCAATTTACAAAAGTTATGCGTTATTTTATTATAATACCTAACCTAGGGTTTACTGCTAATATTTGTCACTAGCTCCGTGCTGGGAGCATGAATTCTCAGATCTCACGACAACTTCATTGGAAAGCTTTAATAAACAAAAAATAACACTAAGTTGAGCCTAAATAGCCGTAATAAATTGTGTTGATTGAATCCACCATTGGCATAAATAACCTCATAAGAAGTTATACATAGTTTCTTTTTTTGAAGTATTTAGATACTTATTTTTACATAACACTGGAGACATAAACAATACTTAAGTTATTTGGCATTTGATGTCCTCTGTCCATTACTTTTCGATTCTGGTAACGATTGAGATGCGTAAACTTCTTCAAGGCTCGTAATATTTCCCCTAAATTTGTCTTCGATGTCTTGTAACGTCTTATCTTTAGTTTCAGGTAGATAAAACCAGGCCACAGTTAAGCAGTAGATCAGAATGGTTCCGTATAAAATATAAGAGCCATGAACACCTATAGTTCTGAATAGATACGGTAAAGTCTTTACTGAAACGAAGATGTTTATAGAGCAGAATACAGAACTTATACCACTCGATAAACTCCTGTACTCTAATGGGAATATTTCACTGGCTATCGTGAATGGAATAGGTAAAGAACCAGTTGCAACTGTGAACATGTGGAGTAGAATTAAAATAATGCCTATAAGAGGGTGATCGAAGGTGAGTAAATTATGCGTTTTGGCGTACACATAACCCGCTGTGATGAAATAAACTGCAGCATTTAATCCCACAGTGCTAAACAACATTGTTCGACGTTTGATTCTTCTAATAATATATACAGCTAATGTACTAGAAATTATCCTTTGTATGCCTATGGCAATGATAACTACAGGCACATTAGTTTCAGGACCAGCGAGGATTGTGATTATATCCACTGCGTATGGAGCTAACACATTTATCCCACCCCATTGTCCAAGAGTGAATAAATGGATCATTATTAATATCGGCTTTATAAAATTCACTCTTCTTAGCCGTTCTTGTGATGTACGTCAAATTCTCCTTAATTATATCCATGAAACCGGCTGTTTTACGTTTATCTTTGGAGGTTTTATCTGACTGACTAGCAGAGACCAGTCTGTCCAGTTCATCCAGTTCCTCATCACCTCTTAACCATATAAAGACACGCTTGCAGTCCTCGTATCGGCCCTGATCGGCCAACCAACTCGGAGATTCTGGTGTAAATATCACCATAATTAAATTTACAAACGTGATGCAACCACAGATGAAAGCAGTTGTCTGCCAGTAAAGGTAAGAGCCTAGAGTGTGAACTGTTAATGTCCCAACTCCCATCACAAGAGACATGCTCACAGAAAACGCTCCTCTGTTTTTTGGGCTAGTGTATTCACCTATAACAGTAGGTACTACGCAGGAGCTTATGCCGAGTGACAGTCCTTGGAGAACTCTGGCTATGAGAAGCCACGTTATGTTATATGCTGTAGTAATTGCTAGCCAGCCACAAAGAACTATTACTATACTGATGATATTGGCGACTTTTCTGCCACATTTAGCCATCAAAGGAGGAGCGATGACGTTGCCCACGACGAGTGTGAATCCTGGTATGGCAGCTAAAAATCGAAATAAACATACTTTTAGTTTCAAGGATTTACTTATCTCCTATCTTATAAAATAGATGTGTATAATTAACATTAATTTAAAATAGGAATTTCCTTTAGATGATAATGTAATGCGTATGAAATATCCTTATATCTGAATACAAGATATTTATTATATTAAATTTGTTCAAAGACAGGAACAGAAAACACAAGTTTGATTTCGACGATATATTGAGCCACCAAGATTATAATGAGAAGTGCATGGTGTAGATGTAATTACAGCATATTTATACCATTTGTTAATATTAATAATCTAAAATGTATGTCATCGATGCGCCGTAGTAGACCAATGGTTGGTTAGGTGAACAACCATTTTTAAAATGGCGAACTTTATCCCTATTGTTCCTTAATGAGTGCTCCTCATAAGGAGCGTTTGAACTGACCGGAATACTATCCTTATTAGGGCAGTAGGTCAACCAGTAGCGTGAATTAGTCGATCCGCTAAAATAATAATATAAAACTAAAATAATATCTTGTTCTTCAGTGCGGTTGTATAAAACTAAATCTCACCTGTAGGTAATAATTAACCAGCGCTAGAATGTTACCTCACTACCACGCTATAATTTTCATCACAATATATTCGTTCACAGTTCGAAAGTATAGAAATTAACCTTATCCTGTGATCTAACGCACCTGGCCATCGATACTATACTCTATTAAAAGCAAAAAAAAGAATGAGATCTGTTTTACCATCTGATAAGGAATTTATTGCTGCTCAACTGAGTTTGTAACAGGCTAATTACGTTATATTTTTTGGTATAGGTGATAAAGTGTAAAAGAAAGATCAATGAAAAACTAACCTATCCACGATCCAGAGGAATCATTGATATATATCAGAGTATCTGGAGCTCGCAGCTGTGGCAGAAGCACGGCCGCAAACCCCATCACCAATCCGAACTGGGACATGTTGATCGACACTCCCGCCACCACGAAACACTGGAATAAATGGTGATATATATTTTTAGATGGTTGTTCAAATGTTTGTCTAGACTCTAGACTATTATCGTTACTTCAGTCTATCGTAAAAGAATAGGTGTAGCGCTGCTATTCTAGAAGTTGTGTAGTACTATAATGAGCGAAGCCTGGGATAGGAAAATAAGGACCTGGAATAGGTCAAATTTAACCTGTGTTTATACTGCATTGGTTTTACCGCAATCTTATCTCTGGTTAAGTAATAATCTAGTTGAAGAACAGATTTATAAGCCATTGGGGACCGATTATAAAATTATTGTTGGTGATTTAATATTTTCTAAAATCGAGTTGAATTGAACGTTCCTATAGTCTATATATCCTGGTGAGTGTTCTGAACAATAATTGTATAACCTTATCCTTTTATCACTTCATTCATTGTCTTCAACAACAAAACTAGTTAGGCAGCCTGATTGCTCATATTTTTCTTCTATCTATCTTCTATCTTGACACCAGAAAACAAGTTTCTAAACTCTTTTCAGATATGGATCTAAACTGCTTCACCTAACTTTGAGGCGAGCGGTTCAAGCGCTCACCCTAGAAATGGTAGCCAGCGCAAGAACACCAAAATGGTACTAAGTACGAATCTCGGTATGAGCTGCTATCTATGATAAAAATTCCGCGGAATTTGCTTTGCCCTAACCGAACGGTTAGTAAACCTGTAAAAAAGGCCCCTTACAGAATCCATGTGTCTTGGATGTAGTGTACAAGTATGTACGTGCAGTATATACACACATACTGCATACAGTATATGCAGTATAAGTATATACGTGTGATGCTAGTGCATGCAGAGTCACTGTATCGCGCTGACAGCGGATAGGGGAGACAGTCAGATGGGGGGATGGGAGCACGTATTATACAATTGCCGGAGGGAGACCCAGATTGTGTGCGGGAGCAAAGTTAGCCACCCGTCCTCGGTGGCAGGAACGGTCGTTACACGGGTGTGGGCGCGAGTACGCTTTGTCTCGGTTAAGAGGGATAAATTCTGTTCACGAGCGTTATCGTGTCTTCTGGATCGGTTATCATTTTTTTTTATTGTAGCTCGGCCAAATGACAGTATGGTAAGCACAATCCTGCAAAAAGTGGCAACTGGCAAGATATCGATTATCCATTGTCAATTGTCCCTGTCATGCCGGGCTGCACAGATACCTCTTCACGCTACGTTGGAAGGACGTGATGTTAAAATTACATGGACGTCGTTTTTCACGAGGTGTTGAGATCTGGGGTATAGGTCACGGCGGCTGCCACTACAAGTTTCGGATGTTTCCGTTCGACCGAAATAACTAATTGTTAGGGACTTGAGAACGGATTCGATCGAATCTCAGCAACCGGTCTAATAGTTAGTCGATGCCTGCTCCCTGGCATGTCCTTGATCATTCCACCACGAACAAGGACGGTTGTTGTTGTTGACAACACTTGGAATTAAGCCTTTCATTTCTCTCCTTGAAACCTTTATCAGTAAAACGCGGTAACATTACTTCATTCTATTTTCAATTAGGAATTTAGGAATGAGCACATTAGAGGAAGTTTTAAATTGGCGCCTGCATAGAGAGGTTAAGGAGCAGTGCATGTACTGCGCAGGGAGGAATGAGGATGTTGTAAGAAAGGTATTGAATATGAATGTGGTATGTTATAAGGGAAAGGGGAGATGAAAGATAAGGTGGATAGATTATGTGGAAGATAACATGTTTAGAATATATGACTTGAATGAGGATATAATTTCAAATAGAGAAATTTATAAGAGAAAGACATGTTTTGCTGACGTCAAATAAAAATGTAATAATGGGATAATAGCTTCGTTCTATAAAATATGTTTTACTACAATAACGACACATTTATTGATCGAATCCACCGTCAACGATGACGTAATTTGTTATCGATTAACTTAGTTGATCTTAAGACATTGACGTGTTTACAAAAACAACATAAAACAATAGTAGGTAATTAATATCGCAATTATTGTCTAGTAATAATATTTATTAAGTAAAAAATAAATATGATTAATTAATTAATGTAAATTTTCCTTACAGCTAATACATAGAACCTTGCAACTTTTTTAAAACTATAAACACTGTCTTTGACTACATCTCTAGTCGCTCGCCATTTGTTTTACATATTAATAGTTTGGCTTAATATGAAATAGCGAGTCCATTTTCATGTATTTACTGCATGATTATAATGCACTCGAGTTCTCTGTGAATTGCGCAATAGTTAAGAATAATGCGTGGAAGGTTTTCTTTCGAATTGACTAAATGCTGTTGACCGGAAGGGCCTTGACAGCTTCACAGAACTTTAGGGACGAGCTTAGGGCGCTCAGCCAGGAGAGTTATAGCTTACGAAAGGACACGAAAGTCCTAAGGGCCTCTGGTTAGGTTTCTCCCTTAGACGTAAATTCCGCGGTGTGGTTCATTATAGAACCTAATGTAACTGCTGTAGTGTGCAGGAGTGCGGGGTGGAGTGTGATGCTTGTGTGATTAGCATTAACATGCATGAAAAGTCACTGTATTAGGCTGGTGGCGAATACAGAAGCCTCACCAGCAAGGGATCAATTGCGAGCGGATAAGTATGAGATAGTTAAAGCTTATATGAAGACGAAGTACATAAATTAAAGACAATATTATTTTACATTGTATCAATTATTAATTTAAATCAAATTAAAAATTTCATATCAAATAATTCATGGTTTCAAATCAAATCAATCAATTATATAAGAATTGTTCACTTAAGGAGGATTACACCCCTAGTGTTGAAAATAAAAAAAAAATATATATTTGGATGTATCGATATTTATAAAAATATTAATATTCACGTCGATATCTGAAGGTAAAATATAGATATATCGGTTAAATAAAAAAAAATAAATTGCGGTATTATAATAATAGTGTATTCAGTTCAGTCTAGCTCAATAATATCAAAAGGTAGTAATTCTTATCTTAAATGTACATTATTTTAATTTCCAAAAATCTCAATAACAATGATGGTTTTATTAGCTATGCAGTGCATCTTGTTTACCCAGACAAACTTTCAGCATCTGAAAAGATGCTTTAGACCTATGTTGATTTTTATCAGTACTTCTTTACATTAGGCAAAATTAAAAACAAAAAAGCTATCTACTAATGAATATTTCTAAGACCTAATTATTATATCAAGAAAACCAGTATTTATTAAAACAGAAACCTTCAGAAGAACTCAAGAATGAAAGTGACGGACAACTGCGCCACACACCCAAACACGCAACGTAAACAAAAGGAAAGACATAAGAGGCAAAAGAACCAGCCTAACAAAGAAAAAAAGGGGAATTGGGGGGAACTGTTGTATTTTATTTAAAACCCGTTGATGCCAAAGTCCCTGATCATGTCAGGGGGGCCTGTAAAAAAAAAAAAAAACGTAAACAAAAAATAATGGTCAATAGTTACGGTCAGTTATTTTTTATTCATTCGTCCCTATCTTTTACGGTTTTGAATTCTAGTGACTTTAGTTACACTAATAGTAAGATATATATCGTTTTTGAAACAATATTCTATAGGATGTATCGGATTTTTTTTTTCATACTAGCTCGGCAAAGTGACTGTAGATAAGCACAAGGCAATCCAGAAACAGTAGCGACTGCGAAAGATCGGTTATCCATCGCCAGGCATCCTTGTCATCCCGGCCTGCACACATATCTCTTCACCTTACGCTGGAAGGACGTGATGTTATAGGAGAATACATCGACCGGAAGACTGTTCCACAGCTTTACAGTACGGCAAAGGTATGACGATTCGAGATGTTTAGTTCGTACCTGGATGGAAGTTACTATAAAGCTGTGGCTCCTAAGCCCAGAGCGTGTGGTTCTACTAAAATTAAAATATAGCTGATTAAAATGTCGATACTTTTTCAACAAGCCTAGATATTAGATAAATTTGTTGATATGTTTTGATTGTATAGAAAATTAATATTTTCCTTCTCTGATCAATAGCAATATTGCGTGTTTTAAAATTAGCATAAGGAAGAGTAGAGAAAACGAACGATAATTAATTGGTGCACGTCATTAGCAATTTTTTATAATTCGCTTTTAGAGGTCAAATGAAAATTATCTTTTATTTAATCGCTTTTTTTTATTGTTTAGTGTTTAATTACAATATTCCTCGATGTTAAGCGATTATGAGGGCGAATTTATTGAATACCAGCTGTGTGCCCGCGGCTGCGTTCGCGATTCACGTGTTCTTCAATGCGTTTTAATTTTTTATACAGTTTTTTTTCTAAATTTTATATAGTACTAGGATATTTCTCGTAAATACAAGCACTTGCCCGTAAAACTGTGAATTGGATCGGATTTTATTCAACTTTTCATAAGTTTTAATTTTTTACGCGGAACCCTAATTATTTTAAAATCAGAAGTACTCTAAGTTACCCAGAGTAACTTCAGCTATCTACCACAAAAAGTCCCGTCAAAATGCGTTTAGCGCTCCTGATGATTACTCGGAACAAACAGACGGACGGACGTACAAAAATTGTATTTTTGGTATAAGTATCGTATATACATTCATATGTATTTAGTCAAAAAAAATTGTTATTTTGACATTACAAACAGATACTTCGATTTTACTTATTAGTATAGATAATACGTGCACTAAACGACTTATTCATTATAGGTCTGACAGACAACCCCTCGTAGCTGTCTATAAGAAGAAGAGACAACAACCCATCTGGTGCTAGAATACACAAGCGTAAATAACCGACGGGCAAAAATTCTCAAGAAAACGAGGTTACTTCAGGAAGCATGGGATTGCCCCAGGGGGCTTCTAAGCTTCTGGAGTGGCTTGAGTAGTTGACTGATCCTGGATGCATAATAGACCGCAGAATGAGTCTAGTTGCAGAAAAAGGAGCAAACCAACAAGCAGGTGGTATGTGAAACAATAAATTGTATTCGTACCTATGTTGCTAGAAGTCTAATGCTTCGTGATATATTGTTAACTTGGTGTTAATAGTTAGGCATGTGGTTGTTTTTTAACTATGCTTCTTAGAGATACTGGCTTTCGAGTGATGTTGCTAGAACATGGTGCTTATCATACAGGTTTTCAAACATGACGGTGGTAGCTACCCAGATGACCATTATTAGTAAAATGTCCTACCGCCACGCAATGGTTTCCTTACGATATTTCCCAACGCCGAGAGCTCACTGTCATTACATTATTCGATAGGTGGGTTCAAACCTACTTCCATTTAAGCGGGTCCCGACCACACTACCAACTGAGCTATTGATTAATCCTTCGCGCTTAGATAATTTATCAACGGTTATCACATTCTAACTTTCATCTTATCTAAATGCGAAATGACTTACCGCTGTTGCATGAGAATGTTTAGTATCGCCAAATGAATTTACATACGTGAAACTTATTGGTAGATGTTGACATTACGTTTATTTAACTTGTATTTTTCTTAAATAAAGCTAATAAAAATATTATATAATAAATATAGGTATTCTTAGTTACTCATAAACTCCTAATAGTAGAGTAATAACCCGATTTAATAACAATTTCAATAACCATCTCCCTACCCTTAACCCGTTTTCATTTGGGGTCACCGCAACAGGTCTTTCTCTTCCTTTCCTCTCTATTTGCAGTCATCTCTGTATTCACTCCCTTTCACACATATCACCTTTCACACAATCCATCCATCCTTTCTTTGGTCTTCCCCTTCTCCACATTCACACCCAGCACCTTTCTTACAACATCTTCGTTCTTCCTTCCAAATCCCATACCAGGACTGACGACTGCTTCTTAACCTCTCTGTCACTGGCGCCACTTTCAAACTTCCTCTAAATTCCTACACTCATCTCAATTCATCTCAATATTTCATCTTCTTTCATTCGGACCAACATTCTGATCCATACAAGACGACAAGAAATATCATACACACATAACAACAACTTTCAATAACGCCATTAAATGCTCAATCCGTTAAGTGTCGCTATATAGCGTTTATACTATATATACACTAGAATACTATGGTATGTAATACAGTTATAATATAAATTACTGATAACTATTACAAAATATAAACTTTTGTTATATAAAAAACTAAGGTCAGTTGAAAAGAAATTACATAACACGATCCTAATGCGTGTTTAATTCCTGCAAATTACGAAAATGAATGAAAATAGATTTGTTTATATCACAAAATCTTAATTAAAGTGAACCGAAATTAAAAATTGTCATATACTCTTATTTATCGTTTACAAATATATATTATTCAGTATTTTGAGAGGTTTTAGTTTTGGCTTAGGTATATAGGTTAGTTATTATCATTTTTAATTTTATGAATATAGAATAAATAAACATTTCAACAATTGTGTACAATGGCGGAAATTATAAAAATTAGATTGGCACTTAAGTTTTGTACCTGTCTTTTGAAAGGCGTTATCCATTGTCGCAACATGTTTTTCTTTTTAATATGACACTCAATTTTTAACTTATATCACAATCACGACTTTGTTTTATATGATTAAAATGCCTATTAAAATATACACCTACAGAAAAGTAACATGCACACACTGTTATCTGAACTCAGGGTCAAGATTTGTTTTATCGTCGTGATTTGTGTAATTAGTGATGGGAATTGTCCTGGTCTTTTGAAGTTGTAGATTCATTAAAATTAAAAGATATGTTTATGAAAATATCTTGCGATTATTGAAACTTCCACCTCTTGGGTCTGATCCGAAGCTCAGTATCTTCACGAGCTGAGGAATGTTCCAAGCAAGATTCTAGTAATAGTAATAGGCGGCATCCCTACCGTGGTATATGAAATATCTTGGAGTTGTAGTGCTTAAGGCACTCCGCTGAAAACGTCTCATAGGCGTTGTGGGCATGGTCGTGTGGTCAACGAGCTCACTTTCCGGGATCAAATTACGCTATTAGGAGATAATTTTAAGGATCATTCGGTCCATGACTCTTTATGAAGTTCCAATATATGATAAGTTATCTTAAAGGAAAGTCGCCACTGTGAATATCCCATAAAGGATGATGGCGTTTATATCAGTCCGTAATATCCTCCCTTATGGGTATATAAGACTAAACTTTAGTGGCAGTGGGTTGGGCACAATGCTCGCAGAACCGATGCCCGATGGGGCCAACATATTCTCGAATAGCTACCACGCGCCGGAAGACGTAGCGTGGGTAGGCCCCCCATAAAGTGGACCGACGACATGGTGAAGGTCACGGGAATCCGCTGAATATGGGTGGCACAAGACCGGTTGTCGAAGAGATCTTTTGGGAAGACCTATGTCTGAAGGAAGACCTAGTAGTGGACGTCTTTTGGTTAAATGTACAGGGGAAGATCTCAACCGGTTGTTCGTTTCGGCGGATATTTCACTGATTCTATTAGGTCTCATTTTCAGAAGTGGATGAGGAGGCGCTGCGGAATTCTGAGCTTACAAAAATGATCTCTGGGTATAGTTGCTTCACAAAGTACTTATGTCACTAAGGTTAGAAATTAACGCCTACTGTCATCTTTGTGCTATCTGCGTAGTCGATTATCCTACGTGAAATGAGTCTCATTGAGAATCTCTTTGTCCAGTCTTTTGAGACTGGTGAACAGAGCTTTGTTACTCTTGCAAAGAATGTGGCATGATTCCGTTACCCTTCTGAAGAAGACGGACCGGGCGGCAGACTGTCTGTTTGAATTGAATTTTGTCTCGCATAGTCCTTTTGCATGAGAGCAGAGAAAGTAATAATACAAACCCGTCACCGTCACCGTTTTTCTTAAATTATCTCCAGGTAAAATAATGTTTAAAAATATATCGATATTAAAAGTTAATACCCACGCCAATAAAGGTACATCTTATATTGTTACTGTTCCCCTCACGGAAAAAGTTATTTTCGTTATAATTTTAACTAGAAATTATTTTTTTTATAGATCAATGTAACGAGTTTTCATCCCGCCTGAAAGCAGAAGGCGTTGAATTAAAAACAAATATCAGGTTTTTACGTCATATGATTAAAAAATACACGCAGAGAAATGACTTAGAACATTCTATCTATATCTTCTATACTAATAATAATAATGTAAATTTCACGTGTCTGTACATTTCCGATTTTTGTGAAAAGAAATATTGCAATGGGCTAAAAATAGGTAATTAAACACATTTCTATCATTTTTACAAATGTCTGTCTGTCTGTCTATCTGTCTGTGCAGGTATCAATTAGAAAGTACTAGGTATAATTTAAAAATTCCGAGATAACATCAAAACTTTCATTCGATAAAATCGGTCTACTCTATCAAAACTTATAGTAATTTGAATGACACAATGACAAAAAACAATAATTAGACTCTATATTTTTACTACTACGTAACCAAAATGTTGGTCAATTTAACTCCTCCCCCCTTGTCAGCAATAGTAAGGGTAGTAAACTCTTACGTCCCCACCTCCACATGATGACGTAAACAATGGCATAATTTTGAACCAGTTGTTGCCAGGTTTAATGTTGACAGTTCTCGGAGATGAAAGTCTTAAATCAGTGTGTTCTATCAGTAACTTTACCCGGCAAGTTAAAAATCACTTAGCAATATTTGGAAATGGATATGCTAAGAATTTCTTGATAGGACTTGATATAGGATGGGACAAAATCATACCACAGAGAAACAAAATTATTGGTTATCAAAGGACTGAAAACTGTTGAAATTGTCATTGAGATGGAAACGCGACCTTGGGTACTCGGAAAGTTCGGTTCGCGAGCGTTATTTTCTCCTCAGGCTCACTGAAGTTGCTCCTTGATGGTTCGGTAGTTCCGGTTAAATAATTTAGTCAATTCGAAAAAAAAAAAAAAAAGTTAATAGCGCAAGGGCATCAAAGTTACCAGTCTCCCGGTTAAGTACTTAAAGCGATCACCCTAAAAGTTAATTGAATCTTTCAAAGCCCTTCTGGCTAACAGCTAAAATATAGGTGATCTGAATAGGTGCACACTTACACAGATAAAGTAACCGATTTAAATATTTCCACTCTTTTATCAATAAGTAAATAACTATCAGTACATTGTATTGGCGAGAAAAACCCATACTATAATTTATTATGTAAATTCTCCGAAATTAAAAGGGTACCGTCGTTTAGGGAAATTCCCTATCACGACGTTTATTATATTACAGAATTACATTTAAGGTCAAACATTACGTTTATGAGGAGATTTTCATAACATTTTAGGTAACTGTAGTTACCATGTATTTTTAGAAAACCTAAAAGAGACAATTGATAAGTAAAACCGGCATCACGAAACGTCAGAAGTTTACGCACGATGTTTATTCACACCGACGTTGTTCATAACAACACAATACGTAGGCCGTTGACTCCTGCGTATGATTGTTTTACTGTTTAAAATCTTTATTTTTACAAGTCTACGGTGGTCGCATCGCATTCCAGTTGAGCACAATTTTCATTATCACCCGTCTAACAGTTGGATATAAATTGCCTGATTTAGAAGCGCAATGTGCCTAGACTTGTCAGTGTGGCGTTTTTTTTTTTTTTTCATTTTCACAACATGTGTATTGTTCACAGCAAATTTCTAAAGGGCCATTCTTCTTCTCAGTCGTTTCACTGTTGACAGAGTGGTCCGTCTATCCATCCATTCAACCGAAAGTTAACCGAAAGTAACTGTTATTTACAGTTTATTATAACTGATAAACTGTTTAGAATACATACAATTTTAAAAATTATTTTGCAATTACTGCATCTAATACTTTTGCAACATAAAAATGATTAGGCGAAAAAAACATTAAAAATTATTTTCCATGTGAATTTAAGATGGCGTTTAAGCGCTGGCACTCACAGATAAGTAAATACATTTTTACTTATGCAGCCTATCGTATGTTTTGGTTATGAGTAAACTATATGAAAATGTACATAATTATTGCTCGGAGTACCAATAAATGTAAACACCAGATAAATGTTAGGTTATGGTAATAATTTTTTATTAACAAATTATGAAATTTAAACCTTAAATCTTTTTTGTTCGAAAGTATTGAAGTTTCACTTCTGTCGGCAGTCCCCATGGCGACCTAGTTTTTTATTTATTTACTTTACATTTTTTGCACACACGTGAGTGCAATGGTAGACTTAGTTTCATACTAAACTCGAGATTTAATATAGGTTACATAAATGTAAAACCGGTCCTTTTAAAAACCTGCCTTTACTGATTATAAATAATCATTTGCTATTAGCATAACACATTAAAACCTTTTCTTCCGGACGTTTCGCCTAGGTTTCACCAGCAGCGTCTCTAGCCCATGTAGCGCCTGTGTTCCTGGCGCCCTTTGGGTGCGTTGGCAACCCAAGCGACTCATCTTTGTAGGTGTCACGAGCGTCGCTTGGCACCCCTAAAGTCCTGCGGCCGTGTGCGCAGCACACCCTGCGCTGTAGGTAAAGAGGCTTCTGGGTTTCACAAACCGTGGTTACAGGTTGACTAGAGCGGCGTGCTTTGGTCTACTGCGTCGGAGGCTATTTTGTTTAATTAACCTGATTTTATCTTAGTAAAAAAGAAACTGGAACACAAGGTATTTACTATTATAATACTAAAATTGACATAAAAACGCGTTTACAATTTATGTAGTTACTAGTTTCTGTCCGCGACTACGCCTTGTGTTGCCACTCGTACTTTATTATAAAGTATTTTACGTTATTTCAGGAAATTGTACTTTATACTTTATGAGAACAATAAAGTACGCGATAATACTTTATTCCGCTCGGATTTATATTACATATAGTGTACTCGAATACACACAAATTGGTGGTAAGAATTTTTGCGTAAAAACGAACGATAAAGTTAAGAACGATCACTTTTTTTTTTAATTATTTATTGACAAAACCTTGGTGTACCTTTTTTTTTTGACGGGGGGAAATGCATTTACGCACTACCCTTACCTATTGCATTAGCGAGACCGGAGTCCCCCAATGCAATAGGTAAGGGGGCACGGAGGGACGACTCCGTGCCAGTGTGGGACTCGCCCGGACGTGAAACGTCCGGAAATACCAATAAAACCCCCCGGGGCCGTCCGCCGCATTTGGGATGGGGGCGACACGGGGTGGCTTTTGCAAGCACCGCGTCGCCCCCTGCGGCGAACCCACCGGGTCTCGTCCGTGCAATGGCCCAATGGGGATGGGCGGGGAACTCCCCCGCCCATCTCTCGAAAGAGGTACGACCTAGAAGGTCAGCCATCCGGGGGGGAAACCTTGGTGTACCTAAGTAAATAAACAGAATTTGATATTTTTACTAACACACAGTCAACAATTTAAATTTGCTAAAACTTAATACGAATATGGATCATCTTTATGGATAAATATCTTTATTCAACAAGTTATATACTCAGATATACCTAATAGTTGTAAAGATTTTGCGGCAATGCAATTTTGTAATGGCAATCTGTGTACACACAATTTGTGTCATTGTCATGTGGGTAAAAAGCGTTACCGAACTTTCCATGGACTTTTGCTGTCCTCAGAATAAATTTTACGCGTTATTTTCTACAATAAACTTGTTAACAATAACCAAACTATTTCATACGGAACGCCACCAAGATTGCATGATATAGAATCAAATACAAAATTTTAATGAATTAAAGAAAATAACTGGTGTGCTATATTTGCAATCGGGGAATCATCTAAGATTTTTGATCAGAAATAATTCTCTATTAATTTATTGTATCTTATTTGGATAATTGGTTAAAAAATGTTGATGTTGAGTGGTTTAGGAATAGTTGCCCGATAAAGAGCCGGACGAACGCGGAAACGACTTTATATTTTACTATGGATAGCGAAATATTAAAAACTGTAAAACTATAAGACCTGGGTTATCCGCTTTTGATTACTTTTCTACTCTACATTTATTTATATTCTTAATTCATATATCATTACATAATTTTATATAGATATAATTGTGACTTAGAATACAAATATAATTATCATAATTTGGCTAGATTATATATGTACGATATTAAAAAAGAATCATGTAAATCGGTTCAGTGGTTTCCGAAATATACGCCAATTAATTGACAAGTACACAAAAGGATACCCATTCTCTTTTAAGAAAGTAACGCGATCGATACTGGAAATTTTTGTAACGATGTGCTTTTCTATTATGCTGTTAAGTTTTTGTATGTAAATAATATTTAATTTTATATACAAATTGTACATATAAATATTTTTCATTAACCTTTGGACGAGTTTCAGTGTTATCATTAAAAAACCAGTAGGCTTTTTTTTCTACTTTTTAATAACGATTATGTTCATAATTAGACCACTAGGTAAGTAATATATAAACTACTTCTTGAATTAAAACCCAACTAATGGATAGACACACATACACGTTGCTTTTTTTAAAAGGTAAAAATTTCGGTTTTTATTAAAAAAAAATACAGAACCTAACAAAATAATAATATCAAGTAAGGCCTGAAACGTTGTTTCATCATGGCCGCGGTTCGAATGTGTTATGGTTTACCCGCGTCATTTTACGCATGCGCGACTTTGTTATCACCATGGCAACGACGCGTTTCATTAGCGCTAGTGTGCAAATGTGATGACACCCAATTATCTATTTTATCATTTAGATGACGTATAAACATATCATTCAACATTGTTAGAACACTAAGCTTCTAAATCTTATCATTTGTTGAATTTATGATTAGCATTATGTTTAATTAAATATTTTTAAAGAGCAACGTACAATATGCTGGGTGGGAATAAAAAAAACAAGAGACAACATAATGTAATTCTTGTATTTTTTAGCGAGATCTCGGTCTGTCATATAGTCTTTAATTCATTAATCATAATGACTTTAATTCATTACCTTACGTATTTGACCCTATATGTGTAATTTTGGCGACGTTTTGTATGATATACAGTAGTTTGGTTATTGTGCACAGGTGAAGTGTTTTGGAATAATGACGCGAAACATTTATTCTGAGGTGCCACAAAAACACTCTGGAAATTTCTAGCAAGATAGATATCGTTTCTCTAGAATATAGAAGCATTGAATGCAAATATAAGAAAAGATTCGAAAAAATTTGTTACCAATGTGACACTGGCAGAATTGTGTATGTAACTTACAGTTGCCATTATCTAAAAATAAGATGAATATTAACCCGTTGGCTATTGACCTTGCCCAATTGGGCAACTTTTTTGAAAATGACAGATTGGAAAATATGACTTACGGACATTTAACTTTTGGCGCTCAATTTATTGACAAATGGCATTTGACACTTTGTTTTTATACACAGCACTTGAAACTTAGATTCATAACGCACAATCCTACACTGATACAATAATTATTTCCCATAAAACGGTGTTCCATTACGTTGAAATATGGACAGCGAAATTCACAGAAGTGAAATCCATAGATAATGTAAACAAAGCCATTGTTTGCTTATAAAAATATTTTTAGAAAAACCAGAAACAATTTTTTCTACAATTCAAATTTAATTACAAAAATTAAATTTAATTCAATTTGTTTTTAAAAGAAATATTTTTTTATTCATAAATTTGGTACGTAAGTTATTTTTCAATAAGTTATCCAGCCCATATATGGCGCTACAATAAAATTACACTTTTATTAGAAAAAATTTCTAGTAAGCAAAAATATATAAGAACTGAAATAAAATAATCCTAATAAGTTTATGTTCTTATTTTATTTATTTATGTCCTGAAATACGACAAAGATTGTATCTTACTTTTCTTTTTCTTTGGTTCAATTTATTCCTTTTTAAGGAAAAGGCAAAGGTACTAGACAATGCAGCCAACTCAGACGCTAGGAACACTATCAACAAATGAATGGGGGAACAAAAATGTTGGCCTTCTGTTACGACCACAACGGGAATTATTGGGACATTTCATGCTAAGTGTCATTGTTTTCACTTCACTTCACTTGTGTATCATAAAAACACTATATCACATAAACTGCCACCGAAATTACATAATATATGGACAAATACTGTAAAATAATTAATTGAAAATGAAAACGACAATATGACAGACCAAAATCGCGCCAAGCACCCATCTAACATATCTACGTATAAAAAGATTTTTTTTATTTACCGCAGAATAATAAAACTCCTTGCAGGAGCTTGACCTATCGCAAATAGGCGCCTCGCTGTGTACACGTTACACAAATTCTTGCGCGATAAATATCTATTGTGATGTAGTGAAGTTAAAATTTAATTTATAAAATAATCTATAGCTTATCCTTGCCATTTCTTTCTCCTTCTTGTATATTTGTCTGTACTGTAAATTGTTAGCGTAACACAAACCATTTTTTACTTATTAAGATTAAGATTTTAACTGGTCAAATTTCGACATAATCAAGTGCAATTTCTAAGAACATTTTTAAAACAAATTACATACATTGTACGAAGACCAAGGTTCAACGAAGACTGATTTTTAATAAAAAAACATGTGGCAATTTAGACCCGGTCTTATGACTATGATATGATAAATATGAGTTATTTCTATATTTTACAATAATTACAGAAACATTTTAAAACAACAATACATCATAACAGAAAGTCCTGCTGAATTAATTCTTACTCCTTAGTAAATTAAAACGGAAATCAACAGACATCTACATAAAACCAATAATGGCGCACCCACTTTTCTACATTATAAAATAATGAAAATAAAGCATTGAATATAGAATAAATCAGAGTAAAACAAATTAATTTAACAAAATTATATTCGAAATAAAATATAAAGAATTTATCATAATTTATAGTCTTACACATTGTCTCAAGATTTATAAGTAAAATTTAACAGAATAATGATAATTTATATAATACATGAAACAATTTTTATGTCGAGAAGTACATAAAAATATTTTTGTATTTATTTTTACACTCATTGTAAAATAGCCTATTGTTATTATTGTTTCATTACAAATTAGTTGTAAATCGACATTGCATTCGACATACGAAAGTTTGATCACAATCGAATATACAGTTTGGGAATAGCAAACATACTTTACATTCATGTATTACTTACATTACTGTAATATTATATTGTAAAAATATAAAAATATTTCTTGTATGTTATCGCTACTGCTTAGAAACAGTATATTTGAAATACTAAAATTAATAAATATTTTATAAATTTAATAATAAAATTAATATAAATAAGTTGAACTGTTAAATACATTATTCTGAATTTTGTTATAAAAATTCGTTAACAAAATTGGCCACAACACAGAAGCACACCTTTTGCCTTAAAAGACACGTATGAATGGCCGTAACAAATTATCTACGTAAGGTAATACATCTGAAACAAAAGACTATCAACAAACCTTATTTGATGTTCATAAGGTTCATTTTCGCTTGGCATTTTTTGACCGATGGTTTGTTATGAGTGTCAAAGGGTTAATATGTAAATACCCAGTTGTTAAATTATTATAATTGTATTGTATTTTCATCAGACTCTTGTAAATGATTTCCAACTTTTCATCCTTTTACTTTGTTATATTATTGTAATAAATATATAGATATAATAATTTATTACACATATTCAAATACATTTTATTTCACGTCGCCTGAACAAAGCAAACAGATTTTATAATCTAAATTCGGTAAAGATAAATTTGTTTCCTTATTCCACTTTTACTTGTCAGTTAACAAATACTACGGAAGTGTTTAATTGTGGTTTTAACTTATGCTGTTTACATTTACTCACAAATGTAAATAATTGCGGATAAAAATTACAATTATACATTTTGATATCGCGTCGATTTATGTGCGATCGAATTTTACTATGAGTATGGTCTGTAATGGCCAATTTCGATATGCGATCTTAATCTTAATATATTTTTGGATTGATCTGAATCTTAACTTTCCATTTTCGATATTGAAATTCACCGTAAGTGGAGGAGGAAAATATTGTGATGATAATCATATCATAAGCATAGGAAATTTGCTATCATACTGAAACTGAAAATTTGTTGCCAACATCCTATTTAGATGTGTGTCGGCAGCCATTACTTAGGAGCCAGATTAGCTAAATTTAGTGTGTTATCATCTTAAACTATTATACATTGTCACTTACCATCTGATGCGATTACAGTTAAAGCTTAAAGTCGCATTATAAAACAACAACAAAAAAAATGTTATACGAACGAAACTCTGTGTCTAAAGGTCAGCTAAGTGATTTTTTGGGTCATTTCACGCATAGAAATTAACCTAAGAAAAAAAAAAAAATTGTCAGATTCTGGATTTTTTAAATTACTAGCTGTCTGCCCGCGGTTGCGCCCGCGTTTTATATATTCTTAACTGCGTTTTAATTTTTTTATACGGAACACTAATTTTTGTTTTGTGGTAAGATAAAATAAAAATTATTCATATATAACTCATAAAATTACTCATAAATTCCAGCACTTGCCCGTTAAACTGTGCATCCAATAGGATTTTTATTAATTTTTTTATGAGTTTTAACTCTTTTTTTTTTTGACGAGGGGAATGCATTTACCTACCTAACCTACCTACCGAAGTCGCCCAATGTAATAGGTAAGGGGGCACGGAGGGACGACTCCGTGCCAGTGTGGGACTCGCCCTGACGTGAAGCGTCCGGAAATACCCACTAAACCCCCCGGGGCCATCCGCCGCATTTGGGATTGGGGCGATACGGGATGGCTTTCGCAAGCACCGCGTCTCCCCTGCTTTTATGAGGAACCCTAATTACTTTCGAAAACTAAAAGTAAAGCTGAGTTACCCAGAGTAACTTCAGCTATCTACTAAAAACAGTCCCGTCAAAATCCGTCCAGCCGTTCCAGAGATTACCCGGAACCAACAAACAAACAGACAAACAGACAGACAAGAATTTTAAATATTGTATTTTTCATATATAGTATCGTTTATACATTCATATCTATTTAGTAACAAAAATTAATTTTGACATTACAAACAGACACTCCAATTTTATTTATTAATATAGAAGACAGAATGTTATCTAGAATCGTTTAGAAGAAAGATAACCTAAACTACTCGCTAACAGAAAATAACTCTGTATATATCGCTCCTTTCAGGAGCTTCAAAACTAGTTTGAATTTGTGGGAATATTTTCTTAATTTTCTGTTTATTTCATAGTTATTTTTAACTGATCCATAGCAGACTGTGTAATAATAATACTGATATTTATTTATATAAATTTATTAGTATAATAACACATTTCACACTCGATTGTCATAAAACCGTTTAATCTTTTTTTTATTATTCCTAAGATATGCATTTGTAATCATAAGGTTTAAAACCATCTTATCGCCTTTATTAATTATGTGAATTAGCATTTTTCTTTTTATACTACCGGCCCGTTTATATTCGTCTTTATAACGACAGTAATAGAGATACAAGAGTCAAAAACTAAATTTTATAATCATCACGGTAGACGGTTTTTTCTTTCCAATTCAAGACTTTTAAGCCCTATCATTTATCTGTATTTTGTGCGGGCCTTGTGGAAGTCTTATCGATAAAATTTGAAAAAAAAATACCTTCGACGTAATAATATATATTTAAGGAGAAACTGCCAAAATATATCGTACATTTGTGAGATATTGACAAATATTAGGTGTTTTGTCCCATCTGCGGGATCATCTAATTTTAACTATGTGTCAGTTTATTAATACTTCATTCTATTCGTACTCCATGTTACCTTTTCGTAATTTATTATTCGTTTAATGTTTTTCGAATCTATTCAGTTAACGTTGCGAATAAAAAACAAGATAACGGTTTTCCATAATCATGCAATTAATTAAATAAAGATTATTTATTCAGTAATGTGCATTAAAGAGGCCAATACGTAGACGTATTCATTTTACAATTGTCTACATATTCTTTGCATATTCATTATACAAAATGTAACATATAAACGCACACTGAATGTAGTTTGTTATGAGTCGGCTACTGAATCGATTTCAGATATTTTTATATATTTGTAGCTGTGTGCCCGCGGCTGTACCCGCCTTTCACATAAATTTACTATAGTCTTTCATATAGTTTTTAATTTTTTTTTTTACAGAACCATAATTATTTTCCAAAAAAAAGTTTCCTACTAACATTAAACAAAGTTATTCTCAGTAATGTAAATACCTGCCAGTAAAACTGTGCGTTGAATCGCATTTTATTTACAATTTCATGAGTTTTAATTTTTTACGTGAAACACCGATTATTTTCGAGTAACTTCAGCTATCCACCAATAACGGTCCCGTCAAAATCGGTACAGCCGTTCCGAAGATTATCCGGAACAAACAGTCGGGCAGACAAAAATTTTCAAAATGTATTTTCTCGGTGTCTTATATACATTCATATCTATTCAGTAAAAATATTATTTTGACATTACAAACAGACACTTCAATTTTATTTATTAGTATAGATAGGTATTTTTTCTATTTTTTTTTTTTCAAATAAGTAAATTTAAAAATCACCATCTCGTTGAACCGTTTGTCGAGCCGTTTTGTGACTGTGTTGAGCATAGATTGGTAATTTGTGACCAATTTACTGGCCCACAACGGGTATAACCAATTTCATTATCTAATAAACGATATCAAAAACACATGCAAGTGAATTTGTTTTGTCTGATGTATATGTAACTGAATCTTCTAATTGGAAGTGTTTGAGGAGATGCGGTTTTCCTGTTACATGTCAGTTAAGTAAAAAAATCGGCATATTTTGTTCTATTGATAATGACGTTATTGGGCTGATTTGTAACAATATTTGCTATAAATTTTATAAAGACTAAAGACAAGCTATAATACACTTTTTTATAATGTGTAACTGCAGCGCTTTGACCACAATCTCACTAGATGCTAAGTGATGATGTGGTGCAGGATGGTAAACGCAATAAATTTAGAAGCTCTCAAGCAATGCTGCTGGAATGCGCTTGTCTGTGCAGGTTTTTAAACATGAGGATAGATGCTACTATGGGATTATTTGAAAATACTCCACCACTGTGTAATGGTTTCCTTACGATGTTTTTCTTCACTGAAATCTCAGGCTCATTATAGTATTGGGCAGGTCTGTTCATCCATCCTACGTCCATTGACGCGGAATCCGACCACATTACTCACTAAGCCATCATCGCTTAGAGTAAGTATTAATATGTATTAGCCTTTTCTATACAAATCATTCTGTTAGTTGACTTGAAGCCATAGAACGGTGTTGGGGATTTTTGAAATACTACTAGCTAGTTTCGAAGCGATGGTTGCTTAGTTGGTAGTGCGGTCGGATTTCGCGTCAATGGACGCGGGTTCAAATCTACCTATCCCACTCTAAAATCAGCCTGAGCTTTCGGTGAAAGAAAACATCGTGAGGAAAACATAGTATGGTGGTATGAAATTTTAAAATATTGCCCGCCTGGGTAGCTGCCGTCCTCAAGCCTCGAACCTATCGCTAGACATCAATAGGTGTGTTCCGGCAGCATCACTTGAGAACTAGTATCTCTAGGCTTAGTCTGTTTACCATTCTGGACCACATCGTCACGAAATATTATTCATTGAACGCGCTACGTATAAAATGAAAAACGGCGCGTGACCTTGGTTCGCCGTGGCCAGATGTTTACCAAAATTTTCTTAGAATTAAATAAGGCTGCACCTGTTTTAAAGATACTATGAAAATTTCCGTTTCTACCTCGTGTTAGAAACCATCATTCTAAATCTTTTTAAAAAAATACGCGTGATTTTGGGCAGAGGAAAGGTTATTCTAAAACCTCTCCATTATTACCAAGGAAGTCGCAAAATTGAAAAGAATTCACGTGATTGAACGAACTTTAAATTTGCCAAAAACCCTACCATTCTGTCTATAAATCATTCAATTGAATCAGGTGAACAGCAGAACCTTTCACAACAAATCACTTTATGATATTTTATGTAACAATGATTTGATCATACAACGAGATAAACAAATGACATTCACTTCAACCAGTGATGTATTGGGTGATGTGATCATATATATTATACAGTGTAATAACACATTTACTGCTGTGTGATGATAATCTTATCACGTTACCATTAAGTGTACAATTTCTCGCATATCTAACTCAAATCATTTTACTTTATAATTAGATAAAACAATTTTTTTTGGTATAATTAAGGCGCTTTACATGTTTTTTATAGATAAACGATTTATCATACTATTATCTCATTTTATTTAATTACTAGCCGGCGCCCGCGACTTCGTCTATGTGTTTCATCTATACTAATAAATAAAATTGAAGTTTCTGTTTGTAATATCAAAAATACAATTTTGAAATTTTTTTGTTTGAATGTTTGTTCCGGGTAATCTCGGGAGCGGCTGGAGACTTATTTTGACGGAACTTTTTTGGTAGATAGCTGAAGTTACTCCGCGTAACGTAGTTACCGCGTTACTTTTGTTTTTCGAAAAAAATTAGGGTTCCGCGTAAAAAATATTACAACTCGGTTGTAATTACTATTGGTAGATTCACTAGCAAGTGTTTGCATTTGTGAAAAATAGTTTTTACTTTATCTTAGTACCAAAAAAAAAGGAAAATAATAAAGATAAAAAAATTAAAACGAAGTGAAGAACATATGAAATGCAGGCGCAGCCGCGGCCACACAGCTAGTGTTCAATAAATATGTAATGTCCTTATTTTGTTATGTTTTTCATAGCCTATTTGTTTTTGAACGACACATACAGCTCGTACACAAAATTTTATATATTACTAGCTGTGCCTGCGATTTCGCTTGCGTGAAATTCAGACATTTATATTCTAATAGACAACCTATATCCTCCCTCGTCCCGTCCCGTTTTGTCGTTACCCCGGAACATGTTTTTTCTCATCGCATCTCTTTGACTTTTAAAATATACTTAGCACTTTCTAATTGATACCTGCACAAACAAACAGACAGACAGACCGGCAGAAAGACAGACATGACATGACAGAAATGTTTTATTACCTATTTTTAGTTCCTTGCAATAATTCTTTTCACAAAAATCGAAAATGTACAGACTCGTGAAATTTACAATTTCGTTACTAGTGTAAGAACTATATATTTTAACCACCTAATTTATAGACAATCGAGATCAATTCTACAGACAATAATCCATACACGTGTGCATTTTCACTTTACGATTTTGATTATATTTTGCAGATCTCAAACAACCTTAAATTCAATAATTCCCATTCTTTTTTCTGTCGTGTATAGAATCTCAATACTGCGTACTTATTGTACTATTTTCAGGTTTAAGAATAATTTTCTTATCACGTTACTGCGTTTTAAAATACACAGGAACAAAAAAAAATTGGTTTGACCAGACCATACCATCAGAGATAATAAGCACAACACCAGAACTTTTATCTATTATAACTTTCCTAACCTTGGCAGAAGGATCAGACGATGAAATGAATTATGAATTTGTTGAATTTTTTTTGTGTTTCAAAATGATACCCATATCAGTAGTCTAATATAGCTCATAGCAGATTGTGTTTTTAATACGTATGTTTTGCATTTGTTTGAATTCCTTTGAATATTTCCAGATTTCATTCTCATTCCAGATGAGAAAGTTCAAACATAAAAAAACAGTAAGAATTATATTAATAATACATTATAACAGCAATTGATCTCAAATAGTTTGTAAACTGTTAAGCGTTACTCGAAGTCCGTGTCATTAACAGTTGGCATTTACAGATTACGGACGTAAAAATATTATCGATTTTCCACTCAATAATGGTCTCTCAATTGTTACTGTCACAATAGCACTGATAACATCTTTTGATAATAACTTTTATAAAAAAGTCAATGTTTATAAATCAAATATATAGGTTTTATCACACCAGAATTTGGTATAAATTTTATTATGTTATATGGGTGCAAGACCATCATCTGTTCCATTCAAGTATAGGACCTCCACTGCTGGACATAGGTCTTCACCAATAAGAGAGGGATTGTCATAATTGCCACGCTTGACTGGCGGGTTGGTGATCGTAAGGCGTTTGTGGTACTCAGAAGATGCTGGTGCCCATCCTCTGGTTTACTCCTTAGTGGGCTTTTACGACACCCTTGGAAAGATATGGGTTGGTACTATTCTTAGCCGGCATCACACACCATCAGAGTGGTGGAATGTTACCGGTATCTAATTATGAGGAATATAAACAAGATAACACTATCAGTTTTGTAAAAATGAATTCTTTAGTCGGCATTACTTCGGCGTACCTTGGTACAACTGGCTTGATTAAGGATTTTGCATGAACCTATTTCTTAAATAGGATTTAGATAGAAATCAATTGATCGAAATGATAATTTTGACCAAATGACAATAGCCGGACGGTTGCATAAGTCCTGCATAACTACAAACATGTCCTTGACTTAATCTCTGATAAGCGTTAATACAGGTTAAAGCCCACGTGATATTTGTAACGATTGATAAAGTGATAAGTTAGCGATATTTATTTATTACAGCAATTTGATTATATCTTGATGTATGTAGAACGGGAAAATTCGCTGTCACATTATTTAGGATTCCGTACTTACCATATTTATATGAACAGAAACTTATATTATATCTAGTTGCCCTAACCGGCGTTGTCCGATTACTTTATCTTATAAAAAACATTTAAACTATATAAAGAACAAAGCGGCTGAACCTATTTTTATGGTCTTTGATTCGTTGGGTGTTGTCTCCGATCCGAATAGCAGAAATATTCATGGGAATATAATTCCTGAGGAAAATGAATTTTATTAATACAGTCTTTAGGTATGATATCTGGAGAACGGGTTGACTGATTTCGATGATTTGTTAATGTTCGTCTCTCAGACTCGGGAATTATCCTCGCAAATTGGAAGAAGACTAAATTTAATACAGTTATTTAATGTATCAGTGGCGTGGGGTGAAAAAAATCGTCGGTAAAGCCAAAGCATATAAATCTACCTGGCCGTCATACTTCTTCCTCTTGAAGAATCACAGTAATGAATGATGGATGTGTGTGCTGCTAAAAGATGGTGAAGGTTTAACATTAACTGCAACTGAATATCTTTGCTCGTAATATATATCCATCACTGCCATACTCATACGTTTTGATTTTTTCCATAAAGTAGTTATTGTAGAAACTAGAAGCCTTTACGAATGAAACAAATGCTCGATTATTATCGTCATTTTCAGACGTTCGTCAAACAAATTTCATGAATAAAAAAAAAACACAAAAACGTAGAGGCATAGCCAAAGTCTTTATTACTCTATAACTGAAAGAAAATTAACAATCAGTTCAGTTGGAGGATGAAACAGGGTACTACGAAGTTTTCTTTTATTTTGCATACGGTAAAATCAGACCGAGCTGCAGTTGTCCGTTTCGTGATATAGAACAGTTTCTTTGGGGCGCAATGCGATAGCAATAGATTACTAAATTATAAATTTTCAAATCTGTCATCGCCGCATGTCCTCTTAAGAAGTAATAGGTTAGAATGATATATGTATAGATAGAAATATATAGTTAGGAAATTAAAAAAGTTTTATTCAATATGATTATCACCATCACACCCTTATCATATATTAAAAAGTATTGACACGATATGTTTTCCTCTTTCATACTATCAGATGTTATCTCAATACTCAGTCTTCCTCTACATCTATATCCATTCTCCGTCAATGGTACTACGTCCATGATTTCAAATAAACATCATAATAGGTCTTATAACGGACTTATAGTTTTTCTAAATAGGAATTCGATATATAATCGAAAAATGACAGACCTTTTTTGTAGAGTGTTCAATTCTCAACTAAAATATTCGTGGACATTGCAGTGCAATTTATCGTTCATTAATTTAAAAAATCAGAAGAAAAAATGTTTTTTTCCTGTGTTGTTCTTATGGGAAATCGAAAAGTATGATGCGGGCAACCTTAATATAAATATAGAGGGCCATATTTTCAGAGGCCTATTTTCGCATCTAAGCGAAACTTTTGAGCGTGGTTCCAAGAAATAAAAAAAAAAAACACCCTAATGTTTATCTTACCTTTTTCGAAAAAGCAAAAGCTATTTTTATGAGTAAGCTTTATGAAAATGTTTAAAACTTAAAAAAAACACAAGATATGCTTAAATCCTCTCGATGACGTAAGTTAATAAAAATTACAGGAAAGGAATGCCAGATTGATGACATTCTATCCACTATATTATAAATGTGTAAAACGTCTAGGTAATTATCTCATATCGCTAAGTTCGTAAATTACTAATCGTATATTTAATTTGTGATAATAATTGTAATTTACAGTCAGATATATTTATATCGGTGCAATGCACAATAGGTTATTCGTAAAATAATTATAATTTTATTTCAAATTTGATTTATTTTACTTAGATTTGAAATTAACTCAGCCTTTAAAGCACCTCGTTAGTTATTCATTTCTTATTGAAATTCTTTAACCGGATGTATGTTCTAGTCGTTTGGAAGGATGCCAAATCATATCTACGGTCTATGTTATCTATGCTATTATGACATATGTTTGATTGATTGATTTGATACTTTATTTTTGATGACTTTAGGGTCGGGTAAGGGTTGTTTTTTGTAAATGTTTACTTATTTATTTTTCGTTTTTTTTCTTCACAATTATGGCCAATAATTATATAATCATGGAAGGGGTCAGTGCTTTGTTTACTATTCTAGAATAATTTGCTGACTAAATTCCTTGACCGATCCCTAATGTGTGACGGATCACTTCGCTCAAGTTTAGTCAATTGTTTCTAATGAGAACCGGTTGTCAACCTCGCTTAGTTACTGCGGTTCTGTACTATCTCTTTTTAGGGATTAATTTATTTTAAACTCAGTTGTGGTCAACATTGTCATGGTATACTTACATAGTTCCGGGATCGACCAGTTTAGGGATGTTCATGTACAAAAAACACGATTATCGATATGATATATTGTAACGTTGTAACGATACTATGTGATATATCGATATTTTTAAGTAGGAAGGGACATGAGTTCAAATTTTATAACTATTTTTTATTGCAATCGCATTTTTAAATTTTATTTTTTATTAACATTACTAGAAAACACCAAATTAATTTGAATTTTTGACACTTGGAGCGGAGTAGAAATATGTATCACAACTAGCTGTGTGCCCACGGCTGCGACCGCATTTCATATATTCTTCACTGTGTTTTAAATTTTTTTTATACGGAACCCTAATTATTTTCCAAAAAAAAAACTTTAGTACTAAAATAAAGTATTTTTCATAAATTATAGCATTTGCCTGGTAAACTGTGCATTGAATAGGATGTTATTCAAATTTTAATGGGTTTTATTTTTTTACGCGGAACCCTAATTATTTTCGAAAATTGCAAGTACCCTAAATTACCCGGAGGAACTTCAGCTATCAACCAAAAATAGTTCCGTCCAAATCGGTTCAGCCGTTCCGGAGATTAACCGGAACAATCAGACAGGCAAAAATTTCAAAATGCGTTTTCAATTTAGGTATTCTTTACATACATTCATATCTACTTAGTAAAAAAAAATACTTTTGACATTACAAACAGACACTTAAATTGTATTTATTAGTATAGAGTATAGATATTTTATAGGTGTAGTGCAGATACAATGAAATAACAAAACGTAATAATAATTTAAGCACCAGGAAATTATATCGGGAACCTTCCATTGTATTCTATACTCGATCCTTAAACGAATGTTGATATTGCACCTATATCATTAATCTTAGTTCTTAAACATAAATGTTACACTGTTGTTGATATCCGTTATCTTTGTAAGGCAGCTGTAGTGCCAACAACACAAAACACGATCGTAAAAACAAGCGATAACTCCTTTTTTTGACACTTCCTACATAAAATTATATTTTCACAGACGTCGCGCCTCCTCGCGGTCATATTAATTATCAAGTCTTATTCGGTACCTCGTCGCGGATTTGTTATACGGAAAACCATACATACACCACGGTTTTCGCTATTTACAACGCGTTTATTTATTACTTCGAAAAAAAAATTTTTGGAATTACAAACATTATATTCGAAGTATAGTGTTTTTAATTTGATATAAAAATAAAATAAATGAGTTTTGTGTATCAATAGACAATACTGGTAAATAGATAGGAATATCTATTATGTCTAAAACGAAATCTAAAAGTAGATTTTCGCCGTTTGTGAAACAGGTCGGTTTTCTTTTTCTATTATTATTATTTATTTTTTTATATATTAATAAAATATATTTAGTCTTAGCTGTTGTGGTAACGAAATCATACACTTTAGTGTAAAAAAAATTAATATATTGTTTTATTTTTTGTAAATCATTAATGGTAAATGATAAAATAGAGTTCGACATTGCAGGAATTAGAAAGAAAGCTAGAAACAAAAATTCGCTTTGATACGGAAAAGTGCACCAGCGCGATATGTACGAAGAAAAAATTATCAAGGCACGCTACCTTTTAATTAGACCTATGCTTGAAGTCACTTTGTAGTACTATGGTTGAACATGTTACAATAAGTGTGAGCTATTGGTGAAAACAATAAACATGATGAAGCATAATGAAGCACATGATAGTGTAGTTACAAGTTGTACCTAATTACCTTCCACTCTTAAGTTTAATATGATACATTTACAAGTGTTCTTGAAAATAAGTTCTCTATTAGGAGCCTCATCATGCACATAAGGAATTGACGGTATTGGCATAAATGAAAGAGGAACAGTATAAATTTGGTACAACAGAATTACAGTATAAACAGAAATGGGTCTACCCATGTTTAAAACTCGATAAGATTTGTTTTTTTAGGTTATGGCGTTTCTCGCCGCGAGTCCCACACTAATTCTGGTGTGTGACAGTCTCTCAGACAGACACTTGCGTGTGAGAGATTGTCACACACCCCCGGAGTCAGCCTCTTCCCGGGGGTACGTCCCTTTGGGTTAGGCTGGACAGCTAGTGCGCAAATGCATTCCCCTCGAAAAAAAAAGAAAGGTTATAGTGTTAGGTTTTACAATAAAGTCTTAAAGCAAATTGCTGATTAAACTATAAGTTTAGGGATCATGTCAAGCGTGCTTTAATTTTTAAGGCCTATTATAGTTTGGATTGTTATGTGAAAGAAGATGATTTCAGGAAAAGAGAGATATTTCTGTGCGTCAGATAAAATAATTTTAACAATGATTGTACATTTTTCGATTATAGTGTTTTGACGTTCATGTAAACGCCTTCTCGGGCCATTGAATAAAAAATAGTTTTTATGTGATTTGTGTAAATGAAGGTATGGCACTCCAATGCCAATCTGCCACGAGTTCAAGTACCTCGGCTCACTCCTGCAAAGCAATGGCGAAATAGGCCGGACGGTAAAGCATAGAATTAACGCAGCATGGATGAAATGGCGGCAGGTTGCGGCTACTACGTGTGATCCGCAAATCCCCTTTAATATAAAGGGGAAGATTTACAAGAACATAATACGACCTGTCATCTTGTATGGATCAGAATGTTATCCCATAAAGGTGACGGACGAAAGAAGATTACATGCAGCTGAGATGCGAATGTTGAGATGGATGTGTGGGGTAACAAGAATGGACAGGATTAGGAATGAGTATATTAGAGGAAGTTTGAAAGTGGCGCCAATAACAGACAAGTTAAGAGGCGGTCGTTTATCCTGGTATGGACATGTGATGCGCAGGGAGAAAGAGAATGTTGTAAGAAAGGTATTGGATATGAATGTGGACGGTTACATGGGAAGAAAAGATGGATGGACTGTGTGAAAGATGATATGTTTAGAAAAGGAGTGAATACGGAGATGACAACAAATAAAGAGGAATGGAAGAGGAAGAAATGTTGCGCCGACCCCAAATAAAAATGGGAAAAAGGGTAGGGAGATGATGATGATGATGAAGGTATATAGGACAGGTATAGGTATATAGGTAAAGTGTATATAGGAAGTATATGTGATGTGTAATAAATATACCTTCATGTCGGAATATTTTAGTACACAGTATTTGCAGTAAATATAAACACCATAGGTGCTATGTACTCAAGGTTGTTTGCTATTTTAATATTAATACTGTTTGCACAGTTGTCGAAATTCGAACGTATTCATTACTGAAAATTGTATCTTTACTTATTATATGTATGAATTTGTATTGTTTTTTTTTTACACGATATAAGCTTAGTGCTTTGACCACACTCTCACCTGTTGTTGAGTGACGATGTGGTCCAGGATGGGAAACATACTAAACCTAGGTACTGGTTTTCAAGTGATACTGCCGGAACACACCTGTTGGTATTTGGCGACAAGTTTTTCTAACTTGAGAGCTGTAGCTACCCGGCGGGCATCATTAGATAAAGACTTACCACCATGCTATGGTTTCCTCACGACGTTTTCTTTCACCGAAAGCTTAGGCCGATTTTAGAGTTGGATAGTTGGTATAGAACCTGCGTCGATTGACACGAAATCCGGCCGCACTACCCACTGCGCCATCATCGCTTCAAATTTATATTATTTAATTTATTTATATTGTTCCTGCTAAATAGCAACGATTCTTGTGAAACATGAACCATTATCATGGGTTTGATGTAAACCGGATACGAACCGTTTCAAGATCATTCTCAGGAGTATCAAATCAAATCAAAGTTCTTTATTCAATTTAGGCCCATAAAAGGCGTTTATGAACGTCAAAAAATTACCATTGGTTCGAAAAACGGCACAGTCGAGAAGAGCTAACAAGAAAAAACTAGTATCTGCTTCTTTTTTTAAATATAAAATGTATTTATACAGTTAATAAATTATACAATTCATAGTTTAAGACGATTCTAGAGGTAGCACAGAAAGAGGTGTCATTTACAGAAATCAATACCGTTCATGTAATGATCCAACCTGTAAAACCTTTGGACATTATAACGTGCTTCATATATTTAAACTTATTATCAGGTAAATCGGTAATGTACTTTGGAACCGTATTGTGGAAATTGACAATATATTACCTGAAATGTTTTTATTGGACTTAATAAGCCTAAATAGTATTTGGGAGTAATCCTGGCATGTGCGGTCTTGTTTGTTGTCAGTTATACATAGTGTAAGTTAGATACCCTTTGATGATATGAATGTTTTTTTTTTTTCTTGGTTAGTTAAACATTCTAAAGTAGTATTTTGTCTATTTTACAGAGTTTTGTGACAGCAGCTGCTGTCGGTTGTAATATCATTGGACATGGCTGCAGCTTCGGTTTCCCTGCTATCCTTTTGCCACAGTTGGAGTTACCAGGATCAGAAATACATATCGATCAAGATGCAGCATCATGGATCGGTTAGAGTCAGTTTTAAAGATTATAAAATTCATCTGTGTGGCTTATAAACTTATCTATTATTTTCTAGATCCTTTTCAATAGGAAATAGATTAGTTTGACCTTTTTAGATAATATTACGATAAGATTAAGGTAAATTTATTGATAAATTCCGTAATACATAATATTTACAAAGCATTTCTGAGTTGTTCTGTATTTCTTTTATTCATATAAAAACTATATGGTACTCGATATTGCTTTTTGGTTCAATGCTCCGATCGTCTGTGAATTCATAAGAACTTGTAAAGTGCTTAGATTAATATGTATTTCCTTTTAGAGATAAAGTAATGATGTCCAAGCTATATTTACTTATTTTAACTGCAGGATGATTTTTCTGCTTCCTATTATAATAATTTAAAACGAAATATTCAAATACCAATTTTATTTTCATTCGGTTAGTGTTATGAATGAAATAATCATAAAGAGATTTTTAAAATTCTTTAAAGGTTTGTAAGTCATAATAATTGCATTGTTCGTCTTTAACTTATTCTCTATAATATAAACTTTAACTATATTAAATTTCAAACTTATTCGTTCGTGTCATTATGAAAGGGATCACAGTTTAATCCATATATTTATGTATATAATTTTTAAACTAAATATAATAATTGCTTATATTTTTTGTAATACAGTTACATACAAATATATATATAAACTAAAATTAGGTCTAATGAAAAATAATACGTATTCTAAAGTAATATTCCTAATTTATACAAAATAAATACAAAATATTGTTCCGTATGGTACCGGCTAAGAATAGTACCACTCCATATTTTCGCTCATTTGAGGGAGACCAGCAGTGGATATCTAATGGTTGCATGGAAGGATACAAAATAAATAAATCGTATATTATTCTTACAGCGTCAATTCTTGGGATAACACAATTTGTTGGAAGTTTTGTTACACCACCAATCATGGGTCGCTATGGAAGAAGAATAGCGCATTTTACAGTGCTGGTACCGATTATTCTGAGTTGGTTTGTCACACTGGCTGGTACTGGTTTTATGGTGAGTTGATTCTTACAGTTTTTTTTAAACGATTGGTATAATGTACGAACATAATATAAAAAGTTGCAATCCTCAATACTGAAAATTAACTAATTGGCGATGGTTTATATACAGTAAAAGACAGATGAGTATAAAATTATTATTTGATGAATGCCCGCGTGGTATTTTATAGTCCTAAATAGATCAATATGCTGTTTTTAACAATACACAATTTAAAATCTGAAATGGTGATGAAGTTTCGTTTACAAATGCTAGAATACATGTTTGCCACAATTCTGTTTGAGAAAACTGAAACAATCACGCTGAAAAATGCTTAAAAGTTTTTGAAACCGCAAATGACAATATTTATAACCTTACATATTCCAATTAAAGTAAAAAGGAGGTTTTAACATTTTGAAACCATAACTGTACAATAATTGTGCTACTAAGTTATAATTATTTTTCTGTTATTATTTCAGGCCTTTTTTATGGGACGAGCATTGCAAGGTTTATCCATCGGAATGCTTTCACCTATACGATCAGTACTTATCGGTGAATACTGCAGTCCAAAATATCGAGGCGCCTTTCTCACTACTGTCTCACTAACACAGGCCTTCGGAATATTCTTCGTGCATCTAATAGGATCATTTCTATCGTGGCAGCAGACTGCATTAGTTTGCGTATTCTTTTCATTCGCAAGCTTAATCATGACTATTTACTCACCTGAATCTCCAAGTTGGTTAGCGTCTAAGGGAAGATATGATGAATGTAGGGATGTTTTCCGCTGGCTTCGAGGCGACGAGGAAGAAAAAGAACTAGAGGAATTGATAGAAGCAAGAATAATGTTTGAAAAAGAGGAGATATCACGTAAAGTTGGACAGAAAGTCAATCGTTTAGATGACATGGTCACAACTATTAAAAAGAAGGAATTCTATAAGCCGATCATATTAATGATGCACGCGTATGTGCTTGTGAATTTTGCAGGTGGTACTACAATGGCTGCTTATTCAACAGTTATAATAGCTTTACTTATGGGACCGACTGTCAATGTGCATTTCTGGATGATATTCTTGGATGCGCAGAGATTTGTCTCGAACTTCTTAGCAGTGTTTGTGGTGAACAAAATGAAGAGACGAACTATGATGTTCGTGACTGGAGGATTATCTATATTCAGTCAGTTTGCTTTAGCGGCATACGTTTATTGTAAACAGCACAATATGCTTTATTACGATGCTCTCTGGATACCAGCTTTACTTATAAATTTGAAGTTCTTCACAGTTGCTACAGGGATGCTTCCTCTGCCAAACGTCATAGGAGGAGAAGTGTTTCCTCTCGAATACAGAAGCATTGGTGCTACTATAAGTTTGGCATCATTATCTGCTACTTTCTTTTTAGTCTTAAAAACCTTTCCGGGAATCGTAGAGAATTACGGTCTCCACGGTTCGTACATATTGTATGGTGTGATTTTAATGTACTGTATGTTTATTATATGGTTGCTATTACCAGAAACAAAAGGGAAAACTCTTCAGGAGATTGAGGACGAGTTCAGAGGAAGACCGTTAGCGCCTGAAGAATTAGAATCTAGACTTTCATTACATTCAAGTCCTACTGAAAAATTGAAGAGAAATATGTCGTCACTATCAATGCATATTAATTAATATTACATATTTTTTTTGGAATATATAACGAATTTATTGATGTACTACTGTAATAAGAGTCTGTTTTGATAGAATCATGCCACTGCGTTGAACAGGCCAATTAGTAAATGGCGAAAGCAAGTATAAGACAAACCCACTTGTATTGATGTCAAGGATATCATATTGTGAATATAGATTTATAAATACTTGTAATAAATATTACGATGTTCCATTAAGTACAGCATCGCATTAAGTTGATTAGATTTTTAATACTATTTCACAATTAACGAAATAAAATTCGACACCTGTACAGAAATGGCGTGTTTTTTCCTTCCTGAAATTGGTTAAGCGCATACATTTGCTTACTTCAATCACATTTAAGGGAAAATGAAGATGAAACGGATGCTAGCTTATTAATAACTGATTGAATGAATACATCCTTCTTTTGAAGACCCCTATATTGTATTCTTTCTGAAAAACAAACCCATGTAGCCAGTTTTATACAGTCGATCGAAATAAAAAATACTCTATTCAGTTTAGGCCTTGATAAGGCACTTATGAATGTCAAAACATTCAGAAAACTCATTAAGAAGAGCCGGCAAGAAGCTCGATCTGATTTCTTTCTATGTATTAATAAAAATAAAACTTTACAATTCATCGTCACATAGCATATTTTAGCGGATGCACAGAGAGAGTGTTACTTCTAGATTTCACCATCGTTCACGTAATAATTCTTCCTGTAATAACACTTTGAAATTAAAACCTGCTTGGCATGGTGCTTGAACTTACTGTTCGCCAAATCATTTGGGATCTTATTGTAGAAACTGTATTGGCTTTGCCCACATTACCACATGTGATTCACGATATTAAACACAGCCTAGAAGGAAGGCTTGGTGGAAAACACTTTACTGCTTGTTGGCAGGTTTCCAAATCTATGTGCGGTTGCTATCCAAGCGGGCATTATTACATGAAGTGATGATGGCACAGTGGGTAGTGCGGCCGGATTACGCGTCAATGGACTCAAACTCTAAAAATTAGCCTGAGCTTTCGGTGAAGGAAAACATCGTGAGGAATCCATAGCATGCTGGTAGGGCATTTTTCTAACAATGCCCTGCTGGGTAGCTACCACCCTCAAGTTCGAAAACCTATCTCCAATAGGTGTGTCCCGGGAGGTTTACTTGAAAACCAGTATCTACGTTTTTTGTATGTTTAACATCCCCTGGATCACATCGTCATTTAACACCAGGTGAGATTGTGGTCAAAGCACTGAGCCTATACAGTGTAAAAAAACCTAACAGCATTTCATGGTTTCCTTATGATGCCTTCCTTCATCGAATACCTCAAGGTAAATTACAAAATTGAATAGATGAGTTGAAAGCCAAGTCTATCCTTGCGGAATCTGGCCACAACATCAACTGACCCATCGCTTTAAAATGGATAACCATTCATTCATGTGGATGAATGGAATATCCGTTACATTCTATAGATAAGTTTTCACACTGCGTCTGCTAGTTGTCCAAGAGATTGAAAACGGTAGAATAAGTCGAAGCTTATAAATGCTTCATGGTTGAGATTGGAATGTAACTTAATATACATAAATACTTTTTTAGAAATGCTTTCGTTAATTTTTTCCTTGAAATATGTTTATTAATGACTGTAAGTTACAAAAACATAGATGCTAGACGCAACTGTGAGAATAGTCTACAAGATATTGTAAAAAGTACTAGTAACTTTTCCTTAATGTTATAGTAATAAGGTATCTAGTAAATAAAATAACTATTTAATTGTTTTATGCGTTTTAATATTAAATTCTATAACACTTAAATCTAATTTCACAAAATTTACATATTATTTAAAATGTTAAAACGAAATAAATTATCTTCGTATGAATACATACATGAATATTTTTTATAAAATAAATAAAAAGTCCCAAGGATTAATTAAAAATAAATAATATCTTATGTAGCTTGTAACTCGAGAACCGCTGAACCAATTTACATAATAGACTTTAAATGGTACCATTTATGTTTAAATAGAATAAGTTATAAATTCAATTTACTTAATAATTTGCACTATGTCACATAGCATACAGCATGGCATATCAGAATTTGATAAAAGTTCATTAATGTGGAAATATATAGAAATTTCGTATCTTTATGTAATAGCTCACAGTCTACTGGATTCCAGATAGTTCTAAAAAAATATGTCTCATCCGCAAACAGAAGTTCATTTAGCAAAATCCGTGTACATAGCGTCCACTTGGCATTTGCATTAATGATTATTTCCGTAAAATTGAAAATATTTTGCTCCACACTGCCTCCATTAAAAAAAAAACCCACGTTCATTTTTCGTAATAATACGTCTTACAACTCTGGAAATTTGGCTCTGGTATAGCTTAGAAATCTTAATTCGAGTTTATCGGAGTAAATATACTTGTCGATATCGATTTTTTAAATAATAACTAGCAATTTTAACCAGTACCTTAAAAACTGTAACTTTTACAAAGTTTTATACCAATAGGTTTTAGAAATAGTTTCCGACATTAGTTTGGTATACTACTATGAACACTTAAAATAAGTTGGATAAGCAAAATCGGTTGATTAAAATATATTTTACTTATAATTGACGAGTATTTGCATAAGTTACATACAACATAAGTTGTATCTTGCATAAATTAAAACACAACTTTTATAGAAATATTCTATTAGCGATTTTGTTAACAAATAAACTGATCAAGTAGTTTTTGGAACGATTGAAGATAGAAAACGAAAAACTACGTAAAAACCTTAACATGTTGCTTTACGATAAGGACAAAATGCTGCCAAAATTTTTAATTTGTTTGAAATAAACATTAAATTTACATGTGACTAATAAAGCCTCATTTGTATGATATAGTTAACTTTCTATCAACCATAATAATTATATACTAAAAGGCACAACTTAGTAAATTGCATATAACTCATTATGTACAAATAATTTATTAAGTTAATAAAAATTGATCTAAAATGTTATTTACACTACTGGACTGCTACATCTTCTATCTTGATTATGCCTAAGCTTTAGTGACGTCAAAGATTGAGTCGATTTCAATTCTTCTACCGTCAGAGGTCTTCCTCTAAACTCATCTTCTATATCCTGCAAAGTTCTATCCTTCGTTTCTGGCAGAAAGAAATATGCTATAACCAAACAATAACCTACAACTATAGCATATATTATATATGCTCCATGTATACCGAGTGTACCAAAAAAGAACGGTACAGTTTTGACGGTGATAAAGAGATTGGATGATAAGAACAATACACTGATACCGCCAGCTAAACTTCTATACTCTAGAGGGAATAATTCACCAGCAATTATAAACGGTAGCGGTACTGTTCCAGTTGCGATAGTAAACATGTGAATATGAATCAAAGCGATACCTATCACTGGATGGTCGAAAGGCAACATATTCCTTGCTTTGGCGTAAGTATACGCGGCTGTTGCCAAGAAAGCACATAAATTAAGACCAACAGTTGAAAACAACATTGTTCTTCTATTGATTTTCTTTATAACGTACACAGCTCCAGCATTAGAAATTATTCTTTGAGCATCTAAAGTAATAACCAATAAAGCAATATTTACATCTGTGCCAATTACGTTAGTGAATATATCCATAGTGTAAGCTGCTAAAATGTTAGCACCAGCCCATTGTCCCAATGTGTATATGTGCATCATTATAAATATAGGTTTGTAGAACTCTCTCTTCTTTACCGTTACACTGAAGTATGCTATATTCCTCTTCAATTTACTACCAAAAGATTCTGATAAATCAACTTCTGCTTTAGCTTCTCTCACGACAATTGCTGCTTCTATCATCTTCTCTAATTCTCCTTCTTCTTCTTCGGGTCTGAGCCATCGGAATATCTTTCTGCATTCATCAAACCTACCTTGGTCAGCCATCCAGCTCGGTGATTCCGGTGAATAAATGACGATCAGTAAATCCATAAACGATATGAAGGCGCATACTAAAGCCGTGGTTTGCCATGTAAGATATGATCCCATTGTATGTACGATGAGGACACCAGTTGCTATGGTAAGAGATATTGATGTTAGGAATGCACCACGATTTTTGGGGCTTGTGTACTCTCCGATTAAAACTGGTCCCAAAGACGCACTCATACCCATGGAGATGCCTTGAAAGAATCTAGCGATGAGAAGGGTTGGTACGCTGTTCGCTAAAAGGATGCAAAACCAACCGACTAGCATTGGTGTTATACTGACGAGGTTAGCGGTTCTTCTACCATATTTAGCCATAATCGTCGGAACAATAAAGTTTCCAGCGACGAGAGCAAATCCCAGGATCGAAGCTGAAAAAGAAATGCAATTATTCTACACATACCACGTTTTTTATGTAAATTATTAGGTAAATGAGTTTGTATAAAGAGTATTTAAAGACAAGGTAAAAATCTAAAACCTAATCTAAAATCTAAGGAGAAACCTAAATTTATGAGACACTTAAGAAAGCAACATTTCTCAAGGAGAGTGTATAATGTGACCCACCTATCCATGATCCTGAAGAGTCGTCAATTGGTATGAGCGAGTCAGGCTTCCTGAGCTGTGGTAGGAGAATCGCAGCAAACCCCATGACCAGGCCATGCCCGGACATGTTCAGACATACACCCGCCGACACGAAACACTAGAATTACAAAAAACACAATCAATAACTTACAAATAATAATTTATCTATGTTCGTACAGACAAAATACATGGTATATGCAACGAATTTAATAATTTAAAGTGTGAAATTATTTCATAAATTCTAGTAAAAGGAATGAAACCTGTTTTGTGGACATTTTTTTTTTTGATATTGGTGTTACCGTTTATGTTTAGTTGCTATGCTTTAGTTTAGTTTCATCCTCTGTCTATCTATCCAAACCTTAAGAGGTCATGCGGTCGGAAAAGTAGGTATTTCATAAATCTATTGCTATCGCGTTGCAGCCCAAAGAAAGAATTATAAAACACGAAAGGGACTGCAGCGCGGGCTGATTTAATTCTGTAAAATATACGAAAACATCACTTCGTAGTACCCTGATTTAATTTTATTTCTGTTTTAGAATAATAAAGACTTTGGCTATGCCTATACGTTGACTTTTTTAATTTTATCCGTCAAATTTGTTTGAACAACGTCTGAAAATTACGGCAAAAATCGACCATTTTTTTCACTTTCAAAGGTTCCTAATTTCTGCAATAACTAATTTATAGAAAAAATCGTAACGTACAGGCATGGCGAAGATGGATATATATTATTTGGTATAAAATATTTGTATGGAATAAATGCTGCTGGGATATCCTCTTAAGAAGATAAGAAATATAAGACGATTAACGATAAAAAAAATGCATCCTTTTAGTATTTGAAATGCGAAATGTTGGAAAAAAATAGATACAACGTTGTTACTAGCTTACTCAATGCATTATATTGTTGGCCGATTTCATGTATTATGTACCTATTAATGGTTATCTCATGTAACGAAGTATAATTTAAAATGTTTTACCTAGCGCAACAAATTGGGCTAGTAATTACAACTAAGATTTCAAAAATGACTCGTATACAGTGATTGATGATTTATAGATCAATGGCAGACAATAAAAAGAGTATTGTAAAGATGCGTCAAAGATTATTGCTTGATCAAGAAATTAAAATTTGTTTTTTTTTTGGAGATTGAACGACAATATGATGAAAAGATATTATAAAATTATATGGATATGAAACAGGATATAGGACAAGATGTTGTGTAAAGATGGCATAAATGTTAACTTACTGATATAGTTGATAAGAAAATCATTGTCATAACATTAAATAAACGTTATTTGCTACATACATTGTAAACCGTGTGTATGTTCCTATACACACTTGGCTATTTTCCTATGCATAAAATAGCCTGTATTTTTCGTGAACGAAAATATCGTGAGTAAACCATAGAATGGTGGTAGGCCATTTTCTAATAATGGCCGCCATGGTAGCTACCCTCAAGTTTGAAAATCTGTCGTCGAATACCGATAGGTGTGTTCCGGCAGCATCACTTGAGAACTATTATCTCTAGGCTTAGTGTGTTTTTCTGTTTACCATCCTACATCGTTACTTAATATCAAGTCTGATTGTGGTCAAAAGGCTTATCCTGTACAGTAAAAACCCATCTAAATTAAGGTCAGACAAGAAAAAACAACTGACCATTGTAGAAAAACAATTTGCAATCAATATATTATACCTTGATCATGAGTTAGCATAAGGTTGCAGAACAATATTCAGACATAATTGTTTCCTATTAATTTGCAATACAAACAATGCTTTATTGTATTTAACAAACTTTTCCTGTAGAATGACATAGATATTAGAGATTAAAACAGAATGTCCTGGATTTTATATTATAAAAAACAACTAGCCAACCATGAGGACTGCCCACAAAAGTGATAACTTTGAAAAAGACTGTTTTTGAAGTTAAAACTTCTTTAGTATCGTTGTGATTTGAAAGTCGATGAAACGAAAAAAAAAGCGACAGTACGTTTCTGATGGAGATTGGATTTGTTCATTAAATCTTTGAGAGCGTGGTTAACCCGGTGGACTAATGCGCGTGTCTCATAGACGGTACTACTGAAAGGTCGGAGGTTCGAACCCAGTGTGAGTAACAAATTTATTTTTAAGATTTCACTTCCACCACGTGTGAATTGCACACATTAATTTTGTTGTTTTAATGATATTATAGATGTGGCAACACAAAAGCTTAGTAATCTGCCATCATACTCAATAACAGTCCTATCCACCGGAGACAAATAATAAAAATATGGCAAATGCTTCTGCGACGCCAAGAAGAGAAAATAAAAACTAAAATAAAATAATAAAACTCTCCATGTCGTTGACAGCAGCTTGATAGCTATTAGCTAATGTCACATACCATTAGTAACGCGAATCTATAAGATTTTCCTCTACCGAGAAGGGCTCGACGCCGCGCGCCACTACAGAAGTTTTCATTTCAAAATATGTATGTATATATATAAAAAATCCTGTGGGTCGTCTGTGGATTCACTAGTAAGTAACAATTTAAATACTTTGAAATTATTTAATGTTTGCCTGTATGTTTGTTCCGGGTAATCTCCGGAACGGCTGGACGGATTTTGACAGGACTTTTTTTAGGAGATAGCTGAAGTTAATCCGGGTAACTTTGGGTTCTTTAATTATCGAAAATAATTAGGGTTCCGCGTAAAAAAATTAAAATTCCTAAGAAATTGAATAAAATCCTATTCAATGCACAGTTTTACGGGCAAGTGCTTGTATTTATGGTAAATATTTTTACTTTATCTTAGTACTAAAAAAAACTAAGGATCCGTATTAAAAAACTTACAACGCAGTGAAGAATACATGAAACGCGAGCGAAGCCGCGGGCACGCAGCTAGTACCCAATATAACTTAGAATTTATTATTCCCAATAAACATATCGTCTATTTATCGGTTTACTATTTATCAATTGTCTCGATAGACATTTACATCTTGACAATAGACAGGATAAATCACTTATCATTATTGTTATCGGTCGCAATAACAGATATTGTTTGAATATGGAGGTCGGTTTTTGCAAACATTTCATACTGGCCTCATTAAATATTGCGTTATAACCTAGAAAGAAATATAATATACACGTATTCAAGGTGACGCTTGTCTATTGCAATTGCCGGAAGTTGTGTCACCTTCGAATTGAAGCGGTCAATCTATCACAGCAAATAGATTTAATTATCATTTAATTATCCATACAGGCTGTAAAGTAAATCGCGTTTCGCATTTGTCTGTCTGTTAATCCGCTAACTCGCCATAGTTTATTTTTCAAACAAGCAAAATAAAAAACCTTTTCAAAGTCACTTTCCGAGAATTTTTTAAATTGTCTAATCAACTTTTAATCGCTTTTACTAGATATTCACTATTGGTTATTATTATCAGTACTGAATTATAAAAATAAATAATTTATTTCGTTACTACAAATATGTGTTAGTAGGCCCGTAATATCTTGAATATAACTGGGGTATAGCAGACGAAAGCTAATTGGGCATCACATTAATTTACATTAATTGGGCGTCAAAATTTGAATGGCGAAAAATTTGTGCACGTTTGAAAAAAATATACCATTTAGTGGTCATAAAATAAAGAGAACTGCCTCGGTGGCGCAGTTGTATTACGGTGCGACTGCCGTTCTGAGGTCTCGAGTTCGATCCCCGGGTCAGGTGGTTTTTCTACTCCGTATCATACCAGAGTTTGGAATTTGTACCCGATATGGCGACAGGTTCGCCCCCTGTCACATCTGGGACGGAACTACGCTCGGCGAAATGTGGGTGGTGTAGTCCGCTATTTCACCTCTGCCTAACCCTTCGGGGATAACAGGCGTGAGCTTATGTTATGTAAAATAAAGAGAGAAAAAAATCTGAAACTGTCGTGGTCAGTATTATAATGATGCAAGTAGTATGTCAGTAATATATGTAAGATATCAGATAGAAATAAGACAAATAGTTAAATGCCAGGAAAAAAAATAATTACAGAAATTACAATTAAAAAAAAACCTTAATTTTTAAATGTAAAATTTATGTTTAAATTTATAATTTATGTTTCAATGTATATCTAAGAAACAGTATAATTGAATAAACACAATTTATTTTATAATCGGCTATTTAATGTTGATAATCCCTTCTTCCATATAGTTAAAAAGGGTGGATTATCAAATTCATAATTTTAATATTAGAAGTAAAGACAAGTTGGCCGTCCCACGCTTTAGGTTAAGTAAGTGTAATAAAAAAGCTTTATAGGTAATAGTATTCGGTTTTACAATAAGATCCCAAGTAACATTACCGATTTACCTGACAATAAGTTCAAGTATTATGTCAAGCAAGTTTTAATCTCAAAAGGTTATTACAGGGTGGATCATTACGTGAACGATAGTGATGTCTGGAATTAACCCACATCTCTGTGCTTTCGATACATTATTAAGACTATGATTTGTATAGTTTTTTTATACGACAAAAAAAAAATGATATATATTATATTTATAAAAAAAAAAGAACCAGATCGAGTTTCTTGCCGGTTCTTCTCGACTGGGTTGTTTTCCGAACCGGTGGTAGTGTTTTAGACGTTCATAAGCGCCTTCTTAGGGCCTAAATTAAATAAATAAATTTTGATTTTGATTTTTTTGATAGGGCCCAGGGCGGTATTCTGCCACTGGTAATAATTAGTCAACCCTTGTAAAGTATCCAGTACTTTGTTGTGTACGTTCTCAGTTCAATACAATCTAATAGGATATCATTAAATATCCAATTAGATTACTGAAACGATACCATCACAATTTTATATTAAACTTGATGTGTGCTCGCAGCTGCGCCTGCGTTTGATATATTTTTCACTGAATAATATAGTTTTTTTATTTATATGGAACTGTAATTGTTCTCCTAACAACAATATAACCCTAATAACATTAAGCAAAAATATTTCTTACAAATGTAAATACCTGCCAGTAATACTGTGCATTGAATCGGATTTTATTCACAATTTTATGAGTTTTCATTTTATTTATTTTCAAAAAACAAAAGTATCCTTAGTTACACGTTGTATCTTCTGCTATATGCCAAAAAAGGTCCCGTCACAAACCCGGAACCATTACCCGGAACAAACAGACAGACAAACGGAGATACAGACAGAAGAACAAAAAAAAATCAAATTGTATTTGTGGTAAATTTGACATTACAAACAGACATTTCAATGTTATTTATTAGTATACATACCTTTAAGCATTCAGGATAACTTTGTATTGATAAAACAAATTAAATTATGTAACTGTGAATTCATTATTTAATGTAAGTACTTAGTTCTCTTGTAGAGCAACAGATGGCGCTTAAACGTAATCCACTTTATGTTTTTTTTTTTATTGGGAGCTTTTACTCAACTGATAATATTAGCTCCATTTTACCCCGTTCTACATTAGCTCTGATTAAGAAGATTGCTGGTGGGTTAATATTACTAAATAATATAATCTCTTGGCCTCATTTGAACAAGGTTCAGCTAATGATAAATCCCTCAGTTTTCATTTCTTAAATTTCCATTGTCCAACAACTATTCTCTATCAGTTCTATTATATCAACTTCTAAACATGTATCACAATTTGGGAATTCTCTGTAATTCATGAGAATAGTGCCCTGTGCGAAGTCTTAAACTTATCTTAATGTAGATTCTACTCAAATTGCATTTATTGAACTAAAGTTTCTGAAGACAGCCGGCTTTACCTACAGTGCAAGATGTGCAGCGCACACGAGCGCAGGGTTTTAGGCGGAACGTGGCACCTACATAGTTGCGTCGCTCGTGCGCCTACGCTCTCAAAGGCCGCCAGAATATTTGGTGGCACTACAAGGGCTTGAGTCCTTGTTGTCTGAAGAGAATGACATTGGATTGTTTTATACCATTACTTTAATTCTGTCATCAAAATATTCTATCCAGTAACTGTAAAAACTATCTTTATATTTTGGTAAAAGATCCCAGTAATTGATTTTGACATCCTTTGTCCCTTTATTGATCCTAATCTAGCAAAATAGTCAGCTTTTCCATTTATACCATTTTCTGTCATTTTCATAGACACGGACATAATTTATTTTTTTCTAAAAACATTCGTCGATATGTTTTAAATGGTTTTTTTTTTTACATTTATTATCGTAAATATCGTTTTTCCTTCGACTTTATCTAATCATTTAGTGCGCGTGCGTAAATTTTTTCTTCAGTAATCTCTATAAGTAATTTTAATAGGTTGATGTCAACTTTAGAGAGCTCTGTACGACATATTTTATGTTTGATATTTAGTTTTATTCAAACAGGTGGTATCTAGTTTAAACTAGCTGTCCCCGCGACTTAGCTCGCGTGAAATTCACTTAAAACTTTAATGGCATTTATGTGTAAATCTCTACTCTTCTATGATGACTTATTAATGCAAGGAAATTTTAGCGTCTGAATAGTTGACAATAGGAGAATGTTTCTCGAAAGTTTCTTTTATGGATTTGTTAATTTAATTGTATTAGTAATATTGCACGGTGAAGCATCGCCAGGAATACCTTGAAAAGAGTTCTTTTAGTACCACGATACAGTGGGATAATATAGATTTACCGATGTTTGTGTTTGTCACTATTTCATCGGCTGACGTAATTCTTAAGCCAATAATTTTGCTCTGAAGAGGTTTTTATCCAACAGTGGACTATTTGTAGCGTCGTATTATTTATATATAAATTTAATCAAAACTGTTTACTGCATTACAGTTTGTTATAAATGTAATTGACGCTATCTATGAGTATAAAAAACATTAATTACGCGAAAAATAATCACTCTATTAAGTATGTAATATGGTCGTAAATTGTAATACTAGGCGGCGTTATCAGAAGCGATGATGGCTCAGTGATGGCGTGCTCGAATACCGCGTCTATGAACGTTGGTTCGAATCCACCTATTCCATAATGGGCCTGAATGTTTGATGAAGGATCATATCATAATAAAACCGTGTTTTATTAATAATAATAATATGTTTTTCTTCCTTTCTTCTTCTTCTTTTTTTTAATTGGGGTTTTTTAATACTACTCGTTAGATAAGTAGCTAGTCTAATATCTACTTGGCTAGCTCCACTCAAATTTAAAAATCTAGATTTAAGTTTAACGTAAGCAAAATTTTAGTTATTTTGAAAAAAAATACACGATATAGGCTCAGTGCTTGGACCAAAATCTCACCTGACGTTAAATGACGATGTGGTCCAGGTTGGTAAACACACTAAGTCTAGAGGTACTGGTTCTCAAGTGATGCTGCCGAAACACACTTATTTGGCGATAGGTTTTCAAACTTGAAGGTGGTAGCTAGTAGCCACCCAGGCGGGCATTATTAGAGAATTCCTTACCACCATGCTATGGTTTACTTACTATGTTTTCCTTCACCGAAATCTCAGGCTGATTTTAGTGTTGGATAGGTGGGCTTAAATCCGCGTCTATTGACGCGGAATCCGGCCGCACTATCCACTACGCCATGATCTCACCCCGCCACCCCTTGTCAGCATTAGTTATCAATACTTTTAGACGCACCCCTTACAAAATGTTTTTTCTGAATTTATTGTTTTACGATTATTTATCTGTAATAAATCAAAATATAGGTTTAAAAGAGGATATTTTGAATAAACTTCAGTAGTATATTGTTTATTTTTGGCTGTTGTTGATAGGCTAACTGCTAACCACTGCTTTAGATGGGCCCTGTATTAAAATTTGTCGAGGTCACCACTGTAAGTTTAGTTTAGTTTCTTTCAAAATTAAATTGCAAATGTTTCGTTCAGATTCTCAACCGCACTTTGAAAACTATAATTTAGACGTTACAGCTATTTAAATCGTTACAGCTTTGTTATTTTTTTGTATACTTTGCTTTCCATATAGACTAGATCATTCATATGCATCATATAGTAGCAGCCATTTATTGACTAATATACTATAATATTTACTACTATCGTTAGAACCCACTTGGTTACAACTGAAAATCAGCGATGGGGTCATCTGTAATGGTGGTTGCTAGCTCATACTAAGTTGTGTACCGTTTCCTAGCGACACTCGGGCATTTTTTTTATGTAAAATTGAATTATAATATAATGATACTATTTGTTAATTATGTGTTTACTGGAATAAAACTTGTTTTCTTGCTATCTACTTCTTTATTTTACTTAGAGATTATAAGTACGTCACGATTGTACAGGGTTATGCAAACAACTATTTAAATAATATTACAAAGGTACAAGTACTGGTAGCGTCTGTCCGAAGGGTCGCGGTACGCGTACGCTACCAGAACGCAATACTGCATCCTGACACCTACATAATGACACACGTGGGGGCTGAAATCCGGAGGCCTCGTATCATTGCTATCGTATAGATCGTTTCTACCTGTTAATAATCTCGTCTATCATCACCAGTCTAGTCAGAGATTGACAATATCACGTGCATTTTACGCAGATTATATGTATGCAAAATAAGAAAAATATTCCTTTCAAAGTAATAATATTACCGCTGCAGTAATCTTTATCAATAATACCTTTATCTCGAAGCCGTTTCTTATGCGTCATTTACGACAGGTATGCGACTGTGTGTGGTCTTGTGTAGGATTATGAGCACGTGTTATAGCGTGTCTAATTCATAAATTTATTTAATATTAGCTGTTTGGCCGCGGCTCCACCCTCTGTACACGGAACCCTAATTATTTTTCTAGAATTATCTTGGTACTTATAGCAAGCAGATATTTCTCACAAATTCAAACACCTGTTAGTAAAACTGTGCACTAAATCGGATTTTATTCAAAATTGATTAGTTTCAATTTTTTTTTACACTGAACTGAATTATTTACGATAAGTAAAAGTTACGCCGCGTTACTTCAGGTCTTTCAGACTAAGTTCCGAAGATTAACCGGAACAAAGAGACAAAAGTATTTATTTAGTAAAAACTTCTTATTTTGATATCACAACAGATAAATCAATTTTATTTAATTGTGTAGATAAACACATGCAAAAACTTATTGTCAAATTGCATTATAATATAGAACTGTCTTTGTACGCGATAAACGCTGAAACTACTAAACCGGTCCTAATGAAGTTGTACACGCTGTGCTTGATTTGGTCCAACTTAAAAGACAGGACTAAAAGAAGTTTTTATGCTTATTAATGGCCTCAATTTTTTTTATTACAAATTAATAAATTAACCCGGACAATGCCGCAAGCAGCTGCATAAATATAAATACACAAGTACATATCATCAGGACAAGCCCAGATGTCTTTCAGTAACGGCTGCCTACCTAAGAGTATCCTTACTCTAGGATCCAATTGTACATAATAAATTTAAAAAAAAACCTTTTATTTCTTGCTTATACATTATACACAAGTAATCATATATCTACTGTATTATACACAAGTAATCTTTTATCTAAGTACAATTTATTACGAGTTTTTTCTGTTTATTTCTTGCACGATTAATATTAAGAACCCCAGGTTGGTTAAAGGCCTCCTCCAAAGATGCCCATTTTTCTATCTCTTGTGCTACTAGAATCCAATTTGAACAGGCGTTCTTTTAATGTCGTCTTCCCCTTCTTCTTTTCCATTGCGGGTCCTTTCCATATAGTTGTTTTTATGGTCCATCTCTGATCTGTTAGCCTCACTACATGACCTGCCCATGTCCATTTAAGCTTTTGTGCTAATTTCAAGGCATCTGTGGCTTTTGTTATTGACCTTATTTCTGTATGTCTTATTTTGTCTAATTTTTTAACATTGAGCATGCTCGGCTCTAGTCCTCGTTGGCATGTGTTGATTTTATGTTTTACTTTGGCTGTTAGTTTCCACGTTTGACATCCGTACGTCAAGCACGGGAAGAGGCATAAGTTCATGATTTTGGTTTTTATATTAATTTTTAGGATACTTTTAAAAAAATCTTTTAAGCTCCAGTATTGGTTCCATGTCCGACATACTCTTCAATTGTACATAGCAGAGTCATAATTAGAACCTACACCAACCTTGCGATCTAACCACCAAGGCGCACAAGAACAAATAGTTAATATATATGGTGCCGGTTTAATTGCAAAACTTAATTCGAGGTTTAAGTAGATAATCATTCAGAGTTTATTTCTTCCTATAATTTTTATACTGTGTAGGCTCAACGCCATTTCTGCCATCTCCCTTGATGTTAAGTAGGCTTAGAAGTACTGGCTTTCTAGTAATACCGCGGGAACACACTTATAGGTGCTTGGCAACAGAACTTAGCGAATATGAAGCGATAATTGCGCAGCCTCTCCGTCTATTAGTTGTACGTAAAAATACCGAAGAGACATTTTGCTTTTTTTTGTAACTAGCTAATGCTGTTGTCTGGAAGGACCTTTAAAGCTTCACCGAACTTTGGGGGCGAGTGCTGAAGGCATTCAGCCGCAAAAAGGTAACTAGGACAAGGGTTACAGAAGTGGTTTGTTGGACATTTTGGCCTACGAGTTTTCGAGCAAACGCGACGATGGCGCAGCAAGTAGTGCGGCCGGATTCCGCGTCCCTCATATCTGAATCTAAAACCGGCCTGAGCTTTCGGTTAAGTAAAACATCGTGAGGAAACCATAGTATGGTTATAGGTCATTTTGTATAATATCAACCTTGGTAGCTACCACCTTCAAGTTTGAAAACATGTCGCCAAATACCAATAGGTGTGTTTTGGCAGCATCACTTAAGAACCATTTAAAAATCATTAAGAATTTACTTTAAGACATTAAAAATTATAACGTACTCCTCGTATAATGTACTACAATAATATGCCGTGTGTCTTAAATTTTGTAATTTTTGCAATTTTTGTTAAATACTCGTGCGAAGCCGGGGCGGGACGCTAGTGCTATTATAAAACGTTATCGAAATCTTGAAAATTATAAATTTAAGTACCTCTAGATTTTATATTCAACCATAATTTCACCACCCATAAGGCACCAATTTCTTTAACGATCAAACAATCGTTCGGGGTTAATAAATTGATTTAACCGAAAACCGTCCACTGCTGGCCATAGGTTTCTTTCAAAAAAGGGGGAAGTCGCTATATTTCGGCATGCTTGGCAAGCGGGTTGGCGATCGTAGTAGGTGTTTGTGGTGCTCAGAGGATGGTGCTGCTCATCCCATGGTTTATCCCTTAGTCGCCTTTTACGACACCCAAGGGAAGATATAGGGTGCTACTATTCTTAACCTGCACCACATGAAGATACAAAAAGATAAAAACTTCTCCAGATCATTATTAAATAATCCAGTTTTGAAACGATTATCTAAACTGGCAATCGATTGATAGGTTTACAGTTGTGACGAAAGCAGATAACAAATATTTATCAAGTAAGATAGTAGTAAATGTTGAGATCAATCCAATGATATTAAATACGTTATAATCCATAGCCAAGGTTATAGGGAACGATATACTCTCAATGGACAGGCCATATAGTTTGTTTTGATTTTAACACAATTTAATTCTGAAACAAATCACATCTAAAAGCTTTCGTAAACGACATCGTACAATACGTACATTGGTCTATTCGCAGTAGAAGCGACCAAACTGTAGCTATCCTCCAGTACTGTACACTATTAATCTTAGCGCTTGTTTTTATTTACACAGAAAACCGTACAATCTTAATCTAAATAAAACGGGTTTTATTTATTAAGATTCTAAAATTCACATGAAACATTTCAAAATATACTTTACAATTACAAACTACGTAAAATAATATAAATTAAAGTTAATAAAAGAGTTTTGAATAACTAACTAACCTGTTTCTTGAAAGGCGTTATCCATGACGCGCGCGACGTATGATTTTTGGACATAATTTTATTTATATTTTTCACAACACACACATACACTATATCGAGGTACGAAGTGCACTACACACTCCGGTCTATACGGTACCTGTTATCATGAAATATATATCTTCAATTGTTCTATTATTTAATTCAATTTAAACAGACTTACTCGCGGCATGTTTTCATTTCTATCGATTCGCGAATGACTGGCGCTTCGCCACAGTCACAAGGAGTCTATACTATGTTTATCTATGAATATTGTTGTGTATTTTAGTTCAGATTTATATAATATGTGTATACTATGAACTATCTATATAGGTATGGATTAAAGTCTGGATACTTTGGCGGAGGTTTAAAATTAACTTTTCAACCGGGAATGAAGTTTATATTAGTTGTTCCACCAACTTTAAACCCTTAGTATATTTCGCGTATTTTAAAAAAAGAATGAGTGGAAGCTTTATTTTAAAATACATTCGTTTGATTATGATATTATTAAATGTCATCAAAATTAAGATGTACTACAATAAAAAAAAGACATATATATATATAACTTTTGTCGGTTGTCTAAAATTGAGAGAGATGGAGATAATGGAGAGTATTTGAATAATTAATTGTACTTCCCGTATTTAATTAAGTTAAAACTACCAGAATTTAATTAAAATTCAATGCATCTTTAGTTATTTCAATATAAAACATGAATGACTTTTTATTGAAGAAAATATATCTTTTGAAAAACAGCCATAGGGACTGCCGCCAGAAATAAAAACTCGAAACTTTGAAAACTGTTTATCAATGTTTAAATTTCGTAATTTGTTGATTTTAATATTAACATAACCTAACATTTAATATGTAACATTTGTCTGATTTTTAGATTTATTGACGCTCCGAATATATACACTATATATATATATATATATATATATATATATACGTTTTCATATTGTTTATTCATAAACAAAACCTACGATAAGCAGCGTAAGTATAAATTTTATTATTTATCTCTGAGCGCCGGCACTTAAACACCATCCAAAACATGACATACTGTAGCATCTTGACGACTGACGTCATAACATTGGTAACACGAGTATATAAATTATACCCCTGCCGAGAACCGCTCCACGCCGTTAAAAAAGATTTCCATTTCAATAATTCTTTTAATAAAAGTTTTTTATCTCGCTCGAAGAACGACAGCCAAATCATTTTGAGTCAGTTGGTTCAAAATAATATCGCGATATCATATTACCACTAAAAATTTTATTTTATAGTATTTGACTGCATATTACAAATGTCTAAAGGGAACTGCCATAACAATAAAAATTCCTTAATTCTACGATCTAAAACAATTGAGTGTCATTAATCAAAGTCAATCAAAACGGTCGCGACGTTACAAATGATTGTAATCTTTTATTATTGATCGATGATTGTAATTAAAAAGAAAATATTGACCTCCTTCTTCTTTTTACTTAATGGCAATCTGTGTGTACAGAATTTGTGTCAGTGTCATGTGGGCAAAACGGTAGCACATCATACTCGAACTTTCCATGGTGCTTTGACGGCAGCTCAGAATATATGTTACGCGTTATCTTTTATAATAAACTTAACTTGAACACAATAACCAAACTATATCACACAAAACGTCACTGAGATTACATGATATAGAGTCAAATATACAAGAGTAATGAATTAAAAAGAAAATAACTGTTACATGACAGACTGAGATCCCGTCAAATACTCAGTCGATTGTACTTTGTTCCTTTACTACTAGCTTTTGTTTTGCGATATCAATTGGTCAGAGTTATGCGAACTAGAACCAACAATTCGAGAGAGAACTTTGAAGTTACACACGCTCATTGAATTATATTGACCTCGATACAGTACACCAGTTAGTTTGAGTTGTTATTCTATACTAATAAATACAATTCAAGTTCCAGTTTGTAATGGCAATTTTTTCTTTCTGAAAACATATAATGTATGGATACCTATACCAAAAATACAATGTTTAAAATTTTTGTCTGACTGTCTGTTTGTTCCGGGTAATCTCCGGAACGGCTGGACCGATTTTGACGGGTCTTCTTTTCATTGGATAGCTGAAGTTAGTCCGCCTAACTTAGAGTACAGTCACACTTTATAAAACAGTGTTCAGACCAGGCATTACATATTGCGCCCCTACCTTTGCCCATATCTCGAATAATGACATAAAATCCTTGCAAAAGATTAAGAATCGTTTTACAAGGCAAGCCGTAGGTGCCCTTTGGTTTCAGAGACATGTGGATATAGGACAGAGATCTGAACCTACCCTCCATCCAATCCGTACTTAAATCCCAATGTCACGCCTTCTTTAAACGTCCGGAGATATTCGCGAATACATTCCGTATGAATTCATCGGCACGCATCGCAAAAGTTGCCCGTCGGAGCATCGGTATTAGTGCGATACTTTCTATGCGGATCAGAGGACGCACTTGTATTCCTTCCTATATAAAGAACACAACGATCCGATTGATGCGATGCGTCCAATACTTACGATGCAAAAATGTGGATTCCTCCTTCCTTTAAACCGACAAAATAAGTTTTTGTCTAAAAACATATGCTAGCTATCATAACTGTCGTAAGAAACTCCAAGATTTCAGTAATTTATTTATTAATATAGTAATTTATTTATACATTTTATAAAAATTGCTATGTTAGTCAGATTGACCTTTTTACTTCATCTTATGTAATGCAAATCATTCGTTAAAATGTTTTTTAATGGCATAAATGAAGTTTTTATTTTTTTATGATATATAAATAAAAAGGTTACATCCAAAACTAAAAAAAAAAAACGAAATAAACTTTAACTATCAATGTTAAAATTACAATTAATAACAAAATGATCTACGTAACTCTTAAATTGGTTTTTGATGTTTCGAAACATTATAGACATTCATAATAATATCATAGAAATTTACACAAGAATGGATGTTATAAGAATGGATAAAATGAGAAATTAATATATTAGAGGGAGTTTCAAAGTTGTGCCAGTTGTAGAAAAGATGAAAGGTTCTCGTTTGTCGTGGTAAGGACATGTTATGAGATGAGAGGAAGAGCACGTGGGTAAAATAGTAACGAATGTGGAAGGATGGAAAATGAAAGGAAGGTGAAAAAAAGTGTGGATGGAGTGTGCAAGAAAAAGGATATGACTGAAAAGGAGTAAATGTAGAGTCGACGGCTGATAGGCACGTATGGAAGTAGAAAACAAACTGAGCCGACCCCAAATGAGTTAGGAAAAGGGATGAGAATTTAGCTTTTTCAATTATTTGGTTGTGAATATCGTGATGATATTGACCATATCAATAGCAGCAGGTAAAATAAGCCTTTTCGTAATAGTATAGGGCTTAGATTCCCTCGCGACTCGGAGTGCCACTAAGTAGGATGCATGAAGTGCTACGGTTTCATTACGGCTGGATTTTTTTATAGCAATTTGTTGATTTTTCATAACGAGTGACTTACGCTCGAAGAATTCTAACGGTTCGCTATGTAAAATGGTCTTTTTTCCGAACGCCGGAGTAATTTTTGATGCTTCATGGTTTCCCCAGTTAAGACTAGAATACAAACAACACATTGTGGCTCGTCATCCAATGCAATAAATCCATATTTCAAATATGTGTCGTTGCGTAACCTGGTCTTTTTGTTTTACGTTCCATACGACGTAGAAGGAACACTTCGTTTTGTGTCTAATTTTTCCATTGTAATGTAACTTTTTAACCGACTTTTTACTGTTATATATTTTTAAAAACATTAAACACTGAGCAAGTGAGATAAGATAGTTGTTGTATGTACTTGCTTCCATATGCTATTTCACTAAAAATGTTAATAATAATAAAGCTCTTCTTCGCGTCCTTTTGTTTTATGGCTGAAGTAATTAACATGTTCGAACCTGTAATAGCGTAGGTATGTGCCACGTGATGCGCGAGCGGCTTATTTGACAAATTTCTGCAAGTACACTGCACAAGTTAAAACCTCGCCCAGGACAGTCATAAGTTTATAGACTCTCAGATAAACGGACGCGATTTATATGTCCGAAAATGTATATTTATAATGCGCGGTTTAGCGTTTTTATCAGCTCAGGGAGCTTTAAAAAAGTTACTATTTATGTAATTAGTTATTTAAAAATAATATATTTTAATTGATTATGACTATTATTATGATAAGTCCCAAAGAAGTAAAAATATTTTTTACAAATGATGTAATATCGAGACGTAATAAAATAAAAATTAGCTATTAAAGTATGAATAAACAATTAAAATATTACTACTATCATTTTTTATAGTACGGAGTCGAGAGACTTTTACTTAACTTTTTGGATTTTTTTTTGTGGGTCGCGACATAAAAAAGGTTGAGAAACGCTTCTCAAAAATAACATATTATTGTGGGATGATTCTGGTTTGAATAACTATGCCCCAAGTTGTGTACGTAAAGTCTTAAATATTCGAAGAGGGCTAGAATCCTACTAAGAGCTTGAATTATTGGCGAAAGAAAACTTCACGATGAAAACTTAGCATGGTGGTAGAACAGGACGCCTTCCAAATTCATTCCAACGACAATAATGGGAAGAATCACATTCACTATAAAAAAAACATAGCTGATTACATTATCATTTAACATCAGATGATATTGTCACCGACGCGTTGAGGTAATACGGTAAAAAAAGATATAATGTAGTCTATAAACGAAAAGTAAAAAAAAAATTGCATGTGAAGTCGCGGACACATCTTGCGAAGTATAAAATTAATTTATGTTTATTTTAAACCATTTAAATAGACATAAGAACCATTTATTGTTTTATAAGATTTATGCATATAAAAATTTAGATGAATACTTATATGAGTAATGTCTTTATTATATCGTTTATCAGTAGATTCATATAACTTCTTAGTCTTCTTATCATAGTTACGAATTTATGCGACATTTTATGTCTATATCCATGATAACACCCGATTGGCTTATTCAGACTGATTATTATCGTAGCGGTTGCTATGACAACCGTTATTGTGGTAATTTTAATCTTTATATGCGAGGATTCTTTATATAGGAATTGTAAAGTAAAAATTTTGTTTCAATATTCAAATCAGGCTCAAGGAGTTTTTTGACAAAGCTGTAAAATAACAAACTCCTTATATGCTTTGTAAAAAAACTTAATTAAAAAGTAACCTAGATAATTTGCCTGGTCTCGTTCAGTTTAAATTAAGTACATTGCTGTTTTAGAGCGGCTACATACAGTCAGAACTCCGTACACATTTCACACATACGTTTATTTCTGTTCGGAATAACAAGGCTCAATAAACCTACGAACGAATGGAATGACTACGAACGGAAAACTACCGTATGTTTGTGATAGGTTCATAGATTTGTATGGATTTACTGAGTTCGAAATACCGATTCAATATTTCGAATCGAAAACACAAAACAAAATTCCAACGGTATGCGGCTGCTCTTATTATCGGAAAAGTGATTTATTTTAGTCAATGTACGGGTAAAGTTATTACAAGTACACAGCCCAATCCAAATCCAAAGTACAATGATAATCTAGAGATCGGATAACCATGGTAGGTCCGCCTGCATAAATATAAATGGCACTTCACGATACCTTTGGAGGAACCGAATGAGAAAGAAGCTGACTGGGAAATGATTCCTTGATGGACCTTAATACCACCCTAAATAAAACATTTCCCTTTGATTATAAACAACATATCAATGGTACTGAAAGTTGTCTGGAAATTTGTATTAATGAAATATGTATGGTGTATGCTGATGACCGCGGCTCCGCCCGTGTTTCATGTGTTCTTTAGTTGTGAGTGAAAAGTGCACATTAATAAATACATAAAAAAAGGAATGAACGAAAACGAGTCTTTTGTTTGTATTAGCGGAAAAAATATTCAAAAGTATAAAATGAAAAAAAAAAAATGAGAAAGGATCGATGGAATCCAAAAATAAAATAATAACCATATACGAAAAATTCCGCGTCAAATGGTATTAGTCCCATTGCGACAAGTTGATTGCATTTTTGCAAGTTGAGATTGCATAGTTTTGAGATGATGGCATTTCAAAGGAACCCCAATTTTATTTTAATATGGTATAGAAGAAGATAGATAGTGCTTTGACCATAATCTCACCTGATGTTGGTCCAAAATTGTGGTCCAAACATGAGTTAGTTTGACGGTACGGTTAGCATTGCTAGATTTAAATTTGGTAGGTTCCGATTAAATTTTCGGATGGTATCTGCACAAGATAGCCAGGAGGGAGCCGCTGCCTGTGTGCCACCACTGCGGGGCGGCGGAGGACACGGCGCACCACACCCTGGCGGAGTGCGCCGCCTGGGAGGAGCCGCGTCGCGCAATGGTGGCGGCGGTGGGGGCGGACCTCTCGCTGCCGGCGGTGGTGAGGGCAATGGTCGGCAGCGAGGAGGTTTGAGGGGTCGTTGCCTCCTTCTGCGAACGAGTTATGTTGCAGAAGGAGGCGGACGAGAAGGTGCGGGAGGAGGAGGAGGAGCCAGAGGGCCGATGGGCACGCTACGTGCGGAGTTTATTCCGCACTTAGATGTGACGGGGGGGGGGGGGGGGGGGGGGGGTGGGGGGGGTGTGTAGGATTTGTGTGTGTTTGTTTGTTGTTGTTGTGGTGTTGTTTTCTTCCTCTCTCTCTCTTTGTCTTCTCTAGGTATCCCTCTCCTTCCTACGTCTTGTCGACTAAGACAAGATAAGTGAAGGAGAGGGACCTATTTTTTCTTCTTCAGTGGCGGGCTTCTTCCCCTGTTTCTTTGCCCGCCACTGATCCGTCCCCTTTTTCTCTTTTATTGGGAGCGGGGAGTATACCCTGCCCCTGGACGGTCGACCTTCTAGGTTGTACCTCTTTCGAGAGGTGGGCGAAGAGGTGGGTGGGGGAGTTCCCACCCCCATCCCCATTGGGCCATTGCACGGACGAGGCTCGGTGGGTTCGCCGCAGGGGACGACGCGGTGCTTGCGAAAGCCACCCCTTATCGCCCCCATGCCAAATGCTGCGGTCGGCCCCGGGGGGTTTTAGTAGGTATTTCCGGACGCTTCACGTCCGGGTGTGTCCCACACTGGCACGGAGTCGTCGCTCCGTGCCCCCTTACCTATTGCATTGGGGGACTCCGGTCTCACTAATGCAATAGGTAAGGATAGTGCGTAAATGCATTTCCCCCCGACAAAAAAAAAAAGGTTCAGATTAAATTAGGGTATTGCAGAGTGAAAACGGTCGACCAAGAATCGATATTAGACTCTAATGAATCTGGTCGTCTTAAAAAGCTGATCTTAAACCTTATCCGCTGCATATCATCATTCTCCTGCCTTTTCCCAACTCACTTGAGGTCGGCGCAGTATGTTTTCTTCTTCCATACGTCCCTATCAGCCGTCATCTATTCATTGACTCCTTTTTTTCATATTCTTTATTACACACTTCATCCACACTTTCTTTGGACTTTCTCTTCTTTTCCATGCTTACACATTCATATCATTACTATTTTACCCACATGCGCTTCCTCTCTTCTCATAACATATCCTTACCACGACAAACGGGAACCTTTCAACTTTTCTACCACAGGCGCAACTTTGAAACAACAATTTTTCAAAAATTAATTGCTCCATGATATAATTATCTGCAAGACCATTTAAACGAAGTAGTTTACTATCCCACAAGTAGACGTAGTTACTGCTAATATTCATTATGGAACAATTGGAATAAAGGATATGACTTATTTTATTGCTCTCCAAAAAGGACATAGTTTTAAAGGATTAACGGTAATCAATGATAATATAAAGTTGTTGTATATTCAAACACAGAGAATTAGAAAGTGGCAATGTGTAATAAAATTCAGAACATAGAATTACGCATTTTTATATTGTATAAGTTATAGAGTTCGGCCATACATTTAGCCGCGAGTGATTAACTTTATTCTTCTAACGCTGCTTATCGGAAGGGCCTTTACAGCTTTACCGTGACTTTGGAGGCGAGTGCCGGGGGCGAGTGCTGAAGGCACTCGGTCGCAAAAAGGTCACTAGCACCGCGATTAAGTGATAATGCAAACAAAAATAGCATGTGCAGGGTATGTGGCTGATGATGTTTGGAGATGGATTTTATATTTGATATTTGTATCTAGACAGGCTGTAACTAGAAAATACCCATACTAAAAATAGAATCAATTTTATTAATTAATTATAGACGTGAACGAAACTGATAGACATAATAACAAAATTAGTTTAAAAGCAAATCTGTTTCTGTCTATTATTTCTACTAACATGTAGTCTTTTTTATTTGAAGTGCTTTTGACTCTAAAACCATTACAATGTTTAAGGTAAAATTTTACATCAAAATTTCAAGTGCTAATAGTTCTAAAGGAAAGTTATTCTTTTAGTTTTAACATTTATATTTTAATGTTAGTTCAATTGTGGTAGATTTCCATCGAATTTTATTAGGTGATACAATGGCAACTTAATTTATATTTTATTTATTTTTAAACATTATCTTAGTATTTTAAATGTATATATTACGTAATATCATTTTAAAAATGTCATTTTATTGTTCCATTTTTATTAATTTATTTACACATAAAGAAAATAAAAACAAAATAACAATTACATAAATTACTAAGGTAAGTACTTCAACATTAGGTGTGATTAAATCAGTCCAGAAGGTACTACTAATTATAAACTAAATCATGAAATCATTTTAACACTCACGTCGTCATCTTTACCCACTTCATCATCTAAAAATTTACCATAATTAAAGTAATCTTCAATCTCCTGTAACGTCCTGTCTTTGGTTTCTGGTAATATGAAGTATAGTGTCATCAAACAGGCCCACATCATTATTCCATATACGGCAAAGGTACCGTACACTTTGATGCTGATGAGTAAATATGGAGTTACTTTTATTGCACCCGTAGTACATAATGATAACACAACTCCGGACAAAGCTGAGCCAGTTCCTCTATGCGCGAGAGGGAATAATTCGCCTAGCAATGCTAATGGAATTGGAGTACATCCTAAGTTCGCCAATATGAAATATATAACAAACATCACAATTGGTATCCAAGAATATTCTTTTGAGACTATATCTCTTGACATCAAAAAAAGGCATGTACAAACTGTTATCAGAACACCGAACGCTGCAAAACCAGTAGAGAAGAGCAGAGTGCGTCGTTTCATGATCCTAACCAATATAGAAGACAAAATAGTACTAGAAGTGATGATGACATCAATGCAAAGTGTATAGTAGAAAGTTTGAGATTTGTTCCCTGTTAATTCTCCAACTATCTGTAGAGCATAAGCAGGGAATAGATGCCTCCCGCACACCTCCAGCAAGATAATGCTAACTACGACGATCATAAGTGGCTTCAAGAAGTCCTTTTTGGTAAACTTCTCAAAAAACGTAACTATTTTTAACATTAATGTTACTTTTTGTTTCGGCTTGGATGATATAATTTTTTGAGCTTTGATTAAAGCTTGTAACTCTCTTGTTGAAGATTCGCTCTTTCCTTGCAGCCAGTAGAAAGATTTTTCACTTGTCTCAAACTGTTGCTTTGAAGCTAACCAGGCAGGGCTTTCAGGCCAAGTGTAAATTATCATTAAGGCTAAGATAAGAGGGAACGTTGCTTGCATTGCAACTGTTCTCCATGTACAAAAATGACCTGATATATGAACAACCATGCTCCCTATATAAACGGCAGCAGTTTTTAAGTTTAAAAATATTCCACGATATTTTGGGCTACTGTATTCACCAATAATAATTGCTCCTAACGAGATCGTGGCTCCAGTACTTATTCCGGTCAGAATTCTACCAATCAGTAACGCAGGAATCCCATCGGCAAAGTATATACATAACCAGCCGACTATCCCAGGTAATAGGACCAAAGCGTGTGTTATTTTTCTTCCGTATACGTCCATGATCGCTGAAGATATGAAAAATCCTAATATACCCGAAAGGCTGGCTGATGACGCTGAAAATAGAAAAAATATATTTTAGAATATATCTTTAATAAAGACTATGCCATCAATGCCTCATCTAGTAAATGCTAAAATAATTCATGCATCCTTGTTTCAGTTAGACAAAAATCGAAATTCTTAAGGTCTCTATGTATCTTATGTATCTACCCACATCTTTGTAATTATTTGTTTGTTTTTGTAATTTAGTTATGTACCTTTGTGCGCTCTAAATAATAATCCTAGTTTTAAACATTTGTTTCTCAGTAAGTGAATCATGTAATTCTTTATGAGAAATAAAGCTATTCTTAAACCTAATCTTTAATAAAAGAATATTTTTGCCTGTTTCTTCGTATAGCTCAGACTTAAGGAAATAAGGAATAGTTTGTTTTTAAAATTTATTAGCACTTTTGCTTCTTGATCTATCGATCAGTAAACTATTTAAATAATAGTTATTTAATTATTCATTAGTTAGAAAATTAAACCTGCAAAACTTAATGAAATATCCTTCTTCAGAAAACATACTTGGATCGCAAAGTATTAAGAAATAGAGTAGCACTGAGAAATCTATAGTTCTTCCGTATCTTATTTAAACGAATGAATAACGCGAACAGTCCGCGGGGCTTCGTATTAATTTTTGAAATACTTTATTGTTTTAACAGTTGAAGTAAGTGAAGTCTATATGCTTGAAAAAGGATAAAGAGGATTCCTGTAGGGATCGTATTATAGATGCGCCAAGCGGAATATTTCAATAGGACTTTAGTGACAGCTTTTCAAAACAAACACCACCAACGTTATTTTCATCGTATTTGTTTATAATGCCGGTTTTTTTTTTTTTAGAGAAAAAAAATCATATCGCACAATCTTTTATTTTCAACTTGCATTAAAACTGCGTTCTCTAACATCTAGACTAGAGTATGACCAGTGTGGATCTGTTACAGCTCAAAGGAGTATCTCCTAATAATATTCCCTTGTGATAAATCACTCATTTTTGTAAGATATTATGTTGTTTATTACTATTCTTTATTTGGCTGTTTTTTTATATTTACTATTTTAGTGGTTGACCACAATCTCACCTAGTATTGAGTGATGACGTGATATGATTTTTAACATGCGGAATCTATCAACAGATATCCTTCTGTCTGGGACGACATAAACTCATTGGAAAATACATAAAACCCTATAGATCAGAAAGCTTTGTAACATAGTAAACATGTATGGTTTACTTTGGTATAGTAACTTTACTACTGTTATGCTATATAACTATTCAATAAATCAATTATTTTTACAATCCAACTTTTTATTTACCCAGCCAAGAAGAAGTATGAAGATCAGCTCTGATAGAGGAATCTGGCGCTTCGAGAGCTGGAACGAGGCTCGTCGGGAAGCTAAGGACCATGCCTTGCCCTATCATATTTATCAGAACTGCAGAGACTGTCCAGGCCTGGAATATACAGAAAATAGGAAGATATTAATGCTATATCAATGTAAATAGCGAGATCTTTCTTTTGAATTTGTACACAAAAAAAATTATGATTTTAATATTGCGTAAAATATTACAGACAATGTTTATCAAGATTTATTATCTTCGCCATTTGCGGTGATTTGTATAGAGGCAATAACTTATACATAGAATAGACTTTGTATGATGGTGGTTTGTTTATAACTGATGGACGAGCTTGTGTACTCCCTCTCCACCCCTCGAACCCCTCGATCCACACACTTCCTATCGCTTAGTTTTGTCAGCACATAATGTGATTAAATTCTAATGTGTTTTACTCCAATGTGGGGAAATGCATTTACGTATCCGGAAATTTGGGAGAGGTATGTGGAACTCGCCCGGTGTGAAGAACCAGGAATAGCCACTAAAACCCCAAGTCCACATCACCGAGTATGCGTACGGCACGAGATCTGCGTGAGCGTGAACAGGTCACTTTTTAAGCTAGGCTTTAGAGATTAAACTCGAGCTGAATATAAGAAAATTTCTTCAGAATTATTACCTACCATTTATTATCGAATCGTTGGATTTATCTTTATAATAATTACAATAACATCTGCGAATTTATACTACAGAGTCTGTAACAATACATCGTGTCTGGGACAAGAAGTTGTTCTCACGTATGAATATTTATCGTGAAACACCAGAACACATGTTTTCGTATCATATATTATGATATGAATGGTATTAAAAACGTAAGAAAAAGATAACAATCACGTCTATCATTGTATTATTTGTCATTGTAAAAATTGCGTAAGTCCATAATTATATTTTTTTTTTTTTGAATGACAGGGTGACGGCATTGTGCCTGATAGTAAGCATAACGCAATCCAGAAACTGTAGCGCCCGTCGAAATTTCGGCTATCTATTGTCAGTCACCCTTGTCATGCCGGCCTGCACAGACATCTCTTCACGTTACGTCGGAAGGAAGTGATGTTATAGGAAGGAGGGAATACAACGGCCGGAAGATTACCTATTTGTACATTTTAAGGGTTACAAACAAACCTTAAAGCTGTAAATGGCATTATTTAGATGTAAATTATTTTTAATATGTTTTTCTTGATAACAAATATTTAAAATAAACTGAAAAAGCACAATGCACTATACTCAAGGTCATGCTAAATAAACACTATAAGTGCCCAACTTCAGAAATATATAAAAAAGACAAGGTATTACTGTGCGACAGCTGTTTTTATTAAAAACAACTATTTGCGTACAGGCAAACTATTAGGCAGGTAATTGCCTTATCAGATTAGGGTGCCATGTCAAATCGGAGTATTTCAGATTGACTACTCAGCAGTTAAAATTAATTACTACTAATTAGGAAGATCAAAGTTACCTAAAGGGCGATAGAGTTCGCAATGGATGCTCGGAGTTTCTCTGCATGATCCTATCAGAAATGGGAACATCCGCAAAAGAATCAAAGTAGCCAACATTCCCCGAAGAATTGTCAAACTTAAGTGCCAATAGGTTGAGCACATAGCTCATAAAACATCTCCAGTTGATTAGTAAATAATCCAGTTTTCAAATTATTATCTAAACTGGCAATCGATTGATAGGTTTACATCTGTGACGAATGCAGATAACAAATTATTATATTTATCAAGCAAGATAGTGGTAAATATTGGGATCAATCTAATGATAGTAAATACGTTATAATCTATAGCCAAGGCTAAAAGGAAAGGTATATTAGCCAAATTTGTTTTCATATTGACACGAATTTAATTCTGAAACAAATCATGCCTAAATGCTTTCGTGAATGACATCTTACACTACCCACGTAATACAATGATCTATTCGCAGTAGAATCGACCAAACTGTACCTATTGTACTAGTTCTTTACACTACTAATCTTAGCGCACGTTTTTAATTACACAGAAAACCTAACAATTATAATCAGAACAAAAACCGTTTCATTTGTACAGATTGTAAAAAAATTAAATTCATGCTGAAATTTAACGAAACATTTATAAATAAAATATACAATTATAAATTACATATCATTCTTATGGCCTGATCCCAAGTCACTTTGGGGTCGGCGCAGTATGTTTTCTTTTTCCATACGTCCCTAAAAGCCGTCATCTCTTAATTTACTCCTTACATCTCTTACACACTCCATACACACTTTCTTTGACCTTTATGCACTTTTCCATCCTTCCACATTTATATTCATTACTATTTTACTCACATGCGCTTCCTCTCTTCTCATAACATGTCCATACCACGACAAACGATTACCTTTCAACATTCCTACTTCTCGCGCAACTTTCAAAATAAAGATAATTATATAAATTAACGTTAATAAAAGAGTTTTGATAGCGTTAAGAATAACCAAGTAACCTGTTTCTTGAAAGGCGTTATCCATGACGCACGCGGCGTTTGATTTTTGGACATAATTTTATTTATATTTTTCACAACACACACATACACTATATCGAGGTACGAAGTGCACTACACACTCCGGTCTATACGCTACCTGTTATCATGAAATATATATCTTCAATTGTTTTATTATTAAATTAACATAAACAGTCTTACTCGCGGCATGTTTTCATTTCTTTCATTTATTGATACGCGAGTGACTGGCGCTTCGCCACAGTCACAAGCAGACTATACTATGTTTATATTTAAAAATTGTGGTGTATTTCAGTTCAAATTTATATAATATCTATCTATATAGATATTTCGATGGGTCCTACGAATATGGGCCAAAGTAACATTTTACTGATTTTAAGATTTTTACGTTAAATGCTTCATTTGACTCGTATGTTTAATCATTTAACAAATAAAACATTTTAAAAATATAAACAAACCAAAGACTTTTTACAGTATCATAAAGGCTAACGTGATTTAGATATTAGCTCATAAGGCCTATATGATCTTAGATATTTAAACGCGGTGAATTCACGCTTCTTTTTTTTACACGGTGCTGTGCTTTGACCATCATCTCCCGTGATATTGAGTGACGATGTGGTCCAGGATGGTAAACACACTAAGCCTAGAGGCACCGATTCTCAAGTGTTGCTGCCGGAACACACCTATTGGTATTTGGTGACAAGTTTTCCAACTTGAGGGTCGTAGCTACCCAGGCGAGCATTATTGGAAAATACCCTACCACCATGCTATGGTTTTCTCACGATGTTTTCCTTCACCGAAAGCTCAAGCTGATTTTACAGTTGGATAGGTGGTCTGGAAATCGCGTCCATGGACGCGGTTTCCGGCCGCACTATCCCTTGCGCCATCATCGGTTCAAAATAGTTACCGTCACCAAAATAGTGACGTTAGAACCAGTACCCCTGGCTTAGTGTGTTTACCATCCTGGACCACATCGTCAGTTAACATAAGGTGAGACTGTAGTCAAAGCATCAAGTCTATACCTTGTAAAAAAAACTAACAAATAAACGCATTGTTTTGTTATGAGATAGCGTTTAAATAATAGTTTAACTTTTATAGCAGCTGTATATTTTAGACATTATTTAATCTCAAACTGCCACTACAAAAAACTTGATGGTCTGTCTGTCCGAATTTAACTTAAAAGGACTCGATCGATATTAATAAAACGAAAAAGTACTTAATTCCAAAAAGAAATTGTTCTCAGAAACGCATATAATATAATAAGTAAAAGTAATATTTACTTGACACTGGCTAAGACACAAGCCGTGCAGAGCCATTAAAAAAAACACAAGAAGAAGAAGAAGTAAAAGTAAAAAGACGAATATTAAAATTATAGTTATAGTTAATAACATTTTAAAAATAGCATTTTAGAGTACAAATTTAATTATTTTATTTACAGATAACAAAATATCAAGTACTTAAATCTTAATTGTGATTAGATCAGTCAAAATGATACTCTTAATTACTGCAGACTAAATCATGAAATCATTTTAACACTCACATCATCATCTTTATCTGCTTCACCATCTATAAATTTACCGTAATTAAAGTAATCTTCGATCTCCTGTAACGTTCTATCTTTAGTTTCTGGTAATATGAAATAAAGTATCATCAAACAGGCCCACATCATTATTCCATATACGGCAAAGGTACCGTACACTTTAATGCTGATAAGTAAATATGGAGTCACTTTTATTGCACCCATAGCACATAACGATAACACAACTCCGGATAAAGCTGAACCAGTTCCTCTGTGTGCGAGAGGGAATAGTTCGCCCAACAGCGCTAATGGAATTGGAGTACAGCCTAAGTTCGCCAATATGAAATATATAACAAACATCACAATAGATATCCAAGAATATTCCTTTGAGATTACATCCCTTGACATCAAAAAAAGATATGTATGTATCAAAACTGTTATCAGAACACCGAAAGCTATAAAACCAGTATAGAAAAGCAGAGTGCGTCGTTTCATGATCTTAACCAATATTGATGACAAAATAGTACTAGAAGTGATAATGATATCAATGCAAAGTGTATAGTAGAAAGTTTGAGATTTGTTCTCTATTATTTCTCCAACTATCTGTAGGGCATAAGCAGGGAATAAATGCCTTCCGCACACCTCCAGCAAGATAATGCTAACTACGACGATCATAAGTGGCTTCAAGAAGTCCTTTTTGGTAAACTTCTCAAAAAACATAACTATTTTTAACATTAATGTTACTTTTTGTTTCGGCTTGGATGATATAATTTTTTGAGCTTTGATTAAAGCTTGTAACTCTCTTGTCGAATATTCACTCTTTCCTTGCAACCAGTAGAAAGATTTTTCGCTTGTCTCAAACTGTTGCTTTGAAGCTAACCAGGCAGGGCTTTCAGGCCAAGTGTAAATTATTAGTAAAGCTATGATAAGAGGAAACGTTGCTTGCATTGCAACTGTTCTCCATGTACAAAAAAATGACCTGATATATGAACAAACATGCTCCCTATATAAACAGAAGCAGTTTTTAAGTTTAAAAATATTCCTCGATACATCGGGCTACTGTATTCTCCAATGATAATTGCTCCTAACGAGATCGTGGCTCCAGTGCTTATTCCGGTCAGAATTCTACCAATCAGTAATGCAGGAATTCCATCGGCAAAGTATATACATAACCAGCCGACTATCCCAGGTAATAGAACCAAAGCGTGTGTTATTTTTCTTCCGTAAACGTCCATGATCGCTGAAGATATGAAAAATCCTAATATACCCGAAAGATTGGCTGTGGACGCTGTAAATAGAAAAAATATATTTTAGAATAAAACTTTAATAAAAAAATATGTTTCTATATATTTTTCTGTTTGCTCGTATTCTCGGATTTAAGGAAATAAGGAATGGTATCTCTTTAAGGTTTGATAGCACTTTTGTTTTCTTCGATGTATCTATCAATCAGTAAACTATTAACATAATAATCATTTGGGAAGAATAACCAATCACCTTTGCAAATTAAAACTGCTTGCCACGGTGCTTGAACTTGTTTTCCAGTTAAATAGTAATGTGCTTTGGAATTTTATTGTAAAACCTAACCTAACCTAGTAAACTCTTGTTAGTTTTGCTAAGTCTGAAACATGGAACTATTAATTTATGTTTATTCGTTGTATTAAAATTATGTTGATCAAGTTCACGTTTATCTAAATTTTTGCAGACATACAGTAAGCTATCAAGAATATATAAGGAGGGCAAGGTTAAGATACTACTTTCCAGAATTTTTTTAGTGATCCCTAGATTCCATATTTGCTCGAACAGCTCTATTTTGTAAAATAAATAAAGTATCTACTTCAGCTGCTTTTGCCCACATCAAAATACCGTAAGACATGAAGCTATGAAAGTAACCAAAGTAGACTAATCTAGCAGTAGCAATATCAGTTAACTGAGGAATCTTACGGACTACAAAAACAGCAGAACTTATCCTTCCTGCTAAAGTTTTTATGTGTGGAGCCATTTAATTATAGCGGTTGACCATAATCTCACCTGATGTTAAATGGTGACGTGATGTGTTTTTAACGTGGGGAATCTATTGATACCCTTCAGAGGGTTATGTGTGATTATATTACCAAATATTTCTCAAGAGAAATGCTGTTAAATTTTTGCCTTCCTTACATATAAAATTGTTATTATCTAGGCTACTTTTGCTATCTAACGAATTTTGGTTATACCTACACTTTAGCTCGCAAAGCACAATAATGTAAATTCAATAAAAGTTATTTAATAAATTTTATAGAGCTTATAAACAGATACATTGATCAATTTAATTATATTATGGAGTATTCTTAGAATACCTTTTTAGATTTTTTAGATAACTTCTTACAATGAAATTAACTAAAAGACTGTAGCGTGAGCCGTGCCCAGATTCCCCAAATAATCCCTAAAATCTGTGGTCTTTATCTCAAGTCTAGTCAGCCTGCTGGTATAATACCGCCCAGAGGAGAAAACAATAGTTCTACAGTAAAAAAGTACAGCGTGCTTGGTATTGCTATCTTATTCTCTGTCACTAGACGTTTCTACCCGTTCATTCATATTCAAAAATCGGTAATAAACCGAAGACAATAAAGTTCTGAACTGTTTTATTTTTACCCATTCTTATTTTACCTTTAGAAGTCCCTAATTGAAAAAAGAGAGTTTGAGTTCAAATGAGGTAGAAATGAAAATTTGCTCTAGGTCAATATGAAATATACGGCATGTAATGGGGCCCAGTCTCCATGGTGTGCAGGGTCTGTGTACGGGTCAGTATACAACGATAGAGTAGTGGGGACGCTACGAACCAGACCATAATAAGGAGACGAAAGATAACGAAACTATATAGAAACAAGTTTTCTTCCTATCACAGCCAAAACCAAATAAATACATGTCTCTTTATCATTACACTTTTTCGTTACATAAAATCAATTCAAAACGAGCCAAAGAAGTTTCACATAAAAAAAATAGCCTGTCTACTATAACTTTCTACAATGAAAGAATTTTCAAAATCGCTTTAGTAGTTATTCTGGCTATCTATAATAAATCATATTTCAATTTTACCTATTTAAGTAATAGGTATAAATGAAATTTCTAATTTTAAACCTGTTAAAAAGATCCGTTTTTATTTACATACATAACCATGAAGAAGTGTGAAGATCAGCTCTGATAGATGAATCTGGCGCTTCGAGAGCTGGAACGAGGCTCGTCGGGAAGCTCAGGACCATGCCTTGCCCTATCATGTTTATCAGAACTGCAGAGACTGTCCAGGCCTGGAATATAAATAAAATATGAAGATATTAATGCTATATCGTTGTAAATAGCAAGATCTTTCTTTTGAATTTACGCATAAAATTTGCCGGACTCGCCCGTTTCTAGACACCAGGAATACCCACTAAAATCCTACGTCCGCACCGGCGAGTATGCGTGTGCCACGAGTCCGTGCGAGCATGAACAGGTCACTTTTTAACTAGGATGTCCAAAAGAAGAGACGCTGTCCATGTGGTCCTGGAATGCACGGATGTAGTCAACCAACGGATAAAAGCCCTCAAGAAAACGAGGTCGCTCCAGGATGCCTGTGATCGCCCCAGGAGGCTACTGAACTTATGAAAGGAGTTGGTCTGGCTCGAGTAGCTTGTTTGTGGCATATAGCTATAGCTATAGTTACTCCGCGTAACTTTGGCTGCCTACTTTTATTTTTCGAAAATAAGTTGGGTTCCACATAAAAAAAATTAAAAACACAAGAAATTGAGGGTGGTAGCTACCCTGGTGGGCATTATAAATATCTAACGTTTATATTAATGTTATTATATGTATAATGTAAATTAAATATAACGATTGTAAATAAGATCATATATTTTGTGCGTTTTGGCAATTAAGAAAAGAAAATTAACAAAACCATTTGTTATTATTTAATCGTAAACGATACGTCACAAGTTATGATATAAATCAATTAGTAGAAGAGGTTTTCATTAGAGTGAGCTTTACAGTAATTTTACTAATTTTAAAATAATTTTGTTATAATTATAATATTATTAATAAATACTGTAATATATTATATCATTTATACATAAAACGATTTACACCTTAGTGATTGTAAAAACATATAAGTAAACAAATATATATATTAGTTAATAAAGGAAGTATACATGTTTATATATAATTTAAACGCAAATTATGCCAACAAATACATATAAATAATTAGATATTTAGTTATATTGACGTTGTATTCAGCATTACCGGAAAAAAAAACCCAAACAATAATTAGGAATCATTCAAGTATTGTCTGGCAACAGACAGACACTAACACACCGAAAGAAGAAGAAGTAATGTTTTACGACACAATCAATTGCAAAGTATGTAATTTTACTTTGTACAATGGTCTATTTAACTTTCAAAGACATGGCAACAATAGAAAGCATTAATCAAGCGTTTTGTTTTTTGAATAATGTTTAAAAAAAGGTGAATTTAAAACAAGATGATTATCTTGTCAGTGCACGCGATGATCCGTGCGGATATCAACTAACATTTGAACGGAATAATTAATTTTCTCCAGAAAATCTCTTCATTGAATAACGTTAAATATTAGTAATGGTTTTGCTACACAGCAAGCGAGTCGTTGCGATGCCAACGCAATGTTTCTGTAGGATACATCGTGTTAAAGAGAGCCAAGCGTGAGCCATGCGCGATATCATCCATAATAAAATCACGCTAGCGTCCGGACCCTCCCGCTGTGTGTCGAAACAGTAAACTATTTTTGAAGTCAAAACCTCTCAAGCGGCGTTAAGCGATTCTTCGGTAGGGGACAAAACCTACAAATTCGCTTTACCAATGCTATGACGTCAACGTCATATGACAGTATGTCAAGTATAAGAGATGGCTTTTAAATTTATACTTAGGCAGCCTATCATATGTTTTGATTATGAATAAATCGTTTGAAAATATGTTATTACATCTATTGGCGAAAGATGTAAAAATTAGATAAATGTTAGGTTGTGTTAATAATTTCTATTAACAAATTAATAATTATGAAATGTGCAGTTTTTCCAAAATTTCGGGTTGTTACTTCTGTAAGCACTTTCGATGGCTTTTCAACTTCAAATATTTCAAAAAAACACATTTTTTTTTCAACTCTTACCCTCCCAAGTGCTTGAGGTGGATAAGAAAAAAGTCCTTGTGACTCCTTTTAACTCAACTATAGCCTATCATTGTGGAAAATTCTAGGCTATATATTTCATTCACATCATGGTCTATCGAAACAACAATTTACTAAAAAAAATACCAAAAAAATTATACTGTGAAAACTTTCGTCTATCCTATTATACACTACTAGCACTAGCTGTGTGCCTGCGGCGACGCCCGTGTTTCATATATTCTTCACTGCGTTTTATTTTTTGTTATACGGAACTCTAATTTTTTTTCTAATAAGATAAATTAAAAATATTCTCATAAATTCAAGCTCTTTTCCGTAAAACTGTGCATTGAATCAGATTTTATTCAATTTTGTATGAGTTTTAATTATTTTACGCGGGACCCTAATTATTTTCCAAAATTAAGTATCCAAAGTTACCCGAAGTAATTTCAGCTATCTACCAAAAAAAGACCCGTCAAAATCCTTGTGTCCGTTCCGGAGATTACCCGGAACAAGCAACATATTTTTGGTATAGGTATCGTATATACATTCGTATCCACTTAGTAAAAAAAAATTACATGACATTACAAACCGACACTTCAATTTTATTTATTAGTATAGATTGTATAAAAAATAACCACTATCTGTCCGTTAGTTGGGCTATAACTGGACAAGTACTGAACCGATTTATATCGAAAAATAGGCAATTAAATATATTTATATCATTTTAGAAATGTTTGACTGTCTGTCTATTTTTTGTTTGATCAGGCAACACTGTGAAAGTACGAAGTATATTTAAAAAGTTAAATAATATTATTATAAATCATATTCTGGACCAACATGATATTTTTATTAATTACTTGCTGTGTACCGGCGGCTATGCCCGCGTTTCATATTTTTTATACGGAACCCTAATTATTTTCCTTAATTTTTTTGGTACTAAGATAAAGTAAAATTATTTATCACAAATTCAAACACTTGCCAGTGAAACGATGCGTTGAATCGCATATTATTCGATATCACTTGAGCTTTAAATTTTTTTACGCGGATCCCTAATTACTTTCGAAAAACAAAAATAGCCTATGTTACTCGGAGTAACTTCAGCTATCTAACAAATAAAGTCCCATCGAAATCGATTCGGCCGTTCCGGAAATTACCCGGAATAAACAGACAGACAAAAATGTAAAAATTGTACTTTTGGTATAGGTATCGAATATACATTCAAATGTACTTATTTAGTAAAAAAAATGAACATTACAAATAGACAGTTTGGTTTTATTTATTAGTATAGATAGTTTGAGGAATAAATTATTTCAATTTTCACTTCTATTATAATAGTACAGACTTAGGTACTATAAAATTATAAAAAAAAAGGAAAGATTTGTTTATTTGTAATCGATAAACGCTGAAACAAACGAACCGATTTTGATAATTCTCCACTATTAGAAAGCTACTACATTGACAGTGAGTAACATGGTGCTATATTTAGCACAGCCGGGGCAGGACGCAAATTTAAGATTTATAGAGAATCATGTAATATATACTTATAGTGAAAAGCATCGTTTGGTGGACATCGGGTGTTTGATGACTGTGACCGTCGTTCGATCGACATCAAGTGACGGTCGTGACCACAGTCAGAGAATATCAATTTATGGTGGCCTACGTCGATCTACCAATGTCTACGGATAATGATAATAGTGTATCGTTCTTAGAATTTAGTGGTTGTCATGATTTAGACTATGTCAAACGATAACGGTCCCGTTGATACACTTATACCCAATGATCCTGGTAACCGTTGGAAGTGACAGTCACCATAACCGAATTTAAGCCGGTTGATAGACAGGACCATCAGTTGCTAGGAATCGATCGACTGTCACTATTGTCGTAAGTATGATTAGAAGGCATTAGCTACTTCTTAGTGGGTGTCCTTTTTATGTCTAAGGCCTAAAACAGATTTTGACAAAACGGGGTAGATTGCTTTCAGAAGACGAATATAGGCTGCATATTGTATGAATTTCACAAGGCGAAGTCGAGGGCGCAGCTTTTCTTTTTTTTCTTACACGGATTAGGCACCGTGCTTTAACCACAATCACATCTGATGTTAAGGTGACGATGTGATCCAGGATGGTAAACACACTAAGCCTAGAAGTATTGGTTCTCAAGTGAGGATGCCGGAACACATCTATTGATATTTGGCGACAGGTTTTCTAACATGTGTGTGGTATCTACTATTTTAAAATGCCCTACCACTAAGTTAGGTTTCCTCACAATGTTTTCCTTCACCGAAAGCTCAGGATGATTTTAGAGTTGGATAGGAGGATTTGAACCCGCTTCCATTGACGCGAAATCCGACCGCACAACCAACTAAGCCATCATCGCTTCAAAAGCTATCCTTTATATATATATGATTATAATACTTTAGTATTACAGACGAAAATACCAATGCTCATGTTAATGTCGATTTCATGCGCAATTATCTAATTTCCCATTCACTAAATAAAATGTATGGTATTTAAAATTATTACCTGTTTCAAAACTGGTGTCAATTCTGGAGCGGCCATATTGTATAATGATACGTGTACGATTCAAAATATGTTTAACGCATTCATAAATTAAAAGTAATAAATATAACAAACGACAGTCCGCGATAGCACCTGCAAATAAATAAAAGTGAAATAAACTTATGGTTGCCATAAGTTCAATATTTATTATGAATCAGTTACACTAGAAATTTTAAGGTTAATTCTAACAGGATATAGGTATTTAAAAAAAATCACGATGATTAATTTTATTGGAGTTGGCTTATACTTTTAGACTTCGTTCACGTGTCTTATCAAATGTCCTGAATTTGTTTAGGTCTTCATTAACTATTATTAACCAAATGATACCTGCATCCGGTACGCCAAATTTTATATAAATCAATAAAGTCCTTTTTGAGTATTACATTTATTGAGTTTTAAATAACTTTTTCAAACACACCAAACGCTAATTAACATCTATTTTTATAGGCACAAAATTTAACGCATAAGATCGATCGACCTATTTTTGTGTTAAAAAACGAAAAGATTCTTTTTACGGATAATAAAAATAATTTGTAAGGGTGGGTAAAAGAATCGACTATTTTTTTACTGTTACTAGACACCTCTAGATTTTTTTTTTTTCAAATATGAGCTTTTAATTTTAATAGAAAGGTGATCTGCCATACAGTTAGCCGTTTTTTCTTCAGTATTAGAAAAAAAAATCATCTCTCTATTAACAATACATTAAAAATATCTGTTCTTGTGTACTTGTAGGAAACTTAATGCTCTGCATAAAGCTTGCTTATAATATTTTCGTAAACCTTACCGTTTTAAAAGATTTTATTTTAATTTTAAAGGTTGAAGTTTGTTTATTTTAAGACAAATTTCGTTTTTTTCCTTATGAGTTTTTTATAACTTGTTAGCAAAAAAATATGATGAAATGCGCAATTCATAGGGTTGTAGGGAAATTAATTGCTCTACAAAAATGATCTCTTATGATTAGTCGATTAAATTAAGCGTTTAAAAGATATTAATCCTCAAACTTCAATGCACACCAATTTTAACAGTTTTTGTTTAAAAATTTGGAAAGTTTTCATTGAAAGTACGACTTTCAAGGAGATTCCGTTCTGGAGATAAGCAGAAACGTACAAAAATTAAAATTGTGTTTTTGGTATTAAGTAAAAAATTTAGTAAACAGTTGTTATTTTGATATTACAGGCACTTCAATTTTATTAATTAGTATAAATTTAGTGTAGTTTCCACTGAAGACTGTACCGGTATGCGATGCTAACAAAATTAATTGTTGAAACACTGTATATTCAGAAAGTTACTAAAAATAATCACTTTATAGATATGATGAATTTTTTTGTGTATTTTTTTTATGTTTACTACATTTGTAACTATATTAAATAAATAATACACGACTTTATTCTAATGGGAAAGAACGACGACTGATTGTCATATACTATAATTGGTGCACGTGTTATGTGCCGACATAACAAAAAATGTAACGCACACGAAGCTAAAGTGATGGACAAAAAAAAAAACCTGATAATAATTAAAACATCATTAATATGATATTTAGTGTTTTTACTAGCTGTTCCCGCGGCTCCGATCGTGTATCAATTTTCTATCCTGCACAATTCTCAGGAGTTTCATTTATTTTCTTGAAAAGAAAGTAGCCTAAGTTACTCCTTGTATTTTCAGCTATCTACCAGAAGTCCGGTAATAATCGGTCAGTTGTTACGGATATTAGCAGAAACAAACAAATAGAGAGACAGACATAAATTATCAAAAGTATATTTTTGGTATAAGTAGGTAAGTTTACCTTTTGCACTTTGATAATATAGACAGACACTTCCAGTTTATCTAATTACATAGATGTAAACTGACGGCCGTGTTAGTTTAGGTAGATCCTTCACGTTAATTTTGTTATACGCGTATCTATGTCAATGCTAATAGCAGTGGCTGTCAAACTGAGGGACGCGGGTCGCATGTGGTCCTCGGCCGGTATTTATGCGGCCCGCGATGTGTTTAAACAATTTTGGCATAACACAACTTCACTCATAATAACACTTTATTGTAGCTCTTAAGGAGACATGCGGTCGGAAAAGTAGGTATTACAGAAATATATTGCTATCGCGTTCCACCCCAAAGAAAGAATTATAAAACACGAAAGGGACAACTACAGCTCAGGCTGATTTTACCTATACAAAATAGACAAAAACATCACTTACTACCCTTAATAGTACCCTATTTCCTCCTCCAAAACTGAGCCGAATTTTAATTTTCTTTTAGTTTTATTTGGCTATGCCTGCACGTTTTGCTTTTTTACATTTTAATCACTTTTTTTTTTCATTTTCAAAGGCTCCTAGTTTCTACAATAAGTAATTTATGGAAAAAATCAAAACGTAAGGGCATGGCGGTAGTGCAAATATATTATTTGGAATAAAATATTTACCATAATGCTATAATCCAGGGAGGAAACAGAGGACTAAGTTTATACGGAATAATTGCCGCTATGATATCCTCTTAATAACCGATTATTTTTAAATTAACTGCAAATTCGTTTTTCAGATGCTTTGAAATCAATGAATAGTTAGTGAATTAGGTTGTCAAAAAATGACTTTCTAGGTTGTTAATGCTGTACAAAATCTATGGGGAATTCGCGTTTGTTAACTTATTAATATATGTTAATTAATAGATGTTATCAACTACCCAATCCATAAAAGTGCGGCCCGCAGTTGTACCTCACATTGACCTATATGGTCCTTGAACAGAAAAATGTGACGACCACTGGTTTAGATTAGGTGGCTGGCTTTCTACAGTGGAACCACGCTACAGTTGCTATCACCAAAATATGTAGCTGTGACACATTAATCTAACCTATTTGAAAGGTATGATGGCAATACTCACTGATATGAAAACAGCGGTCAATTATAGATCACCGTTTTGTAAAAAAACGACATCGAAAAATATCTCTTTCCTGTCATTTTTAAAAGACTTAAATCCCTTTTATTTGTTATGGTTACCCAAGTATCATAAAAACTCAGATACAGTACATTTAATATTTAATATCCTTATCCTCGCTTTAATATCACTTTATACCCTAGCTTTTCCAAATGTGGTATCTCTCTTAAAAAAATCTTTTCAGCTCATGGCTACAGGCAATCGGCTCCTTATATAGCGTCTTTGTATTCAAAAATTTAAAACCGATTAAATTTGTAATTACTTTGTATTTTTCCTTTATTTTCCAATGCGAACAATATCTGCAAACAATCAAAACTGGCAAGACCCTTTTCCGGAATGGAATCAGGTTGGGGTTCGTCTTGACCGAGCAGAAGCTCTTCGATTTCTTTAACATACGTTTTGGACCTGGGTCATAGGGTAGAATTCTCTATACATTACCTCTAAACCTATGAATATTTAAGAGAAATAATGCAGAGATAATTTAAGAGAAATACGACCAGAGCCACCGGTATAGGTAGTTTTTATAAAAGAAACTATAACAGTGTAGATAAATCTTAATGTTATTTTCATTATGTTTGTCATCCATCACCCGTGACAAATGCATTCATGATAAATTCTTTTTAATTATCAACGGCATGGTACTAATTGGTTTTATTTCTTTACCAATATAACAATTAATATTTAAATTGTTTATTTTTAAATGGATGTTTTATGTATGGAATTTAAATTGATTATTAACTTGTGTGCAGAAAATGTGGAAGCGAGAGGTGTACCAACAAAATTCTTATACACGATTACAATATTAAAATATCTTACTTTTACAAATGCTAATACAATTCTAATATATAGATATTGATTCTCATTTAGCGTACATTAATAGTTTGAATAATTGCACATCAGCATGTCAATGACATTATATGAAATGTTTATCCAAGACTTGGGTTTATATGTAATTGTAGTATTTTAGTCAGCATAATGTTTCGCAACATAATTGTCATTGCATTAATTACGTGTTGAATAACTTAAAACCGGTAGATCATTATAATTGTAATTCTACACCAGCGCGAGGTCAATCACGTGCAAATTTTGCGACATGTTGATTGACAGTGATTTTCGTGCGACTCATTATATTGATAACTAGCTGTGCCCGCGTTTTCGCTCGCGTGGAATTCAGGCGTCCCGTCCCGACTGCCCACTGCCACTAAGTTTTGTTGGACAATGTTTATTTTGTATACTATACTATACATACATTTTATATTATGTCGTTTTGTTCAATTTCAATCAGTCCATCAATTTTTTATTCTCGAATAAGACTAAAACGCATTAGTCAGAAACTATTCTTTCATACTAAAGTCGCCGCGTGTCATTCAAATTACTATCACTTTTGATTGAGAGGACCGATTTTAACGAAATAAAGTTTTGATGTTATTCCAAGATATTATGCTTTATAAATTATCTTTCTGAATTTTTAAAATAAACTTAGTAGTTTCTAATTGATATCAAACAAACAGACAGACAGACAATTCTAAAAATTATAGAAATTTGTTTAATTACATATTTTTAGTCCCTTGCAATACACGTGACACGTGAAGTTTACAATTTTATTATTAGTATAGACTAGCTGTGCCTGCGACTTCGCTCACGTGGAATTCAGAAATTATATTCTCTCGTTCCGTCCCGCCCCGATGTTTTTTTTTTAAACTATCAAAATGTTTCCTGACGAAGACTCTGAAACGATGATGGCGGAGCGGGTAGTGCGGCCGGATGCAGGTATGATCCCGTGTCGCCTCAGGAAGGCGGCGGACGGCACCGTGGGGTTTTAGTAGGTATTTCCAAGGGCGAGTCCCACATACCCCCTGCCAACTTAACCGGGGACAATTTACTCCTCGCTTAAGTTGGTAGGGAGATGCGTAAATGCATTTCCCCAAGGAAAAAAATAAAAGGGAATTTAAGGCTAAAAAATAAAAATACATATCATTTAATGCCCTTATAACGTTTATTAATAACTTAAGAAAAATCAGTTTCAAAACAAATACTTAGAGTAGCTTTAATATTAACCTATAAAAACTCGTTCGCCGATTTTTTCACCTCCTTACTCTCAGGCCCCGTTTGTGTGATAGATATCTTCCGTTCACCTTCCAACGTTTTAGGCACCTTCCTCTGAGCGACGACGTGAGGTGAAGCTGTAAAGGCCCTTCCGGTCAATAGCGTCAGCTAATCAGAAATAAAAAACTTTACGACGCTTTGTAATTTATTTTTCTCAAACATGCATGGAGTTATTGTCATTATTTTTGAAAAAAGAACACACGAAGTGTCGAATTTATGGACAAAGAAAATCAAATCCATTGAAGGAGATTTTTTGAATTTGGAACATTACAACGCTCCAGCAACGATTGCGCTATCTATTAGAATTGTGTAGAAACTTTGCGAAGCCCGAGATATCCAACTCGCGGGCTGCATTATAAATGTTTATTTCAGTATAAATGAGTTTACATAATATTTAAAATGTTATTAATCTATTACAATTTAACTTATTGAAATAAAATAACGACCAGGAAAACCTAACTCAGTAAAAATATTTTTATTTTATTTATTTGGTAAACACACAGTAATCAAATACATATCTGAAATTACATAACACATTCAAGTTTCCACTAAAATTTTTAATAATGAAAGTATCAATTTTAATACTTTTGTAATTACAACCTGTAATATTAAGGCAAACATTACAAATTTAAAACTTTTCTCAGGATTTTTTAAAAAGATTTATAATTTAATTGGTTGAATAAGATCGAATGCTGATATTTTTATGATAATCTATACCTACACTACTAATATTTACTATTACTAAGTAATAATAAATAAAATTGAAGTGGCTATAATATCAAAATAACTTTTACTAAATAGATGTCAAGGTATATACAGTACCTAAAACAAATACACAAATATTAAAATGTATGTTTGAACGTTTATTTCTAACTAATCACGGGAGCGACTGGACGGATTTTGGCGAGACGAATCTATAACAACTTTTATTCCTCAAAATAATTCACCGGTTTATATATCTTCAATTTTTATTTCTTTAAGTATTATAAGAGAACATGCCGACGGCACGTTTCTTAATTAATTTACCTTTACCTTACCGAACCATAACATTATAACCACCTGAATCACAACAACCGTACACTTGTGAAAACTCTATCATAGTGATACCGCATTCCAGAGTCAAGAATTACCTCTGGGTAGTAAGTAATATGGCTTATAGGCAATAGTTATTTCAGATGTATGCCAATATGTTGATGATGGTGGTTCCCAACTATCTGCGGTCACCATCGTAGATAAAGTAGTGATTAAATGAAGTGCAGTCGTTTGTCGAGCTAGAATATTTATTTGTTTATTTTATTTATTTCTTCAAAAGAATGGCCAGTGGTCAATACACTACATTAAATTAGATTAATTTAACAACATATAAAACAATTGTTATTGTATTTGCCTTTTAAAGCCACCACCGCATGCATAAACAGACAGACAGAATGTCATTGCCTTTTTTAATATGTAAAAAATTGTTAACTACATGTTATTTCATTTAAATATATCTAGTTAGATTTAATACTCGCTTTAAACCACCAATTCTAATATAAGTATCAGTACTTATTTATTTTAATAATAAATTAACATTTGTAATGGTCATTACCTTTATTTTAATCCATTATTTATAATATATGTTTCACTTTATAGCATAATAATAACATAATTTTAGTAGTATCGAACTTAATCTTAAGTATCATCTTAACCCCGTTTACGCCAGCTTTCCATTGTTTTCCTATTGTCTTATTTTTATGGGTAATCGACATATTCATATAGTATAGGTATTCGGTTTCATGTAAATGCTTTAAAATTCTGTAAATGAGTACTACATTTTGCAACGTAAATATGAATGGCCAATTACTATATTCTGACAAAGCAGGTGCGAAATTAAAGTTTATTTTACATAATTAAATGAATCTTATTATTCGTGTCAGTTAATAACAAAAAATTAAAAACTAATTGCAATATTGCAACTTTAAGATTGATGAATAAAAATTTGTAGCGGGCCTCGACTTGAGCTCGACCGTAAAGAACGTTATTTTACATTACACTAGATGGCGTTTACTGTGTTTCACTACTTCAAATAGGTACACGAGAATGTTCTAAAACTGTTCACCTATTATCAAGTAGTAAAACTACATTCGTTTTATGATTCACGTGACCCATAATATTTTTGTATAAAAATACTAGATAGCGGTAAAAACAGTTTTGATCTTTGATCAAAAGAATGCAAAATTTTATATTTTATATCATTTAGTTTTAGCATAAGAATTTGTACAAGAATTAATCTGAAACACAAATGTTATGACATTTTAATCCCTGCCTTTTTTCAAGGTAATAAAGTGCTGAGAAATATGAATTTATATATGAATATTTATAATACCATTTTAATGTTAATTATGATACTATATGTAACAGAGTGTCTATTTACGTATTAACTATCCAGTTCCAAAAAATGTATTAATATAAAAAACTAAATTAAAAAATATATAATATAAAAATTATAATATAAAAACGGAACATGTAAATTGTTTCATGTTCTACATGTAATGTTATGGATGTAAAATGAGTGTTTTCATAATATCAGTGTATGCTTACCTTAATTTATAATGTACTCTGACTAATCATCTCGCTTCACTCCACTCTTTTCGGCTTACTTAAAACTAGTTTAGTTTGCTCTTTTTCTCATGCTATTTTATAATGATAAATGTCTTTATAAAATATATTTTTCTCTCTTTTTAATTTAAGTTATTATTGTGTTACTATATACAATTTACTCTGTGGTAGATGCTGATGCATCTCCCTTAAAGCAATCCAGATGGCGTTGTATAACGACTCGACAGCGCTGTGCAATGAAAATAGTATAATAACTTTACCAGTAAAATAAACTACTAAATTTGCTAACAACAACTCGTATTAAAATCTATAATTTTCCTGATATATATTTCCTAACGAATAAACCAGTAATGCGCCATCTGCTCAACTCACATATAGTTCACTTAAGCTTAAACACAGAACGATGGATAATGCAGCAGAATTCAATCGCGGCTCGCATAATCCATTCCATTTACGGTACCTATATCAATAAATACAAGCTATGTACAAGCTATGAATCATATATTAGTGTGTCATGATTCCTTAAAAATTGTCTTGTTAGACAGAAATACGAAATAATGTTGACTTGGCGATAACTTTATGTTTATTGTAAATCTCATCAACTGAAAACAGATTTAGATTTTTGTGAATATTTTTTATTATTGCTTGAACAGTAAAGTAAAATATATTTCAGTTTCAAATATTGTTATAGAATAAGAGTTCGGAGCAAACAGGCCAGTGCATTCAAACATGGTCCTATTTGTTTCTATCATGTGACTAATCACAATTTTAGAAATATATTACCCACAAAATATAAACCCTTTGTTCGTCCGTGTTCTGTTTGTATATTTATAATTACAAACAAAACGACTCCGCAATAAAACATTTAAAACTGCGACCCGTTCGTTGGAAGCCACTGTCATCTGGAAGTTTCTATACAGTGTTTGTGGAGCGTACTCGGACTATCGTCAGTTTGAAGATAAAGACGCGAAAGCTACCACAAAGCTACGTCGACTTGCGAATAATTGCGAATAAATTAATGCAACGTGGTAAAGAAATTTTGATTCCGACGTAATTGCTTACCGATATTTAACGGACTTCAAAATGGAGGTAATCAATTCGTCTGTATGTTTGTTACTCGATTTCTCCGGAAGGAGTACATTTCCGAGGTGGTCCCATTTCTACCAGGTCAGGATCTGATCAGTGGAACTCAGGCAAATTGAGAAAAACCCGAATATTATAGACACACGTGTTTCATATATTCGTATTCAAAGCTATGAAGTACACTTCACAACTATACCTAAAACTACATACTTATACTAAAAAGTAGAAAAAAAACTTTTTAAATTAAAAACAAAACAGACTTCAGAAGAATAAAACTATAAAAATGCACTAAAAGTCAATAAATAATTATGCTTCGTTAATTTTGGAGTCGGTGCCAGCTAGAGTTAACCAATGTAATCGTTAACAAATGGAAATAACTGTCTAAACTATATCACAATTACACATAAGCTAAATAAAGGATAAGCTAAATAAGGTGATTTTAAAGAACAATTAAACAAAACTGAATAAAATTAGCGAAGTATTAGCTGGCACCGATTTCAAAATTAACGAAGTAGATTAATAAAGAAATTATTGATTGACTTATTAGTGTGCATTTTAATAGTTTATTATTTTGAAGTCGTTTTTGTTTATAATTAAAAAAGTTTTTTTACCGAGTTCAGTTTTGAAAATGTCACTAATACCGACACTTATACTGTTTCTGTTTGTGTATAAGAATGTTCGTCCCCGGAGCATTCAAATCACCATTTCGAATCAGCGCTCACTCCAGAGTACTGGGTAAGTACGACAATTTGCTCGATGGTGAACAGTGACTACTATCTCCCATGGCGCCATATCACAGCTATCGCCTTGGACCTTAGCACCAGTATGAAAGTTCGAGTTCGAGTTCGACAAGTTCGAGATGAATTCGGACGTGCAGTATTTTTCGCCAGAGGGGATATCAGTGAAGACAGTGGACGGATATGTAGTGGTAGAGGATATACACGAAGAAAAAAAAGTCGAACACGGGTAGATATCACGGCAGTTTACGCGGCGCTACACCCTGCCATTGAGTGAAAAGGTTAACGGTGATAAGAACTAGTTGGCTGTAAAAGTATTTAAATAACTTATAGATATGAATATAAAACGTGTGTTAAAAAAAAATATTTTGTGTTCATATCAGGATAGCGTTGCCTACGGTCCAGTTTTCCTAGGAATTAATCTATTTTCTTAAATATTTCAGGTTTCACTGAAATGGAAAGAATGTTTTAATACTTGAGAGTACAATTTTTTTGTTATGATGGGGCATGTAGTTAAAGCTACCATGTACCGGGTTCACCTTATCCAGAATATTACCAAGTGATTATTAAAGTTTTGTTTTTGTAATTTATTACGGTTCTGAATACAAATTCTTAGTCTCTCCGTGTTATTTTTTATAGAGTTTATCTTCCTTGCGGGCCAGGCTCTGATTTCATATTCCAAGAGTTGGTAATCTTCTTCTTCAACTTAACTGAAATGCTACTCGTATATTTCCTGTCTTCTTTTTAAACTGGAATGCTCTCAGTATTTCCACCTTAATGTGTAGAGTACCCATAAAAATGAGACAATAGGAAAACAATGGAAATCTGGCGTAAACGCCAGGTTAGCGCTCATGGGGTTAAGCTTCTGTCACTACAAGATGGCAACTGTATACATAACATAATAAAATTACTGGTTGCCACAACCACGCTTACAATATAATGCAGTGCCATTAGTTATTATTGTATTTTGAATTTGTTATAAATAACTACATAAAATTATTTAAAACGGGTGTTATTTATTTACCTTTTTATCTATATAAGTAATGTAAATATTTATTTATTTGAAATATACCATGATTTTGAGTAATATACATAACATAGCATAAGCTCACGACTGTTATCACCGAAGGGTTAGGCAGAGGTGAAATAGTGAACTACCCACATTTCGCCGAGCTTAGTTCCGTCCCAGATGTGACAGGGATCGAGCCTGTCGCTATATCGGGCACAAATTCCAGACTTTGGAATGATACTGAGTAGAAAAACTCAATATCATTTGATCCGACCCGGGGATAAAACCCGAGACCTCAGGACAACATTCGTACCGTAATAAAACTGCGCCACCGAGGCAGTACTATACAAAAAGCATACTATACAGCAATATACAAAAAGACAGAAATGCAAAAACACTGCAGTATACATTCCTAAAGTCAGTATATTATTTTATTGTAATTCGCCTATTATACAATCGTCAACTAAAATAAGATCTTATATGACAGAGATTATGTAAATTTTAATATGTACTAAGAAAATAATGATTAAATAAAACGCTAACATTATGATGATTGATGAATAAAAATGTTACTTTTAAAAATCGGTAATTTAATTGGTTTGATTATTTTATAACTCGTAAAGGTAAAGGTATATTTCAATAATTTTTCGAGGTGTTTTAATATTTTATAAAGATATTTCTGATCATACTAGAGAACAAATTTAAGCGGGCTCTAATTTTAGTTAAGAAAACATTGTAATAAGTTATGCTTAAAAGATGTGTATCTAGTAGCCGTAAAAAATTTAAAAAAAGACTCATACGTATGATATGGCAGAGTTGCCAACCAGTATAACAATTGTGAGGGTGTACGATAATTTAGCTTGAACGATATACAATAACGAATGTCTAAATTATGCTAAATCTACGCTAATATTGAGCAACAAATAAAAAAAACATCAAGGTGCAAAAAGTGAGAAAGCAAAACACGCTTATTCTGGTTACGAAATTAACGAATACCAGCAGACTAGTTTTTGTCCCTCTTACAGAAAAACTTGGGTAAATAAGTAAGTTTGGTCTCGACTATGTTTTAGCATATCTCGGTCTTGTTTGTTAACTTGAAGGTCACTTATGTTTCTGAACTATGTAGTATGCTGGTTTAGATACTTTGTAAAAGTTATATATCAGTATTATTATTAAGGACTTGGTAGGTTTATTAATTTTATTTGGTAATATATTTTTCAATTTTATTTAAGTGTCAAACCTAAAGAAGCGCCGAAGTAGTTTATTGAAATTAATAATTGTTTTTTTTGTAGTAGTAGAAGCTCGGCAAAGTGAAGGCATAATGCCTGATGGTAAGCACATTGCAATCCTGAAACAGTGGCGACTGGCGAAAGATCGGTTATCCATCATTAGTTATCCCTGTAATGCCGGCCTGCTCAGATATCTCTCACGCTACGTTAGAAGAATGCGATGCTACAGGAAGGGGGATTTACAGTTTTCTATGGGCCAATGCCTAAAAAAAGTAAATTGCTGAAGTTAGTGAAAAATTATGATTCTATTTAAAATATTACAAGAACATTCTTCTATATACTATTAAATTATGTCAAAAGTTGTTTTAAAAGAAGTTAAGTAGTCATTTTTGTTTTCTAGTTTTATACTTTTTTCTAAAAACGACAATTTTCTAGTCAAATACGAAAATTTGTCATTTAACTGCTTGCAACTCTGTTGGATAGAGATGCTTATTATTAGAAAAGTATCGATGTCAATATCGGTAAGTATACGTTAATGTATAATTAACATAAATAAAAACATGAATTTTTAGAGTAATCAATGTTTTCAATCAATCAAACAGTTTGATTTTTTTATTATTAAATATAGTATCAATAACAACATAAAAAATTGCAACAAGATACTTTTAAAAATTATGAAATGTTCCATACACACATATTTTAAAGAATAATGTTGACAGATTTTTGTTGTTTATATTTTTTCCTTTATTGAACTTTTAAAACAGTGGACGTCATGCGCTACTGAACTTTTTTGCCGATTGTTTTTAGCTTCTGGATAAGTAGTGCAAGTAAGACTTTTCTTTAAATCTAAAGAGTCTTGTTTTTAATCTCAAATATTTATATTTAAATGAATCATAAATTTACTGAAGAATAAAATCAAATTAAATACGAAAATTAATTTGTCACTCACTTTGTCTCACACTTTTCAGACAACTCATATCAAAAGTATTTGAGATTGATCGCGTCAGCGTGCTTTCTTGTCGCGAGGAAGAAAGTTTCTACCCCATAACTTTTATCTGGAAGCAGCAATATATGGTGTTCTTTTTGCCACGAGACCTCCTTAAAAAGCAATAGACGCCCCCGGTGTTTTAGTAACATCCATAAATATTGATTAACTCTGATATTAGGAAGTAGTCCAAAGTTCGATTTACATTTTAAAAATCGTTCGAATGTTTCAGATTTTATATATTTATTAATTTTATATTTTGAAGTTTACAGTACCTTCAAATTTTACTTTTTTTTTACTAGAATTTATTAGTAAATTTATAAGTATTATTTATTAGTTGGAAATACTAGCGTAGTTGTTAAAATATCGGCGTTTTCACTTTATCATCACAACATCGATATTTCAAATACTTTGACTAATATCGATCGTCCCTACTGCTAGACAGTTTAGTTTGTTCGTGTCGCCATAGTGCTTGTCACGAAAGTATAATTTCACTTTAAGTCAGCGAGCTTGTGATTTTTTTATTATAATATTACTATTTTTTTTACAGACCATAGTGTAAGTGAACTGTGATTGAGCGAAACAGTTTTAAAACGTTAATTTTTTCTGTGATTTCTTTTAGTGTAACATAATAAAGTGACAATGTCAGATAATTCGAAATTGACTGACGAAGAACTGGTCGAGATCCGTGAACAATTCTCACAGGTATTGTATCTACTTTATAAATATAAATAACTTTGTTTTATTAAATATAGTGCAGAAGGAATCAGCGTCATCTTTAATTTATTCCTGTTTTCCTCAACGGAACCGCGTGTGGTCTGTCTTGACATCGCAAAAATCGTGCTTCATATTTATTTTGACGTAGCAAAATAATGCCATTTTTATAATATCCCTATATTGCTTATAGTTTATTCAATTGAAGTCAAGTTATACTTACTTATTATTCAAAGTTATTATTTATCTTCAGAAATTAGCATTAAATTATTAAAACTAGACAGTTCCAGCCACTATTTACTTATTTGTGTTAAAATATTAGTTCTTTGTTCATTTTCTGATCTTGAATGGCTAGAAAATCCTAGCTTATATTAGCCAATAAATTATTAATGTATGTAAGAAAAAGTAGACAACCTCAGTAATTTTTCAGACAAAGAAAACAAAAAACAACAGGTGATTCAGTTTTGATTCCTAGATATTACTTGAATAATACTTTTGTGCTGGTTATAACTTTTTAATACATCTGTTTATCCAGCAGAAAGTTATAATGCCACCTGTATGTTCTAATCTGTAGTCTCCTTAGATTCAAAAGAAACATGTGTTCAGTAACATGAGCTATGATTTAAGGAGAAATTTTATGACTATGATAATAATTTTCTTTAAACATTAATTAAATTTAAAAGAAGACTTAAAACCCATTAATATCTTCCATAATTTTGTTTTTATGTGTAATATACCCTTGAGCCATAACCCTGGCATTAACACCAGCTTTCCATTGTTTTCCTATTGTCTCATTTTTATGGGTAATCAACATATTAAATAGATATCTAAGGATTAATTAATTGTTTCATTTAAAAATTAATCTAAATTCAAATACAAAGTATTTTTTTTTAATCTAAGATTCAAATTTTATTCACTAATATATTATTTCAAGTTGAAATTGTATTTAGCATAATGGTAGCTTCAGTTTTATCTTTGTGATGATATGTACTTTCAGGAGATTAGCTATAGCCTATATGTATGTTAGGGTGCTAATTATATATGTCTTCATATACTTAATTGTTAGGATATGTGATTCCGATGTTTGTTTGGAAATAAACTGCAATTTACCAGAGTTACTGTTACTTAAGTTAGCTTTACATTAATAATAGTGTGTTTTACCCCCTGTAATTATATAAAAATAAAAACAAGTATCATTGAAAGTATCTTATAACATGTAATGTTTAATTAACAGCTGTTTAATGTGTCGAGTACCCATAAAAATAAGACAATAGGAAAACAATGGAAAGCTGGCGTAAATGCCAGATAAGTGCTCGAGGGGTTAATAAAATACCATTATATATATATATATATATATTTACTTGATTAGGTAAATTCAGTCAAAGAAGGCTTTTACCGATTATTTTACACTTGATTTAACAAGATATACAAAATATTCTCTGATTACTGCCTATCTGTGCCTCATTGATAACAAATTATTTAATCTTATAGCAAAGTAAGATAAGGGTCCATTGATATAGGTATAGAGCTCTATATTTGTTTGTGTTTGATTGTTGTGGAACATTATAAATTTGTCATTAGCACCTTGAGCACTTACCTGGCGTTTATGCCAGCTTTCCATTGTTTTTCTATTGTCATGTTTTTCTTGGTATTTGAGCAATTAAATCTGTACATTATTGGTAAGGGATATATAACAGTCTTGGAAAAAGATAAAAATATGGTAAATGCTAAAATGTGCTTGTTGTCTTAAGAATGAGTATAGTAAAGAGAGGAAAAAATCCTTATACTATATTCAAAAAGTATAGATTGCTTCCTTTTTTTCTTCTTTTTCTTACTATGTACTTCTATCTACCCTTTTTGATACTAATATTCAAATGGTCATCATTTGATGCAACCTTGAAATTTTGCTCACATGTGAGAAGATTCAGTTTAAAAACTAGATTCACTTGCATTTAAGGATTACTTTTCTTTAAAATTATCACTCACTAAATTTATAAGTTTTAGATAAATAACTGTAGGAAACACATTTATCATTAAACAAATATTTACATTTTAAATCATTACAGCCCTTTAGTGGCTCTAGATTTAAATTTAATCTAGTGAGATCATACTAATGATGGATAATTCTTGGGTTGGTCAGATTTAACGTTGATGGATGTAGCTTTGAATCCTCATATTCAATTCCATAAGAAGCCTAAGCTCGTGGTGAAGCCGATTATTGTCAAGAAATCGTGTCATGTTGGTAAAGTATTTTATAATTAAGCTCCACCATTTGATAATGTGATGCCAAGCTCTTGAATATAGATGTGCTCTTGAACATAGATGTGTTAGAGCAGTATCACATAGTTCTGGTTCACCTCTAGGTTTGGTTACCATCCTGGATCTCAGCATCACTTAACATTAAGTGTGATTGTGGTGAAAATGCTAAGCCAATATAGTATAATCAAAAACACACTAATAGATAGCATACAGCGAGATACCATTTTTAATATTACGTAGGTTTTCTTAGGGTAAGTTATTTTAGTTTTATGCTAAAACAAACCAAAGATGCATCCTAACACACTTTATTAGAGCTGTACCACCCTATATCTTCCCATGTGTGTCATAAAAGGTGACTAAGCAATAAATAAACCATAAGATGGGGACCGGCATCCTCTTAGTAGCACAAACATCTATTGCGATCGCCAACCCGCCTGCGTGACGATTATAGTAATTCCTACCCTTTATAGGGAGACCTATGTCCAGCAGTGGATTCTTTCAGTCAAATAAAAATTCATTAGTGTAAATTTCCTCAAGATCCTATAAGTTTTACAGTTATTCTGCTTTATTTTGTTAATCAGAATATATTTCGCAGTTTCTTAATATGCAAATACATAAGTACTCCTTAATTACTCATTCCGTCAAGAAAGTTTGGACATCTCATGAAAACTACAGATTCTCCTTTATGTATCAAATGTAACAGGATTGATGATGTCCATCATTTCTTGATGGAATGTTCAATTAATTACAACAATAGGATAACACTTGTTACTAAGTTCAATATTAATATCTGGAATGTAGGTGCATACCACAGCATTCTGGCAGATCCAACATTGGAGCCTGCCAGAATGCTGTGCAATTCTTTTAAATTTAGTTAATTTTAAATAATGTATTAAAATATTTTTTTTTCTAGTTGTATTTTAAAGTATTATATAAGTATCATAAGTATTAAGATTAGTTACGATGGGACTGGCATGTCTTTTAAGACAAAAGTCCCTTAAAAAATAAAGAGAAAAAAAAAAAAAAAAAGTACTCCTTAATTCCTTATATTTGTATGCTAAAGAAACAGATTATTCAGTCATACCTTTATACGTTTACTAGGCAAATGTCGTACGCATATGTCATTCGTTATTACCCAAGAGGCAATTTTGTAGTGTAGTACCAAATGGTTTTGTATTCGAAACTCGACTGAGTGTTGCCTTGACATGTTTTGTGAGTTAGTTAGGTGGTGAATAACCAAATAGCAAGAGATACCTTGTTAGTGTGTATTATGTTTGGATTTTATAAAAACTATTTTCAATTTTCTCAAATAGATGACTCTTTTAGTTGCTCATTTTATTTTTCTTCGTTATTGCAGATAGGTACCCAAAAGCCCTGTGTACAATGTTCCAAAAAATAATTCAGTAGTTAATAAGCACTAAAACATTTCGAGATTTCAAATTTAGAACGTTGTAGACTGGCTGAATATACAACTAACTTCGCAAAAATTATAAAAATGTATACTTTAATTAATTTTCACTTCATAATATGTTTCTTTAGTTTTGTGTACTCTTACTGCAAAGTTTACTTTAGATATAATAAAGTAGATATTTCTAATATACTGCAAAATATTACTTGCCTATCATTAATAGGACATGAATTAATTAAAATTAACTGCTAACCAAACATTTTACACAATAATGTATACAGTAAATAAATAAACATAAATGTAGGTCAAATATTTATTTGTTAATAATAATGAATGATTAAGTGCCTATAGGGAATAAGTTTGTTTGTTTAAAGCTTGCTGATAAGGTCTTTGAGTATATAGATTTATTTGCAAAATATACTATGACATGTTTTTACTTTTTTCACTATAAACATATACTTTTATATTTAAGTAAGTACATTTCTCACACCAAAGTAGGTAATACAAAGAAATGTTAAGATGTACAAGATGCTTATATTTGTAGCAACTTTATTTATCGCCTACTTTTGTGTATTTATTCATTTGAAGGAATATTTAACTTTGAAAGTTAAAGTTAAGTTTAAAGTTTAAGATTAACATAACTTTCAGTCGACAATAAAAATGTGCCTACATAAAAAAAAAACATATTTTCAATCAGATTGAATTTGCAACTAAGTTTAATACATAACTTTTAGTTCAGCCCTCTCAAATTGATACGAACGAATCCTGTGTTATAATGTCTTTTGATCTAGCAATTCTTCTCGTGCACTCCCTTAGCTCGAGTAGTCTAGCAGCGGCGTGTCGTGTGTTTTTCCCTATCTATTTTTTTTTTTTTCTTTTTTTTTTAAATTCTTTATTTATAAAAATCATTACATCATGTAATTTAACTAATTAATTTACATTCTATAATAAAATTAACAAATAACAAAATAAAACAAAAAAATAAAAACAAAAACAGTCAGAAAAAAACTACACAAACTACGCTTACAAACTAAACTACGAACTAATAGGGGACACGGGGAAACCGCATCAGGGCTATTCCCTTCGACGGTGGCCTCTCCTTTGTCCGCGCCTACGGACAAGTCTGCTGGGTGAGGCACACAGGTGCGTCCCTCGTGGAGTAATCTTCTGAGTTCTGGGAGCTAATCCTGCTATCGATCGGACTCTGAGGGGTCAGGGAGATGCACCCGATCTATACGGGTCATAGACACGGTCCTCCTTCAACTACCTACTCAGCTAGGCGAGGACCGGCGTATGAGATCGCGCGCCTGAGGCCTATATACTAATGACAAGTGTTCACCTCTCCCTCTCCGGTTGTCGGGAGGTCTAGCGTGCAACGGCGCGATGTTCTGGAGGTGAACGTGCGCCGACGTGTCCGCTCTTCGGAACATGTTGGTTGCAAGGCTGCTTATGAACGCATCCAGGCTCTCTACACGTAAGTCACGCGCAAGTACGTGGTTGCTAACGTATCGCGGTGCCCCCGCGATCATGCGAAGCGTGATGCTCTGTTGGGCTCTAAGCCGTCTCTTGTTCGTTTCCGATAAGCGACTGAACCATGCAGGGGCGGCATAGGTAAATCGTGACCTCAAATAGGTTTTATATAAACCAAGCCTCGTTCTCAAGGGTTGTCTTTTGATATTTGTTGGCTTCTTTAAACCAGCCGTCTGCGTAAACAATTAGCTCCCTGGTGACAATCATGAATAGCCTGTTTTTTTTTTTATTAATCTTCCTAATTAATAATCCTTTTAGCATTGACACACATAGTTAGTCGATAGATATTTTCGCAACTTAAATTCATTTCGAGAATTGACTTTAACGTGATTTTTTTAAAAGGCATTCAGAGCATTTTTCAATTTTGTGATAGAATATAAATCGTTAGCTGTATTTTCCTTACTTGCCCGATGTTGTATTAAGGTATCGGCAATATAATCAGTGGTAATCCGGGTGTCCTTCCAGTTACGGCCCAAGACTTGTTCAGAGTGAGGGTCTTGTAGCTAGCGCCAGCACTATTCAGTGATACTACAACACACGCAACAATATTGCACACTACGCAAAGTACTAGGTTTCTGAAAATAATCTATTTATTCTCTTGTTTTCATTCACCTTAGGGCTCCATCTATCCATTCAACCGAAAGGTGTCCACTGCTCGACATAGGTCTCCTCTAAAGATCTCAACAACGACCAGTCTACCGGCTACCACTATGATCGGGAATAACGGATCCGTCGGAGACTAGTGGTTGGTTTATTAGTGTGTCATTCATAATGGGGAGATTGCCGTAATCGTCACGCTTAGCAGACAGGTTGGGGCGATCGCAGTCAGGTGTTTGTGATACTCAAATGCTGATGCCCATCCCCTGGTTCAATCCTTAGTCGCTTTTTACGACATCCACGGGAAGAAATGGGGGTGGTACTATTCTTAGCCGGCTTCGTAGGGTTAACTAGGGCAAATTGTGCGGTTTTTTTTTTTATACTAAGCTGAGGTTCGTAACAAGAACCGAGAATGTGTTAAATGAATAAATGTGCAAGTTTGTTATGCAAAGCTAATGTTGATATAAGTAGCGGAGGTACCTCATATAGGTATTACAGTTCAGTAACCAATACACACGACGTTACGTGACGAAATGCAGTCCTGGTAACATAAACATTAGGATCTTATATCTGAACTCATATAGCCGTCAGCGTACGTGTTTACTTAAATACCTTTTGAAGTTTCAATCGGAATTTATTATGATTACATCGTCTACCTTCTAAGGTAAGACAAGATACACAAACTTGGACAGCCTACGTAAAATGCATTTTCTTGTTTGTTTATAATGAAGGAATGTTTGGACGTTGTAATAATTGAAAGCTTTTAAAAGGTCGACAATTCGCACGGCATTTAATTCTTTTGAATTGTAAGCAGCATTACCGGTTTTTATATTGTTATTTTTTAAATAACAGTTGGTTCTTTACATGAAGTATAATTGATGAAGCCATATTAGTTCTTAAACACTAAGAAGAAATAAATAAAATGATTTTTTTTACTTACAGTTCTTTACTCTTAAGAGATTACCAATCTTACTTATCAACAGTACTAAATGCAACCGAGTTGCTTAGAATACAGATAAAATTAATTCGAAAACCTTGTAGTTTTAAAACTGTTAATATCCGTAAATGTAAATTACTTACTGTAAAACAATCAATTCATAATCGACTGTTCGAGAACATAACTCGTACAGGAAGTGGAGCAGTGTTTAATTTTATTGTATTTCTTTTAATTTTAACTCGTGTGACCTTCCTAGGTCGTACCGGTTCCGTTGTATGACTCACACTGTTTTAGGAAAAATCAGCAACTGTTCCGAGTCCATTCGACTTAAGGTAAACCAGTTAAAATTCCGTTATTTTGTTCGTGGAACCTCATGCTCTAGTATTCAGTACCCTTGTTTGATGTCTTGCTTCTAACGGTTTGGTAAAATTTGAGTTATACTATTTTCTCAATTCACAAATAAACATCATCATTCGTTCCTAACTAATTTGGGGTCGCCGCGATATGTTCTTTCGTACGTCAGTCGTCATATTTTCGTTTACTTCTTTTTCTGTCATATTATTCCTTACACACTCCTTTGGCTTGCCTCTACTTTTCCGTTGGGCTTTGGCCGGCATAATGAAGTCCTTTTTTTAAACACTAGCTACTTACCCCGGCTTCGCACGGGTGTACAGAAATACCTAATTTAAAATAAAACACGGCCTTTGTTACTCTGTGATAATATACTTTTCTCAGGGGGATGCGTAAATGCATTTTTCCACGTTAAAAAAGCTTTCTAATGGCGAAAGGATGATTAAAATCAGTTCATTAGTTTTAGAGATTATCGATTACAAAAAAACAAATCATTCCTCTTTATAATATTAGTATTTAACATTAGACGAAGTGCACGGATTTTGCAAAGCTCGAATAAAAAAAAAAAAAGTTAAATTTTGCATTAATATTGAATGTCATTTGTCTTGAGTGATTGTTGTTTTCGACACATAACTCTTTGCTATAATGTAGTAAAATTTCAATTACGTCGTATGATAATTAAATATTCTTTATTATTTACTAAGTTATAAATACGACACAGCCCGTCGTAGGTCGATGCAAACGACCTTGGTTGAAGAATGTTGACGCTGGTATGTGTTACCTAATAACACTTAATCAACTTTATACCGATAGACTTTAGGTCTCTTTAGTAGTCTAGGCGAACCTAGTACATTTGGTTGTTATGTTTTCTTTATGTCCCGAGTCGAATAAAGGTCCTTCGTTTCGCTGTTAAATATTATTGACTTGTTTATCGAATATAGTTGATTATTATTACTCACCATTGTCTATATTCATTGTATTTATATTGTTTATTTATTTGACTATTTTACAATGGAAATGTTAACAGATATGCAGGCTAAGTGATTTTAAATGATTACTGAACATTATCAATATCGACTTCATACAAGTCTATAGTTAGTTATATTTAAGTCCATTGTGACTATGGTCCCTCGAATTTATCTGACCCGGTGCTGGCGTCGCTGAGATCGTTTTTTGTGTTGCTAGTAAATATTTTTAGAAATAAAGTGGGTAGCTCGGTCATTTTTAATCGAATTGATTAAGTCATGATGTATGAAAACACTGGAAGCGAGTGGCGCAAGACCGGTCGTCGTGGAGATCTTTGGGGGAGACCTATGTTCAGCAGTGGACATCTTTCGGTTGAATGGATGGATGGATATGAAAACATAGGTAAGATGTTTATCTTAATAAGTAAAACAATATACTCACACAGCTATGTTCCAACAAGCGAGATTTCAACGAAGGGCACTATTGACACCGGGTCAGATAAGTTTGTAGCAGCTCTACATGCCTCTTTTACGCTTTAAATAAATACAAAAAACAATTTTCACATAAACTAAATTTTTAACCGACTTCAAAAAGGAGGTTATGAATTCGTTTGTTTTTTTTTTTTTTTTGTATGTTTGCTACGCGATTTCTCCGTAAATTGTGGACCCATTGCAATTTTTTTATTCTAAGGAGTACTCTCCAGAGATGGTCCCATTTCCACCAAATCAAAATCTAAGCGGTGGAACACAGTGAAATGAAAAAAAAACCTTCGAATATTATAGACATACGTGTTTAATAAATTCGTTTCCAAAGCTATTAAGTAGACTTCACAGCTATCCCTAAAAGTATATCCTTAAACTATAAAGTAGAAAAAAAACTTTTTTCATTAAAAGAAAAACCGACTTTAAAAGAATAAACTATAAAAGGGAACTAAAAAGTCAATAAATAATTACTTTATTAATCTGCTTCGTTAATTTTGGAGTCAGTGCCAGCTAGAATTAGCCAATATACTCATTAAGAAATGGAAGTAACTTTATCACGATTATCTACACATAACCTAAATAAGGACTAGGCTGATTTTAAAGAACAATTAATCAAAATCGAAATATTTGAGTTGCAGCACAATTTTGAAGGTAAGCTAATTATTTATTGTCTTCGTCTTTAATTATTTATTATAAAAGGTGACTTGTCTTTATCTCTAATTTTATCTCTTTGTTAGCGAGATGAAAATTCAATTTTTTGATGTGTAACATCTAGCTTTAGCAGTTTACCAACGCGAATGACGTGACGTCAAATGACTGCTGATGTCTCGCATCTCCCGGGCAAAACCGTAAAGGCCAACTTTTTTTTTAAATCATCATGCATGAATTCTCGGGTTTAAGGTTATGTAAAAAGTATAATAATTCAGTTAATTAAGTAAGACAGCATGATTACATGTATGCGAAGCCACGGGTATAACTAGTCTATAATAAAATAAGTTCATATCAAACATTTATGATATATAATAGAGTTCTATTATACGAAATAAGTGGAGTAAAAAACTGATAACAATATGTGCTAAATGTTATATACCATGACATTCACAAAAACCTATTAAGGAGTCGCTCAAGAAAGCCTCGCACCTACCATTATTCTGAGACCTCTGGGGCCGTGCATACTTTTTATTTCGAAGGCGTGCCCTCTCACAAATGTCTGACCTCCAGGAGACCTAGTTACGGTGGTCGGTACAGATTGAAATGGCAATGACCGAGACCCAACAGCGGCGGGTAAATGATCGAAACAATCTTAAGAGAATATGCGAGCGGCATTTATTCCATACAAACGTAGTAAACTGTTTCCTCCCTGGATAATAGCATTACGGTAAATATTTTTATATCAAATAATATATATCTACAGTCGTCATGCCCGTACGTTTTCATATTTTTCCATAAATTAGTTATTGCAGAAATTAGGAGCCTTTGAAAATTGAAAAAATGCTCGATTTTTACTGTTATTTTCAGATGTTTGTCAAACAAATGTTTATGAATATATTTTAAAAAAGCAAAACGTAGAGGCATAGCCGAAGTCTTTCTTATTCTGTAACTAAAAGAAAATTTAAAAGCGGTTCACTTTTGGAGAAGGAAACAGAATCCAACAAGTAATAATATCGTCTATTTTGCATAGGTAGAATCAGCCCAAGCTGCAGTTGTCCCTTTTGTGTTTTATAACTCTTTCTTTTGGGCGCAACGCTATTTTAATAGATTTCAGAAATACCCATTTTTCAAATCTGTCGCCGATTACATGTCCTCTTAAAATAACGTTATTTAGCGTCCAGGCCTCGCTCATTTTACGTACGAGCAGTTTCGATTATTAATATTAACGATATGATGTTGACCAATAAGTTACCTACTACAATTTCTTACTTTATTTAGTTGTATTTCTTATCAATTATATTAGTTGATCAATTTAGTTGTTTTGGTTTTAACAGTTGCGGATAATAAAAATCATATTAATGTTTGTCCATTAATCACGTCATGTTTTAGCAATTTTTGGTCTCCTCCTTTCTCCTCGTTACCACGTTTTACAATAACCCCATTCCCCTTTTCCGTAAATCACGTGCAATTTTTAGGTATAAAGTAACTTAAAAATTTTCAGAATATGATTTAATTTATTTAGATATGCAAAAATTTAAATATTTCATGATTCGTTCTGAACAGCTTCGCTCTTTCGAGCCTCACTTGATTAATGGACGAGCCTTTATAGTCATTTACTATTAGTACTTACTTTCGATAGTACACTTTCACGTTCTCAGCCTTAACTTCGGTTTGAAATGTTAATAAATGAATCACTCGATTGTTTGTGAAATAGATTGTACGTACGCGCGATTTTAACACGCGACCCGTTGGTTGACCGCAAGCGGTAATATTGTGATGTTTACAAATAAACCTTATGATTCACAGTTCAGATCCTTCGGTTTCCGTAATAGGTTTTAATTCTTGTGACGAAAAATTCTGAGATTTCTAAAGAATTCTATTTGTAACTATATCTGTTCATAGAACAATTGTCCGTAGTTATAATTACTAATTATGGTTCTGTATTAATGTATCGTAGGAACACTGGATTACTAATATAAACAGGCAGTTTTATACCATTTTGTAGAATTTTAAATTACTTAATTATATTTGTAATTTTTTTCCTGGCAATAAGGGTCTGTTTATGTATTACGTCAGGAGAATATTAGTCTATTTCAACCTAACCAAAGCTCAAATCACCTCCTCCTAATGGCACATTTTTTACTTTTAATTTTAGATACAATAATAAATTCTTGGCTAAATACATCTCCAGTGTCCTTTCGTTTACCTACATTGATTGGGTTGCTGAAAACGGCCTTCATATTACCTTTATTTCCCTGCTGGTTTCTATTGAGGGCCTTCTGAGGCCTCAGGTGTCGAGTGTTGAGTACATGAGTGAATATTGCTAACTTGATCGCCATTTCAACTCATTATATTATCAAAACTAGGCAGGTATGGGTACTGCCGAAAGAAATGAAAACTCGAAACTATGGAAAAGCTGTTTTTTATTGTTTAAATTTCATTAATCTCTTCATTGAAGTTATTAACATAACCTAATATTTAACATACATATGTCTCGCATTTACATCTATTGGCGCCTAGAGCAATAATGATCTGTATTTTCAATATAGTTTATTCATAATCAAAACATAATATATGCTGCGTAAGTGTGAATTTTATTATATATAACTGAGCGCCAGCACTTAAACGCAATGTTATACTTGACACACTGTAGTATGTTGACGGCTGACGTCATAGCATTGTTAACGCGAATCTATAAGTTTTCCCTTATAAATGTCCCTTAATCACTCAACGCCGCCATAGAAGTTTTCACATACAAAAAAGCCAAACAATTTTAATATCCCCGCGATAGTGCCCGCGTAAGACTTGAACGACCCGTAACACGTTATTTTACGTAAACATCAAACAATTCCGTACGTACGTATATTTTGATAACATAATCTGGTTTACCACTAAAAGTATGAACCGTAATTGTGATATCGCTTTTATATAACAATATAACCTCGGTGGCGCAGTTGTATTAAGGTACAGCTGTCGTTTTGTTTAGGTCTCGGGTTCGATCCCCGGATCGGGTCAAGTGATATTGGGGTTTTGTAGTCAGTATCATCGCGGAGTCTTGAATTTGTGCCCGATATGGCGGCAGGCTCACCCCCTGTCGCATCTGGGACGGAACTAAACTCGGCGAAATGTGGGTGGTGTAGTTCGCTATTTCACCTCTGCCTAACCCTTCGGGTATAACAGGCGTGAGCTTATGTTATGTTATGTTTAATAACAGCTATATTTTTATAACGTTAGTAAAAATAAAATTGTAAGCCGTTAATGTAAAAACACTTCATATTACGGTGGGTAAAACTGGATTCAACTAGTTTTTTTTTTTGCGAAAATACTCGATTCTCGTGTCAGTAGCGAATGAATTCATTCGCATTAACTGTTTTAATTGGTTATTACTTGTGTAGTGTACATGTAAAAACTGTTATTGTGTAGTTTTTTTTTTGTTTAGTTCATTCTTATAACAAATTTAAAAGTAAATTATCGTGTTATAAATGAGTTTCTGTAATTAGGTCTAATTGTGTCTTTACTTTTTACACATTAAAATAGATTTAGTGGTAATTGTGTTTAACAAATTTGTTTATTGATTGATTAATGTTTGATATATTTATTTAATTTTCATAGATACCAATGCCTTATTTATTCTTACTAAACTACACAAATTAACTGTAGTAATGTAAATTGTATTTTAATGTACTGTGGACGAGTTTATATACATTTTATTGATTATGATGATGATTGATGGATCAGTGGATATTGCGGCCGGATTCCGCGTTAATCGACGCGGGCTCGAATCCACCTATCCAACTCTAAAATCAGCCTGAGCTTTCGGTGAAGGAAAACATTTTGATGAAACCATAGCATCGTGGCAGGGCATTTTCTATTATGTCCGCCTGGTTAGCTACCACCTTCAAGTTTGAAAACCTGTCGCCAAATACCAATAGGTGTGTTCCGGTAGCATCACTTGAGAACCTCTAGGCTTAGTGTGTTTACCATCCTGGACCACATCGTCATTTAACATCAGGTGAGATTGTCGTCAAAGCACTAAGCCTATATCGTGTAAAAAAGATAAAATATATATATTTATCGTTGTAAGTCAATCTAACGTCATTATGTTTTGACCCAATTACGTTTGTTATTATGACTCATGTCGGAATAGTTCCTCTAAGCTTATAATATTACGAAAACTGCGTCACTGTCGTCCAACCGGTTTGAGCCAGGCCACTTGTATAAACAGAGTAGGGGTTTAAAAGTTTTAAACGCGGTTGTTCGTAGGGTGATAAGCTGACTCTAGAGAGGGTTAAAAATCAATACCAGCCAAGTTTAACCTACATGGTTATGAAGTAACAGGGACATAGATAACGTTCTATTAAGTTTTTTACAACAAAAAAAAAAACAGTAATGATGATTGAGGTTAAACATGGGACCAGTGTTTACTTTCAAGTGGATGGATTAAAGAAACATCGTTTTGTATATTTTTAAACGCTGATATAAAAAAAAATAGCAAATACCTATTAGTTTTGAAATTAACTTTACCTTTGAAATATCAGCCTTGTTTGGCGTATGCATATATTTAAAAGTAAAGCACATAAAACACACACATGCGAGATAGATATTAAGGCAGTGTATTTTGATGCGTTAGTTTTTTTCTTTTTTTGCATTTGTAATAGGTACTCACTGCGTTTCTGCAATTAGTAAGAAACCTAAGTTTTTCCAGATTAACAATGGGCCAATGTTTTTTCGTAATGTTTTATATTTAGGCATATTTTTCAATATAGTGCCTTATATTATTTTTTGTCGAGCCGGTGTGTCCTTCAGAAATCAGTGAAGTGCTCGCAGACAAATGCGCTTTATCCTGTGCATATGCATATGCCATGTTTGTATGCGTTTCAGTTAGGTCAACACTCTGTGACTCATTGGGGCGAGCGCTTTGAAGGTAAAGGAACTGAGAAGGTGTTGAGAAAGGAATGAGAAAGTTATAGCCATAAATAAAATGCATACCGACTTGTGGTGAAAGTTGTAAATAAAGACTTTAATAATCTTCATAAGCGAAGAGATACAATAATGTATTATCGAACAAAATAGATTCCGATTAAAAAACTAAGTGCTGCAAACCACAAACATAATGCTGCAACTTTTACTCTGACAACAAGAATTATGTTAAGACAGGATTAAAGTTTCCAAAGACAATCACTATCACTCATTATTAATTATTACAAAACTAATTTTAAACAGCTTTTATTAAATTTGCTAATAAAATCAAATTAAATTTGAATTTATTTTTAAAGAAGTTAATATTCTATATGTGTTACATTCTTATATAAAATAATAATAATAGTATTATAAGAAATATTAATATACATAGATTGATCAAATATAATTTGTTGGTGATGAAGTACGTACGTATATGTTATTTGCGTGTTTTTTAGATGGTAATATAATTTTTTTTTTTATAATTAGGGACACAAGCTTTGTTTATGTATTTATTTGTATAATATCTGTATACCTTGTTGATATAGTTCCCGATATTTGGTATCTTATTTAAAAATAATAATTAATTGAGTAGTGTGTCCGTAGCGCGCCAATAAGGTTCAACAAGAATTCACCAGCGAACCAGCGCTTCTCTGACACTTTTGGAAGTTCCAGTGCAGCAATCAAACTGAGGTTGGACCTTGTTCGTATAAGCGCAACACTTTGTTTTATGTTGTAGTAAATATGTTCTTTTTTTGTGTATTTAAATTTGTGTTGTGTTATGTGCAAATAAAAAAATACTCTAGACTATACTACAATATCTTTGTCTACCATCCACCATTCAACCGAATGACATCCACTGCTGGACATAGGTCTTCCCCAAAAACATCTCCACGACGACCGGTCTGGAGCCACCCGCATCCAGCGGATTCCCGCGACCTTCATCAGGTCGTCGGTCTACCTTGTGAGAATCCTAACCACGCTACGTATTTGTCTACGTTTTGACTAAACAATTACTCAGAGGCTGGAATGGAATATTCAGAGAAACGATCTAAAAAAACAACATTCACCTAGGCGTTCAATAATTCCTAGAATGGTATGCACGGTCTGGCATCATCGCGGAAACGGTGCACGTGCGTCAGTTAAGTTTGGTTCACAAATAGCTTGTGACGGCTGATTTAGAACTTAGTTTGGTTACTTTATTGCTTTAGTACCTGGCGCGTGTAACGGGAAATAATGCATTCGGACCTAATGATTTTTCGTACAATTGTGATAGTTTTGAGTATCGTATGGTATTTCTTATTTATTTCTATCAATCATAAGGATAATTTAGTCCGTATGTAAAGAATTTATTCATCTAAACTAGCTGTGTGACCGCAGCTGCGCCCAGAATTCATATATTCTTCACTGCGTAATATTATCATTGGAAAATAATGTTTTTTTTTTTGTACACGGAATGGGCTCAGTGCTTTGACCACAATCTCACCTGATATTAAGTGATGATGTGGTTCAAGATGGTAAACACACTAAGCCTAGAGGTACTCGTTCTCCAGTGATGCTGCCGGAACACACCTATTGGTATTTGGCGACAGGTTTTCAGACTTGAGGGTGGTAGCTACCCAGGCGGGCATCATTAGAAAATGCCCTACGGTTTCATTACTATGTTTTCCTTCACCGAAAGCTCAGGCCGATTTAAGAATCGGATAGGTGGGACAGAACCCGCGCCAATTGACGCGGAATCCGCCTGCACTACCCGCTGCGCCATCATCGTTTCAATTGTTTTCATGGTGCTGTCCGTTTTTTGTTCAAAATTTCTTGAGTTATAATTTTGTTACCTAGAACCCTTATAATTTTCCTAATTTTTTTTTATACTAAGAAAAAGCAAAGATATTCTTACTAATTCTAGCACTTGCCAGTAAAAGTGAGCGTTGAATCGTTTTTTCTTGTGTTTTTTTTATGCGGGATCCTAATTATTTTCGAAAAATAAAAGCAGCCTAAGTTACACGGAGTAACACCAGCTATCACTTTCCAGCCTTTCCGGAGATTGGCTGGAACATACAGACAGATAAGAAATTTAAAAATTGTATTTATAAGGTATAAGTATCGTATATACATTCATCTGCATTTAATGAAAAAAAAAATCTTTTGATATTACAAACAGTTTATTACGTGCTATTCAAGTTATTCACTCATGTTTTATAATGTTTGTTATTTACCGTTATTTAATAGTTGACCGAAAGTGTTGAAACCCAAGTAGAAACGGAAATCACACTATAGGAAGCGCTTCCGTTTTTATCTGTCCTATAACTTTCACCAAACAACAACAACTAGATGTACTATACATTTCAAATAATAAAGTGCGCGCGTCAATGACCTTGATCTGTCAAAGTTCGATAAACAAGTATGGAAAACAACAAAAGTATTTGCATAGTTTTTTTTTTTAGTGATTAATTTGCTTAATTATTAAGACCGTTATTAATATGCGTTGTTTTCATGAACCATATACACACCTATATCATTTTTTCGTTAGCCATGACGTCACAATATGGCGCAGGTCCAGGCAAATCCTTTTTTGAAACGCATTGTATATATTTGAATATTACTTTATAACGTAGTAGAAATTAAATAAAATATTTGATATACTAAAAATACTCGGTATCGAATTAAATCAATCGATTGAAATGCATACAAACGTCACATTAATTTAATTTAGATTGAATCGTCCATCCGAAAGCGATGAAATGGCACATATTATAAATGAATTAATTTATCTTCGTTTGTTCATTCATTCGTATCGCTTTCATCGTGGCTCTGTAATTAAATCAATGTGTGCCGGTTATTCTTTTTGTCATACAAATATTATATTGGTAACAAATTAAATGGCTAGGTTCTTAGACTTCCCACTTTTATTTTCATTTACATTTTGTATGTTTTTTGACCGCGACGACTTTGAAAGACATTTCTCACAAATTGTAACGCTTGCTAGCTAATTAAAACTGTGCATTGAATCGGATTTTATTGGCAACTTTATGAGTTTTAATTTCTTTACGCGGAACCCTAATTATATTTGAAAAATAAAAGTACATCTTAGTTATGCTGAATAACTTTAGATATCTGCTAAAAAGTCCCGTCAAAATCGGTCTAGTCGTTCCGGAGATTAGCAGGAACAAACATATAGGGTGACAGATATATTTTTTTTTTACATGTGTTTATGTTATAGGTATCGCGTATACATTAATATGTATTTAGTAAAAAGTTGTTATTTGGATATTACAAATAGACACTTCAATTATATTAATTTCATATATACAATATTCATGGAAAATTTGCGCCAAATGCATTGTTGCGAAATTAGAACTGTGAGAGGATACCTGATTTACAGGTTTAAGTCTTTTTTCTACGCTATTATTGTACTATGAAAATGTCTTCAAATTTTATTTAGATTTTAAAGGCTAAATTTTTAATATCGAATAAAGATTTACTAAAAGGTTTATAATTAACATAGGCTGCGAAGGCTTTGTTTTGCTAAATACATTGCGTCAACGCTTTGTCATCTCAATAAATTTCTGCAAATAACTCTTGTTACTCGTAATACTTCCATTATCATGAATCAAGTTGTTTTTTTTAACTTTAATTTAAGGTTATTTAATTATTTAATATCCATAGTATTAAATGTTCCTATTAAATCACTTGCTTATAATGTTTACTCAACGTTTTTTTCCCCATGTTTATGTGACGCATACTGTAAATAGCTGATGTCAGTTTTAATGAATAATAAGATTAGTATTGAAAGCGGAGTGTGTAGTAAAATAGATGGAAGAACCTTCGAGAACTCTCCCACGCTGAGAATGTTAAAACAGATTAGCATAATGTAAAGTATATATCATCTATCTACATAGCATTATAGTATCATCATTGTCTAACGTATCATTCTTACAATGATCTAATGTACAGTGTTTGATGTTTGGATATGTGAGATACGAGTGAGTGACAGATCCAAAGTAAACGAGTTATTTTATTAATTGTTTTTTTGAAGTTATACCTTTTTTGGCGCGTTAGGGAAAAATGATGAGAGTAAATTTTTACGATGCGCGCGCAACCGTCACGAAAAAACCAGTATCCTGAAGTTAGCTGTCAACGTTTTAGTTTTTTCCATAATTACGTCAAAGAAGTATAACTTCTTACGTGAGTACATAAGTACACGCACAGTTTTTTTTAAACAAAGGGCAGATCAAAGTTAGACTTCATTTCTCGATGTGTCTCAGTAGAACACATTTGCAAGGCTTTAATAATTATGATAGCATGATGCTTAAGAGGATATGCGGCGGGGATGGGGGGGGAGGGTGCGTGCGTTTATTCCATACAAACGTATTCCTCTGTTTCTCTGAATAATGGCATTGTAGTAGATATTCGTATATCATGTAAGATATATCAAAAGCAAATGTATAGTTTATTTTAATTTTATCATTGAAAGAAAAATTAAAATCGGTCCGGTTTCGGAGCACAACGACGTAATACATTTCTGAAATACCTATTTTTCAAATTTGTCGCCGATCGCGTGTCCTCATTTCAAAAATTGTTTTGAGTTAGAGCATTTGAACCCGACCTTATCACTATCTCCGTTTAATTATCCCGCCAGATTGTATCGTCAGGGGCTATGCACATATTACGTCACACTTTAAGAGGGGGAGGACGAAGTGTGACATTGTGTGAAAACTGACTGTGTGACACATTTCAATATCTATATACATATGTAATAATGACTTAATAGTTTTCTGTTTGCTATCTTTTTTTCAAATGTTTAAATAAATTAAAAAAAATACTATAAGTACTTACTTTCGGAAGTGATGTTTTAATATAATCATTACCAAATGTTGTAGAATATGTGACGTCACACTAAAGGAGTAGTCTCACAAATGTGACCAGCTGTGACAATGAAGTGGGTGGTACAGAAAAATCAAGATATTAGATGTGACGTAATTTATGTATGACCCCTAATTGCACTGTACTTTATTTAAAATGTGCTAAAGTGCAGTTATTTTGCCAAGCTCGAATAATAAACAGTTATGAATTAAGTTTTCAACTTGCGTAATCGAATCCGTCCACAGAAGAACCAAAGTAATCGACATTCCGCGAAGAGTTCTCAAACTTAAGTGGCAATGGGCTGGGCACATTGGTCGTAGAACCGATGTCCGATGGGCACGATGGGTTCTCGAATGGCAGCCGTGTACCGGAGGACGTAGAGAGCGTAGGCCCCCACAAGGTGGACCGAGGACCTGGTGAATGTCGCGGGAGTCTGCTGGATGCGAGTGGTGCAAGACCGGCCGTTGTGGAAATCTTTGTGAGAAACCAATGCCCAGCAGAGAACATCTTTCGTTTGAATGGATGTATTAATGGAACTTTGAACATACAATTTACGAAATGAAATTAATTTTAGTCGATCTTTTTGTTACTGGGTTCTTTACAGTTATGATTTCCGTATTATTGTTATTAATTCATGAATACATTATCAAAAAAAAACATTGTTTTAATACCTAAATGTGAAACCTCTGTCACTGGTTAATAATATATTATTTATTTTCCTTCGCCAATTGTATGTGTGATTTATGAAGCCGGTATTTCTCAGTGGTAGAGTGGCTTCCCGTTAATGTTGGTAGGTTCGATCCACCTATCCTGTTCTATAACATGCCTGAGTTGATGAAGCGAAATATGAAATATTAGCATAGTTGTGGGTTATTTTCTGAATGTCTAATGTCTAGAAGGTTTGTTATCAAGAACCTATCTATCGATACGTTAGTGTGTTTACCATCCTGGACCGCATCGTCGCTTAACTTCAAGTGAGATAGAGGTCCAAATCGCTGAGCTTACACTGTTTTAAAAAAAATAACCATATTACTTTATATGAATTTACTCTGTATTTTAACGAAGCTACTCCTGTACTTTATATGCATTACAATAACTTGCGGTTTAATGTAAGAAGTGATTCATTGTAAACTATTAATTTGTTATTGTTTACATTATATTATTGTGGGTTAGTTGAGTACTTCGAAAGACTGCAGTAATTCCCTAATTCCTATTGGACGTTTCGTCATTTGACAGTTCATCCTTTTATGGTTATTGTTCTACTATCTGTATGTGGTTGTTTTGCTGGTCGTAGTATGTATTGTTTCGGAGTATATACGTGTTATCATTGTGTGTTATCGGTGACTGCATCCCGTGGCCACAGAGTACTGCGTGTTTCTATGACGTATATTTGATAAGTTCTTAGAATAGTTATGCCCCGCATTGACGATAGAATATTAGGTACGTATTTCGAACTCTTGATATATATTATGTGTATTATGAAAAGATAAGTTCATTGCGAAAATGTAATAAATGATATACAAAAAAAAAATGGCTTTCAGTGGAGACGGCCGACGGATGTGAAACCTTAAGACTGATATGTCAGTGGCTTCTTTGATCTATGGTAAACTGATAAATATAATTGAAGTGTCTGTTTGTAATGTCAAAATTATAATTTTTTACTAAAGACATATTAATGTATATGCGTCACCTTTAGCAACAATACAATATTTTTAATAAATTCCGTCGTGTCTGTTTGTTTCGGTTCATCACCGGAACGGCAGGACTGATTTTGTCGGGACTTTTTTGATAGATAACTGAAGTTACTCCGCGTAACTAGGCTTGCCTTAGATTTTAAAAAATAATTAGGGTGCCTCGTAAAAAAATAAATATAACATAACATAAGTTCACGCCTGTTATCCCCGAAGGGTTAGGCAGACGTTTAACAGTGAACTACCCCACCCATATTTCGCCGAGCTTAGATCCGTCCCAGATGTGACAGTGGGCGAGCCTGTCCCCATATCGGGCACAAATTCCAGACTCCAGGATGATACTGAATACAAAACCCCAATATTACTTGACCCGATCCGGGGATCGAACCCGAGACCTCAAAACGACAGCTGTACCTTAATACCACTGCGCCACAAAAACCTCATTAAAAATTGAATAAACTCCGATTCAATGCACAGTTTTAATAAGGGCAAGTGTTTGAATTTATGTGGCATATTTTGACTTTATCTTAGTATAAAAAATTTTACGAAAATAATTAGGCTTCCGTATAAAACAATCAAACCCTAGTGAAGAATATATGAAACGGGGGTGCAGCTAAATTTCAACGCAATAGTGCAAAAACAAATGAATATAATCAGACATCGCGCTGTTATGTGAACTGTATTACTGCAACCAAATTCACAAAAGTTACATTAGAAGGTAATTCAATTCATTGAAATTCAACGTAAAGAATACACGTTACCAACTAGCGTCTTGAATATCATACAATCAAAACTGCACTAATTACTATCTAGATCAAAACAATTTACTTGGATGTAAACCGCATTTTTTTTGGTGTACCTTTAATTGCTTAATTTGCTCGTCTTCAGAGTTTCATAAGCACTTTTAATTTATTAGTTTTTCAAAAAACATTGACCTGTTACTATTATTTTTTTTTTCCATTTTTCTTTGTTCTATTTAGCTGTTATCATTTTTCGCGTGCATTATATCAAGCCTTTAATCCCTATCAATATCGCGGTGTGATATCAGTGGGTTTGTCTGCAGCTGAGCTGCTCTTACGTCAGTTTTTATCGTTTTCTGGTGTAAGTTAGCCGTTTGACCAGTGAATGAGTACCCATTTATCTTAACACTAGTTGACTCGGCAAACTTCGTACTGCATCGGAATTAATAAAGCAGTTCCATACAAAATAAATGTTATTAATAACTAGCTGTGTAGTCGCGACTGCGCCCTCGTTTCATTTATTTTTCATAGCGTAATATAGTTTTTTATTTTTTTATAAGGAACCCTAACTAAGTACTTTCCATATATTTTTAGTTAATTTGTCAGTAAAACTGCATTGAATAGGATTTTATTCACAATTTCATGAGTTTTAATTATTTTTTTTTGCCTCGGTGGCGCAGTTGTATTACGGTGCAACTGCCGTTCTGAGGTCTCGGGTTCGATCCCCGGGTCGAGTCAAGTGGTATTCGGTTTTTCTACTCAGTATCATCCCGGAGTTTGGAATTTGTGCTCGATATGGCGACAGGCTCGCCCCCTGTCACATCTGGGACGGAACTAAGCTCGGCGAAATGTGGCTGGTGTAGTTCGCTATTTTACTTCTGCCTAACCCTTCGGGGATAACAGGCGTGAGCTTATGTTATGTTATATATGTTTAATTTTTTTACACGGAATCCTAATTATTTTCGATAAACAAAAGTACCCTAAGTCAAACGGAGTAACTTCAACTATCTACGAAAATAAGTTCCGTCAAAATCTGTCCAGCCTTTCCAGAGATTACCTGGAACAGACGGACAGGCAGACAGAGAAAAAATTGTAAAATTTGTATTTGTGGTATAGGTATCGTATATACGTTAATATCTATTTAGTAACAACAATTTATTTTAATATTACAAACAGACACTTCAATTTTATTTATTAGTATAGATTTTTTGAGTCAATTTTTTCCGATTATAGTTATTTTGCTATACAGGCCGGAGACGTAGACCAATCGAATAACACCGGCACACAAAAAGAAATGTGCGTGTACTTATGTACACACGTAAGAAGTTATACTTCTTTGACGTAATAATGGAAAAACTAAAACGTCGATAGCTAACTTCAGGGTGTCGTTTTTTCGTGACGGTTGCGCGCGCGTCGTGAAAATGTACTCTCATCACTTTTCCCTAAAGCATCAAAAGAAGTATAACTTAAAAAAAAAGTTGTTTTGACCGGAACCGCTTACGGACATGTATTTCGACCCGCTGAATCCGAATTTGAGTAAAATGCTGAAAATGACGGTAAAAATCAAGCATTTGTTTCATTTTCAAAAGCTCCTAGTTTCTACAATAACTAATTAATGGAAAAATCAAAACGTACGGTCATGGTGGTGGGTGGGTATATATTATTTGGTATAATATTCGAATTCAGCTGATCGAAATACATGTCCGTCGATGGGTTTGGTCAAATGAGCAACCCCCTTTTCTTTGTGTACCGGTGAAATAAGATGATCATAAAAAGTCTCTTTAGAGTTATACATGATTTAACTAACCTGACTTTTTTATATAATTATATAGAAGACTAGTAATAAATGACATAGATTAGTAATGAGTTTCATTTCTAGAATTATAATATTTATCAATGAACGAATAGTCCATATTTTTATTTAACACCATATACATATATATATCATCACGTCTTTCTCCCGAGGGGGTAGGCAAAGATTACGTCCTTCCACTTGCTACGATCTTGACACACCTCTTTCGTTTCGTCTACTTTCATGAGCGCTTTCATACATGTTCGTCGGTTATGAGTACTTTTTACCTGGCCCTTATTTAACACGTGATCGATTTGGTCTAGATACGTTCGCCTAGGTCGACCCTTACCGACTTGCCTATTCACCCTCGCCTTATCACCTTATTTAACACCATACCCGTAATTTTTTGTCTATATTTAGTATATAGATTAAAGCTTTCTTTTTCATATGATAATTTTATAAATATTGCAAAGCTTCCATAACTTACTGTAAATATGCATTTTAATAGTTTTGAAAATGTTGTTGGTAGAGTAATAAGAGTCAGCTTATTATTTTGAAGGCATCCGGTATGATTCCGTAATCACGTCGCAAACGTTTTAATTCTATAAAAATGTTAGGTCAACAGCTTTGTTTATTGTTCCATGTGAAGTTTCCACAACGCTGCGGCGGACCCTATTCACATCTTCACATCATTGATTACATGTAATTTCTCATGTTCTGGTTCTCAAAGATTAAAGCGATGATGGCGCAGTGGATAGTAAGGAACCGATTCCGCGTCAATGGACACGCGTTTAAAACCCACCGATCCAATTCTAAAATCAGCCTAAGCTTTCGGTGAAGGAAACATCGTGAGGAATCCATAGTTTGGTGGTAGGGCATTTCCTAACAATGGCCGCCTGGGTAGCTACCACCCTCAAGTTTGAAAACTTGTCGCCAAATATCAATAGGTGTATGCCGCCAGCATCACTTGAGAACCAATATCTAGGCTTAGTGTGTTTACCATCCTGGACCACATCATCACTTAACATTAGGTGAGATTGTGGTCAAAGCACTGAGCCTATACATACATACATATCATCACGCCTTTCTCCCGTGGGGGTAGGCAGAGATTACGTCCTTCCACTTGCTACGATCTTGGCATATCTCTTTCGCTTCCTCTACTTTCATGAGCGCTTTCATACATGCTCGTCGGTTATGAGTACTTTTTACCTGGCCTTTATTTAACACATGATTGATTTGGTCTAGATACGTTCGCCTAGGTCGACCCTTACCGACTTGCCCATTCACCCTCGCCTTATAAATTAATTTCGTTAATCTTCTCTCATACATCCTCTCTACCCATATCCCAAACCAACTAAGCATACCTTTCTCTATTTTGGTCACCACATCCTCTACCACACCACCGTATAAAAATCAGCCTATACCGTGTAAAAAAACAAAAAAAAAGATTTAATCTTAGCCACGCCGACTTGACTTTCAGTACGTGACAAATATTTACTTATAAAGAAACATTGTAATCCTGAGGACGGTATTTCTTTAAATTACTCCACTTCGTTTACTGTACCTTTTATTATGCAAATATTTATTATAAATTGATTTAATATTGGTTTTAATAATTATTAACAAGTTTCTCGAATGATTTAATGAAGATGTTCAATCAACCAAGATCTAGCAACATCGGTTTTAACATTTGGTTCATTTTTCTTGTCTTTGACGTCCGCGTCTTCACTGTTGAGACCGTTGTAAATTTGTTGCGCATGCGATTAGTTCTTAAAATTAATTTCTTATAATTACTACTGTGTGTTTTTGGACCACGGGACGAGAACTCCCCATGTTAGGACTCTCATAAAGATTCATTTTGAATCTCGAGTAGAACCTCACTGACACAACTACTGACTACGACTTCTCCTCCGTATCCCTTTGACGATTGACCTATAGCGCTCTCCTGCCAATACGGATACCGGTAAAGGTAAACCGATTGTTATCTTTTGTTTAACCTTGCGCGTCGCAGGCGGCTTCATTGTATCTACAGCATAAGCTCGGACGACCAAGTCTTCCACTGTTCTTACACATTTATTCCCGTGCCTTTAACGAGGAATAGAACAGAAGATATTGACCAAGGAACGCGAGAGATTGAATCTAATAAAATAAAAGGATACATCGATCATATTACATTTGACATTTTCTTCATATTAACCCGAATGATTTTATTGGTCGTTACTGTGAAGGGGTAATCGTCTTGGAGGTCGTCAGTTCCTTTGTATGATAGCCTATTTGTGTGCGTCCGGCGCTGTCCCTGATTTGATAGCACACTTAAACAGATAGTAGTCTTGCAATTCAAGCTTCTTGTACGTATCATGAAATATACAATTTGAACATTTTACAATATGATTGGTCGACGTTCGACCACAGTCATTATTGTAAATTGAAATAATAAATATATGAATTTAGAAAAATTCAATTAAAAATCAAACAGGGGAAATGTGACCTGTTCTGTTTTTACCTATTCATATATAGATTACTAGCTCTCCCCGCGGCTTTACCTGCTTGGAATTTAGACAGAAATAATTTAAACTAGTGAAATGTTTTCTGTAGTTGACGATGAAGCCCCGCATATTATTTTTTAGTCTTGTTAGCCTTTTATTATAGGTAAAGATTAATAAGCACGTCGAAGTAAAGAAAAACGCAATTTCGGCATAATATCGTCTTTCACAATTTTAACATTACATGCTCGTTTTTGACACGATAATTATTACGGTTAGCTGCTTCGCGTATGCATCTGTTGTGTACGTATCTTTGCCTTATAAGGGCATCTTTTCGTTTTAAAACTATGCCAAGGTTTCGTGATTCATGCAGATGTAAATTGTTGTTTTTTTCATTGACATTTGATACTTTTGCTAGCATATGGTGCGATTTTTGTACAGTCAAGACAATTTTTTGTGCTGCCAAACATTGCACAAAATGTTACATTTCTTAAAAGAGAGCTTCTAAGTTCTGTGTATTTGTCATGGCAATTTTATCCAAAAGCTTTTTATTATAACTTACCAAATGCTGTTAATCAGGAAGGGCCTTGACAACTTCAACAAACGTTGAAGCGAGGACTCAAGACACCCAGCCTAAAAATGATAGCCAGCGCAAAGGCATCAAAACGGTACGAACTGTTACAATTATTAAAAATTCCATGGAATTTGGCCTAGCTAACCTAACGGTTAGTAAACCTGTGAGACAAAGGTCACTTACAGAATCCACTTGCAAAAACCGTGCATCTACACAAAAAAGGGCAGCGGTTTGTCATTTAGTGACCCCTGATATAATACAGGAAGAAATAAAAAAACCCTACAAAGCTTAGAATGAGACACGCTGCTCTAAAACCTTGAATATTCTTTATAAATCACGTTTGGTATACGTCTTCTTTACTTTATCAGTACTAGTTTTCCATTTACGAAGGTCGTGGTCGTGACTTGTGTATTCGTAAGCCATAAGAGACAATCTATCAAATACCTCCCGCCTCAATTCTAATCGCATAAGCATTAGCTATAAGGTCCTTGTCCTGGCTATATTTTAATGCCCACAAAATATGTTACATTATAATACATTAATTGATTGTATTGTAAGTATCACAGAGGCTACCAATATTAGGAAACTTTAATATGGATGACCAATGACAATTCTATTCGATGTTAAATTTTAAAGTGTCTTTTGACATGTCTTTAACCATGAATTTATTTAGGGTTTATATCAAACTTTATCTCCTTCCATACAGTTCATATATAATAGGATAGGTCACTCACTCAATCTCTCTCTGGTTTAAAAACGTTTTAAATATTAACAAAAAAAATTTGAAAACGAAAACGTGATAACAATGGGGATTTTTACTGATATTTTTTTAAAACATACTATGAATAGGGTTGATGATCTGAAAATGATATTAAAATCTAATCGAAAATAAGGTAATTTTAATTGTAACGTAATACCAGAGAGAGCGTACAAATTCTGTACAAATATTTGTTTTGCAGAAAACATACACTCTCGATCTCCATGAAAAACTTTAAACTCTCATTATTATATTAGCCAGATTATTTAATTTTTTTTTTTTAGAAGTGATAACGTCTTCAGCAGCGTTGAGGAATTCTCGGTAGGGCGAAAACGTATAGATTCGTGCTTCCAATGCTATGACGTCAGCCGTGAACATGCTACAGTAAGTCAAGTACAAGATGGCGTTTGAGTGCTGGCGCTCAGAGATAAATAATAAAATTAATGCTTACGCAGTCTAGCGTATGTTTTGAATTATGAATAATCTATATGAGATGATGTACATAATTATTGCTCGGAGCATGAATGTAACAACCAGACAAATGTTAAATATTCGGTTATGTTTATAATTTAAAAAAAAATAATACAAAAATCTTTATTATTTTTTACAAATTTATATGTCTATTGATCCCCGCACTAGGAATTAATTCTTGTATCGCGGGAGATCATTCAAATTCCGAGTTATAGTAATTGATTACGCTGTGATTGTGTCGCAAGTGTGTCAAAGAATTATAAAATTACATTTAGGTAGTTTTTATTACATAATAAATTTATAAATAAATAAACGATGAGGCGAAAAGTATCTAAATATAAAAATAAATAAAACTAAATATAATTAACATTTATATACATAGACGCGCAGCATATATATACCAACTTAAACATAGATAGACATACTATATATATATTTATATCAATTAAATACAGAAAGAGAGAAAAAAATATATACACATATATATATCAAGTAATCAAATTTAAACATGACAAAAGTTTTTCTAAACTTGCAAGTGAAATTTCCCTTCTGTCGGCATTCCTCATGGCTAACTAGTTTGTTTTTTTTTTTTTAATATGAGAATTATATATAAAATTCTATTATTCAACTTAATCTGTTGTTTTCAATAAATTAGACACCAGTCAAATAACGTATTCAGTAGCTTGCAGAAGTCCTTGAATGAAGAGATAATTTTAACGACAATTGATGTAATCATTGCGTTAAGTGCACTTAGTATTACTAACCATAGATAGGATAAACATTAGTTGGTTTTTCTAAGTCTTTGTTGTTCTTCGCTTATTTAAATCATTTAGAATTGTTATTATCGCCAATTTTGCTATGTTTTATCTGTACTAATAAATAAAATTAAAGTGTCTGTTGGTAATCTGAAAATAACGATTTTTTTTACTAAATACGTATAAATGTATATACGTACGGTACTATACCTATACCAAAAGTACAATTTTTTTAATTTTTGTCTCTCTGTCTGTTTGTTCCGGGTAATCTCCGGAACGGCTGGACCGATTTTGACGTGACTTTTTACGGTAGCTGAAGTTACTCCACGTAACTTAGGGCACTTAAATTTGTACAAAATAATTAGGGCTCTTCTTAAAAACATTATATTGTGAATAAAATCCGATTCAATGGACAGCACTATCGAAATATTATTTTCTAAAGATTAACTATATTACGCTGTGAAGAATATATGAAACGAGGGCGGAGCCGCGAGCACACAGCTAGTTTAACTAACCTAACCTAATAGGTTATATGTGGTACATTGTTTCAAACTTATTATTTAATTAATTAAAACTTTTAAATAGGAAATAATTAAACGATAGGAAGTAGTATCTATATAGTGTTTGTTAAAAATAATTTTATTATTAAAGAAATGAAAGAAGGTTTTAACGGTTTCTACGAATTAAACTTAACATAACATAAGCTCACGCCTGTTATCCCCGAAGGGTTAGGCACAGGTGAAATAGCGAACTACACCACCACCCCCCCACATTTCGCCAAGCTTAGTTCCGTCCCAGATGTGACAGAATCGAGCCTGTCGCAATATCGGGCACAAATCCCAAACTCCGGGATGATACTGAGTAGAAAACCCCCAATACCACTTGACCCGACCCAGGGATCGCACCCGAGACCTCAGAACGGCAGTCGCACCGTAATACAACCGCGCGAACGCGGCAGTTACTAATTAAATCAGATTATAATCTAAGCCACGAAATGACCGGTGTCTGACGGAGCCCTTGATGAATAAAAATATGCGGTTTTATCTATTATCGGTAACGATAATAATATTATAATGATTAAATCGTTAATTTCGGGAAATTTACTATCAATAGAATTCAAGTGCTGTTAAGTAAATAATTTGGTTATATAATTGGTCGACGATGTGTCATTACGAATTGATTTAGTGATTTTTAAACGGTGCATTGTGACCAGTTATAATTTGAAACAAAGCATATGCCGTTCGGTATTTTCACCATATCGGATATTAAACACTATGGCGAAAGTCTTTTTTTGGCTGATAAGGATTAGATTGGCTGATTTTGAAACAGTATATGCTACAGAAAGCGACTTATCATAATTTGTTTTCTGAATTATCCAACTAAATATATTCTGCACAGTTATTTACCTTACACTGGTATCTCTCAAATTACTTTCATATGTTCTTCACTGCGTTTTATTATTTTAGACTGAACCCAAATTATTTTCGAAAATCAAAAGTACTCTAAGTTACGCGGAGTAATTTCAGCTATCTACCAAAAAAAGTCCCGTCAAAATCGGTCCAGCCGTTCCGAAGATTATCCGGAACAAACAGACATACAGGCAAAAAATTTAAAAATTGTGTTTTTGATATTTTGGTATCGAATATACATTCATTATGTATTTAGTAAAAAAAAATATTTTTACATTATAAACAGTGTATTGATATGTATTTATAAGTTAAAAAAAGTGTTTTTTTTTTCATACCATTTAAGTGGCAAACAGGTATACGATCCGCCTGATGATAAGCGGTCATCTTAGCCTATTGACGCCTTCAACACCAGAGGTATAACGTGCACGTTGCCACCTCTTTTAAGAAAAACTTAATATCATTTTGATATTATAAACAAACATTTCAATTCTATTTATTTGTACAGATAATAAAGTGTTTTAATTAAAAAAATTAAATGTCGAACTACGCCATAACTTCGAAATATCTGCCATTTAATTAAACTGCGAAACAATAAACAAGTGAGGTATTTACCAATCCGCATTTGTAACAATTGAAAATTACTATCAAAACTTTATACTCATAATAACATAGATTAGGTACGTGTACGTGATAGTAGCAGCCAGTATGTTATATAAACAAGCTGTTTGTTGTCCGTCTGTGATTCACCCTCGTATGACTCATACGTTATGCCGTGAACTGTGGTTATGTTTGTATCAATTATTATAAACAGTTCGCTCAATATCAGAGCTAACGTGAGATTAGAACTTACATATTTTATAACTAATGTCCACGATGAATTCCGTGTTTGTAAAATGAAGATATGATAATAAAATACATATAATATAAAAGTACATCCATCCATCCATCCATTCAACCAAAAGACGTCCACTGCTGGACATAGTTCTCTCCCAAAGATCTCCACGACGACCGGTCTTGCGCCACTCGCATCCAGCGGACTCTGGCGACTTTCACCAGGTCGTCGTTCCACCTTGTAGAGGACCTACTCACGCTGCTTCTTCCAGTACGTGTCAGCCATTCGAGAACCCGTTGGCCCCATCGGGCATCGGTTCTACGAGCAATGTGGCCAGCCTCATGATTTATTTTCATACAAATATACACTTTTATTATCATCCACTTTCGAAAATAAAAAAAACAAAGTTACATTCCTCAAATATGTATATTGAATTTACAGATTTTGTTTTTTTACAGTTTTATTATAAGTGTACATGGGCAACATTGTTGTTTATTTGTCTGTAAGTTAGTTGTCTTAGAATGATTAAATCCGATGTACTTTATTATTTTTGAAGTGAAATTTCTTTTGGCTCGGTGAATTAGGTTTTATGAAACGAAAAAGTGTAAGGAAAAGAGGCAGCTAAGTATACATGTATTTATAGGGTTTTAGGCTGTGAGAGAATGAGATAAAACGCGTTTCTATATAGTTTCCTTATGCTTCGTCTCCATTTTATGCTATGGTTCGTAGTGTCCCCAATACTCTACCGTGGTATACTGACCCCGTTCACGGACCCTACTTATCATTGAGACTAGTCCCCATTATCACATCTATCGCGTCTCCAACTCACGCTCGATTTTATTTTCAAGTCGTAATATATGAACACATTTTAGTTTGTACGTAAGCAACATTTTTAACTCTCCCTCCTCTTTGTCAGCAATAGTAAGCAAACTCTTACCCATTCCTCCCATGTTTTAGTAAGCATTGTTATATTAATTATTTAAAAAATAATGTAAAAAAGACGTACAGTAAATAAATAAACATTCCTGACGTAATCACCATTCGGACTCCCGTCTCAGTATTTTCTTATTATTACTCACATATGAATAAAATTATCTTATACCATGTAACCTCTGCTCGTGGTAATACTCCGCGCTTTGTTACGAGTTCGTGATTTGTATCGATATAGAAGGACCTAAAGACCTTGTATAGCGTAATAAGGAAGATAGTGTTGGGACAAAGGAATTTTATTTTCTTGCATTAAATAAAGCACCACCTGCGTAGTAGGCGAGTAGATTTAATGAATCACAACACTGTAGATATACAATTAATATTTATTTCCTCTACTTTAGAAATATATATATAACTTCAACATTTTGGTTCTATTTATTCCATGTTTATGATATGATGATTTGTCTATTGATAGACCGATCAACCGATTTTGTTAATGATTATCGTTGATTATATGCCATGAGGCAAATGTATTAGTAAATATTTGACATAATTTTGTTGCGTTTAATATTTTATTTCAATACTAGCTGTGCCCGCGACGTCGTTCGCGTTTCATATCTAAAACATTAAATTGAACCAAATTGTAAATCTAAACCATTTTCGAATCCTCAGGAATAGACACAATTGTTTTATTAAAATCGTTCAGCCGTTTAGGAGGAGTTTAGTCACATACATACGCACAGAAGATTTATGTATAAAAAGATACGTATCTGTGCCTAAATTGATTCATAAACAGTGCGTATTGAACATTACCATTACATTGTATGTAATACCAGAAAAGAATTAATAATTCATTGCATTGTGCAGGTATATGTAACAGCATACTTGCTTGTTCGGTATCTGGAGAAAGCAAGGATGATTTAAAGATGGTTATGGTAGCAATAAGAAATCGATGAAATGTGTCTGTTTTGTCAAAAATACTTGGCCAACGTATGACTATAAAACCATAAATGATAGAGAAAGGAAATAAAACTTTAAAAAAAACTTATTTGAATAAAAACAAATTAACGAGGCGGATTAATAAAGTAATTATTTATTTACTTTTAGTGCATTTTTATAGTTTATTATATTAAGGTCGGTTTTGTTTGTAATTAAAAAAGGTTTTTTTTTCTACTTTTCAGTTAAAGTATGTACTTTTAGGTATAGCTGTGAAGCCTAATTCATAGCTTTGGAGATGAATATATGAAGCACGTGTGTCTATAACATTCGAGGGTTTTTCTCAATTTCCCTGAGTTCCACTGATCAGATCCTGATCTAGTGGAAATGCGACCACATCAGAAGTGTACTCCAGCAAAAAAAACTTACGAATTGGTCCACAAATGACGTAGAAATCGCGTAACAAACATAAAGACGAATTGATAACATCCTCCTTTTTGAAGTCGGTTAAAAATAATTAAAACTATACTCGCTGTTCGACGCATTTCCTCTTGATAGACAAGAGCCGCTGTACAAAGCAGATAAATATAAGAAACACAGTACATTGCATTCTATCTCAATATCTCGCAAGTTAAATCCTATAGATGTATTCAAATCAAAACGGGGCTGAATAAGTTCTCCTTTCAAAAATATTGCCTTTGCATTGCAACACATCCCGGAGTACAGTTTTTAATAATAAAAATATACACAAGTAATAATAAGAAGCTAAATTTGAAACGTAAGAATATTTAGCTGTTCAATATGTGACTTCACGACAGATATGCGTGTTATAATATTATTATGTACATATCTACGCAGATACACCTGTGTAATGTATCGTCATATACCAAACCCAAGCCACGTCAAAGAGGCAAACGAAACTGAACATAAAAAACAATTTTCTAGTACATCATTGATACTTAGAGAACTCTGATTTACAATTTTGCGTCACGGAAAAACAAAGTATTACACTGCTTTGAGTTGACATTCCGATGTTGTAGGCTATATAAAGCAAATATAAACGAACAATGTGTAATAAGGAATGAACACAGCAAGTTTCTGGAGTTCATTCACACGGCACGCGTTTTAGCGATGTTGAGAGGCGGCACAATGTATAAACTGTACATACTATAATGCCGAAAGGGCAGTATTATGGACATCGCACCTGCCGTCTGGGGTACGAACGTACGTGCCATGCATAATACGCTGTTTGTTTGTTGACAATAGGAAAAATTAATTGTTTACAATAGTTGTTATCTTGAGTTTTTTTTTCGTGATAGCTCTGAATGAAGTAAAGATATATTTTTTTCTAACAAGCCCAGTTTTACAAGGGATCGTATAACTCGAGTATCATTGCAGTTCTGGGGGCCATGACCTTCCATTGCACTGGGGAATCCGTCAGGGGACTTGGTTCTGGCTGACCGGCACTATTCCCTAAGCGGGTAGGGGCCCGGCCTTCATGGCTGGGTCATCCGTCCGAGGGGTATGCCGCGGTGAATGCTTGCGATCCTTTGTTGCCCCCCACCCCCCTTGTGTGGGGGTAGAGACAACCACTCATAGTGTTTTTAGGTACTTGCCCCCGCATCCTCCCATAGGAGGATCGTATTTAAATGCATTTCCCTATGTAAAAAAAGTCAATGATTGCTTATTTTTGATGACGTTGGGGACGTGGGTCTGAACGGTGATATATAAATATAAAAAAAACAATACCCAGAATTTTTTTTACCCATCTCGAAAAACGATATGAACTTTTCAAAACTATGGCAGTTTTATTTTATCAAATTGCCATAATTTTGTTAACAATTGGCCTATCGAGACGTGTTTTCTTTTAGAATTTTCGTAATTCTTTTTCTCTTAGTCATCTTTTACGACACCAACGGGAAGATATGGCATGGTACTATTGTTAGCCGGCACCACACGGATGATATAATAGTAAATTTATGGAAAAAATGTACGGGCTAGTTGTATAAATATAATCATCTCCCTACCCTTTTCCCATTTTCAAATTGGCTCAGTTTTATAAAATATAATCTATACTCATAAATAAAATTTATTTTTTCGAAAATAATTAGGGTTCCGCGTAAAAAAAAAATAGTTTCAATGCACAGTTTTACTGGCAGGTATTGGAATTTTTGAGAAATATCTTTGCTTAATGTAAATAGCATAAAACAATTTGGAAAATAATTATGGTCCCGTATAAAAAAAATTGAAAGCTATACACAGTGAAAAATATATGAAACACGGGTACAGCTGCGGGCACACACTAGTATGGTATAAAAATATTTAAGAGGGAAATACATTTGTATGGAATAACTTAACCGGTTTTCTCTTAACTACAATGCACTAGGATTGCTCCAAATCGGAGTCACAATCAAGCTTTAATAGATGGCCTATATTTATTATTTAAAATCGACTGTTGTTATCTGCAATTTAAACGTCATTATTCTAGAAATACGTAACAGTTTATTATTGGATAAAACCGATAAGATACCGAACGAAGATACCTAAATACAGTGAACCTGTATATTGTTTTATAAATTCACTAAGTTATTTGTGTTCACATTGACGACTGTTAATGTTCTATGTACCTTTTAGTTTATGTATTACTTTATTTTGCAATTCTATTATTGATTTACTATGTTTAAACTCTACTAGAGAAACCCTAATGTGTCGATTTTAAATGCACATTACTTTATACTAATTTAGTGAGACGTCAAATCAAAATATAATACCAATTACTTAGTTTCCAGGGCGATCGATTTGTTGACAATTAACTCTTGATTTTACGATAACGTCCCAAATGAATGTAGTTAAAATTAAGATAAATTTAGAAAAAAGTTATTACTCAGTAATTAATTATGTATTTGCTTTTTTTTTACTGCAAGCAGTAAAGTTTTTATTTCTAGAATGTTAAAAATTGATTGGTTGCAATTTCAATTTACTCCTTTGTTGTTTTTTATAATAGATTAATGATTTTTTGCTTAATCGAAATAAGAGAGATGCGAAAATAAGTACTTATATTTTCGGTTTAATTATATTCTGATGCGTGCGTTTATATACTATTTTCGTAACTTCAGAAACAGTGGCCTTTTTTAACATGGGAAATGTATAATACGCGTTCCCTCTTCCATCTCTAATCCGAAAGTTGAATGTTTACGCTTTATTGCAAATTTTATACTTTTAAAATATTGTTTCCGCTGTTCGATTAATTATTTAGTTTCGACATTGCACATTATAAAACGAAGAGTTTTATTTGGTACGTTATTGTTTCTTTTAGTATTTACTTTTTTAGCATACCTTTACGTAGTTAGCAAGTGGTCCACATTCCCTATTCCCTAGTCGTTATGCTAAATATTCTTTATAATTTCCTTAAGATAGTCTGTTTTGTCTAATTTGTGTGGTAATAATTTCATGCATTTTTATTACTTCATTGTTAATTACATAAGGAAACTTTAAAAAGAGTTACCCGTTACATACGTTCCGGCAATTATACGTGTTGTTATTGTGTTAGATTTGTACATAATGGGCACTTTATTATATTGGCCTTGCTACTACATTTCGACAGGAAACAGACCGTATCATCATTAACATTTCAGATGTCAGTACATATTTAGCACTAGTAAAATTAATGAAAGTGATACTTTGTGGTGATCTAACTTATTTGTAATTGAAAAAAAAAAACTTTTTTTAATTATTCTGATTGTTAACACTGAAGTTTATCAATAATTACTAAATAAAGAAAATCGGTTCATAAGTAGAAGACAATAATGTCTTAACCTGTTTTATCTTAAATGGAATTATATGCATCAAAAATACATGCACAAAGTAAAAGGTCAGCAAATCTTGTAACAAAACTAGAGATTACCCGAATATTCGTTTTATGTTCGCCATATTCGGCAACTTTACCGAAGTATTCGAATAAAACATTCGAATGTTTGGGGATAGGTAGTAATTCTAATTTTAACTGTACTCAGCTGTCTATATAATTAAGTTAGATTAATAAATATGATATCTTGCAAAGAAGTTATCATTTCAGTAATTGAATTTTGAAGCGAAACTTAAATCTGAAACCGTTCATTTATTATTATTTAAACTTCAATGGTTCTTGTAATGTGGTTTTAGCAGTTTTCGTTAACGAGTACACATTTGTACATTTTCGGCATGGGAACCAAGTACACCGAATGTTCGGTTCTATTATAGTTTAGCCGAATTACGGTCATGAATTCGTATTCGGTGAGAACCATGTTCGGCCCATGTCTAAACAAAACTATATAAAAATAAATTCATAATATATTACATCTTATACATATTTTGTGTTAACTTAATTTTAGTATTGTCGCTACAGCTTGGTGTTGTTGTAGTGGCGTTTGAATCAAAAGAATGCTCCTATGATTTAAAAAAAAAAACCCACGTAGGTCTCGATTTATAAATCCAAGTAACAGACAGAGACGTTGCTTTTTATAAATGTGTGATATTAAATGTAAATATGACATCAACCATCGATGTAATTATATCACTACTGACTAATTTGAACGCGAGCCCGCGCGTCATTTGATCGAATGTTAGATAAACATGATTGTTTAAGAATGCCAGATAGGTATCATTAATTAGATTTACAATCAATTTTATTAGCAAAGTAATGCTGGATATTACAATATTATTTGAAACGAAGTGGTAAAATGATATCGCTAAATTATATGCCCAATTTATGATTACCTTTGCTTTGTCCGGTATACAGAAAACGCTAGGAGCGGAACAAATTCAGAACCGCGAGATTGGTTCCCCAATCGAGACGTTATGACTGGATTTCTTTGTTAAAGTGCAGGAGCTGTAGTGGAATTGCGTTGTGTTTCTAACCCTCTTACATCCAACAGAAGTGTAATAATTATAACCTATTTCACAATATTAAAAAAATATATAGTAAAGCTAAATAATTATTTGCATATTTTATTTGCATTATTGCAAAAACAATATCATTGTGAATCTTTCATTACTATAAAAATATACATAGCTCTAGATCGACAATGCCCACAAGCTTTGTTACATAAAATTGTTTCTACTATAGGATTTATAATTTCTTGTTTTATTTGTTGGCAAGCAACACCACCACGGTACGTTGAGCGTGCCGGGCATGTTAATTTAAAAATTATACACAGTTTTACGGATGCCTGTTTGAAGATCAAAAGTTGAATTTTTATTTTCACTACTCTCCGGCTTATCCGATGATATTATTGTATCTTGTAAGTTTACAGGTGGCTTATAATCACCAACAAATGAATTGGGAAGGGGCATTAGTTCTCGAGGTAGTATTTTGCTATTTTAAAACAAACTTTTTTTTTTTTTTTGTCGGGGGGAAATGCATTTACGCACTACCCTTACCTATTGCATTAGTGAGACCGGAGTCCCCCAACGCAATAGGTAAGGGGGCACGGAGGGAAGAACTCCGTGCCAGTGTGGGACTCACCCGGGCGAGAGTCGCCCGGAAATACCCACTAAAACTCCCCGGGGCCATCCGCCGCATTTGGGATGGGGGCGATACGGAATTGCAAGGCATGCCACCGCGTCGCCCCCTGCGGCGAACCCACCGGGCCTCGTCCGTGCAATGGCCCAATGGGGATGGGAGAGGAATACTTCCCCTCCCACCCCCCCGAAGGGAGGCATGACCTACGGTCAAAAGTCCGGGGATTTTAAAAACAACCTTATCATTAGACAACGTTTTAGGTTAGGTTAAATTAATTTTATTATATAATGATTTGTTTATTAGAAGTAGTTAATACAACAACAGTTTGGATTTGACTACATGCATATATTGAATGCAAAAACAATAATGGGATTGCAATTGAGTACTAGTTTTCGCCTAACGGTGTAATTGCGAGCATAATCATTAAGATTTCAATATTACTTTTATATGTGTTCTTAATATGTCGATTACCCATAAAAATAAGACAATAGGAAAACAATGGAAAGCTGGCGTAAACGCCAGGTAAGTGCTCAAGGGTTCAAAATATAAAATAGTTCATTATCATTTTTTATGTAAACGCAGACAAAACATACTAAAGTTATTTGATAGCTTTAGTTAAAACACTCTCATTATATATTATTTCCACGTCACCACTTTATTATATTGCCAATATCAGGAACGTTCACTTTAGGAGATAGAACTCCAATATGCCTGTGTTGGATCTACAGAGCATTATATAGTCATTCTATGCGATGTGACATGTGGAAGGTGAGAGACGGTCCCACCGGATGTTGGCGGATAATATCTTAAGGCGCCGCCGGGATATGTGTCAAAAATATTGTTAACACATACTAAACACAAAGCCCATTGATTGACAAAGAGAAAACAAAAAAGGTACTTGAAGTGGATATTTGGGGTTTGATGTTTCAAGAAGCATTAACTGTGGTCATGCACAGATTCAGAGCTATATAAAACGAAATACCCGTAATGTATGTGTTCTGTTACTAAATTAATCATTCTTTGTTACAGTTAGACACGAGCGGTAATGGATACATCGATTTGAAAGAGTTAAAAGAAGCTTTAGATGGTGTCGGATATAAAATTCCACAATGGAAGGTAAGCTCTTGAGTATTTTATTAAAACAAACTATTGCTTATTCTATCCTATTTGTTGTAACTAATAATACATTGCAGAGTTTATATTTACGAGTATGTATGTTATTTACAGCTAGTTTTTATATGCGCAATTCTAATCGTCTTATACAAATATTTTATAATATTCGATTAGTCATTTTATAATTTCTGCAATATCTTTAGGATGGATTTGAGCTCTTGTTTTCAAATTTACAACCTCATGTTTATATTAATATATTTCGTATTTCTTTGGTAATACCGCTTCAGATTTAATTAGCGAACTAATTCGAAGCGGAATTAGCAAAGTAAAATCAACTGTATTATTTACGATGAATTGCCGCTAATTAACGCCTTGAAGAATCGAATAAACCTTATGTTTGTAAATAGTTTTGTACTTTTTAATGAATTAGTCATAAATCATATATTCAGAAGTTATGATGGCTGAGTAGATAGTGCGGTCGGATTCCGCATCAATGAACCACCTATCCAACTCTAAAATCAGCCAGATGTTTCGGTGGAGGAAAACATTGTGAGGAAATCATAGCATGGTGGTAGTAAGGCATTTTCTAACAATGCTATTAGGTAGCTACCACCTTCAAATTCAAAAACCTGTCGCCAAATACCAATAGGTGTGTTCCGGCAGCATCACTTGAGAACCAGTGCCTAGGTTTAGGTGCGTTTACAATCCTAGACCACATCGTCACTTAACATCAGGTGAGATTGTGGTCAAAACACTGAGCCTATACAGTGTAAAAAAAACATATTTATTTATTCATTTTTATCGCTGTATACATACATAAGCAATGATAATTAATAATAATGGTAAGTTATACATAACTATACTATATGTCCCCTTGTCCCTGAAACAAACTCCGGGGCGCTAAACTGTCCAGTTTTCCAAAACCGCGTAAAAGTTGATAACTTTAATTTATGAATATTATCGAAAATTATTAAAAAAATTCTTTTTTTGCGCATAATAAAACGTACCAAAAATTTTACTCTTACTTCAAGAAGTAAGTAAATTTGTTTGCTGACAAATACAAATATTTTAAACTAATTCATAATAAAGAACATTAAAAATGTTTTTTTTTTTTCAATTGAAAGCTTGATAATTTACGTAATGAAATTGATGTCCCGTTTTGATTTTTTTCAAATGGTCACGTTACTTATACAGCAAGTGTTGTCTATAAAGATGGATGATAATCATTTATTCTAATTCTGTTATATGAACACGCATATATATTATTAGCTCATATATTATTTTCTATTCGAGCTCGGCAAAATCCACTTAATTTTGTCATGTGATGTTAAATACAGTCCAAGAATGATGGTGACCATAAATAAATAATAATCTATCGACATTCGACAATATCTGCCATGGGTAAAGTATACATGCTTTCTGATCACGAAATTCGGCGCGCCTTTACGTGTCACTTTGGCAGGCTTTGCACAATCTGTCCATCCATTCAACCGAAAAACGTACACTGCTTGGACATAGTTCTCCTCCAAAGACAGTGGCAGTCTGGGGGAGATGCTCACCTAGACACTTAATACATCTCGGAGCCATGAAGCAGCTCCGAGAACTATGACCGTACCCTTGGCAGCGGTGGCACTGCGTCGGGCAAGACTTTTTGTGGGGTGGCTCTACAATTATGCCGGATAATCCACAGAGACTCTTGAGGTTGAAGACCTCTTTCCCCTCTGCGGTGGCTGGTAGGGAGACAAAAACCATATTATATGGTTTCCTGTCCCTGGGAGCCACCATACAGTGGACCTCGTTCGCGGGGATGCTCTGGTCCTTCAGTGAGGCCAGGACATCCTCGCACGATATCTCCTTAGGGACCTTCTTTATCACTACTCGAAAGGATTTCTCCTCTTCTTCACAACGACCGGTCTTGCACCACCCGGATTCGCGCGACATACACCAGGACGTCGGTCCACCTTGAGGCCTACCTTCGCTGTGTTTTCCGGTATGCGGCAGCCATACGAGAACCTGTTGCCACTAAGTTTGACAATTCTTCGGGCAATATCGGTTACTTTGATTTTTCTGTAGGTCTCCTCATTACTGATTTTATAGAGCGTTTTCATTAGGTCCATTAGCGACCACGTCTCAGTGTCAGAAGTCATCACTGACAACATACACACTGGTTGAAGATTTCCGTCTTGAGACATTGTGGACGAGATTAGACTTGAGAGAAGATTCTGCGTAGCTTCCCAAACGCGGCCCAGCCGAGCTGGATTCAAACAATTTGTACAATATGTAATAATAATGATAATCAAATTATTCATAATTTCAGGTGAGATGTATGATAGAGGAATATTACGACAACGGAGGCAAGCATGGACGCGGCGTCAATGGAAGCATGAACGGTGACACACGTAAAAACGGCATCTCTCTTACCGAGTTTGAAGACTTGTGCGCTAATCTCAAAGCTCAACAGGTAATTTTTTATTTATTTATTTATACAGTACATATTTCATGTGTAATTCTTAGTCCCACAAAACCTTATTATTGGCTTGTCTGTGGGATCTAGTCTCCGTACATAAGTATCACGAATCAACACAATCCATATAAGTAATAAAATATTTTCTTATTTTTAAAAGACTTTAAAAAGGAGGAGGTTATCAATTCGTCTGTTTGTTCTTTTTTATGTTTGTTACGCGATTTTCTTCGTCATTTGTGGGCCGATTTACAATTTTTTTTAATCGTTGGAGTACGCTTCCAAAGTTGTCCCATTTCTACCAGATCAGGATCTGATCAGTGGAACTCAGAGCAATTTAGAAAACCCTCGAATATTATAGACACTTACTCGTGTTTCATATATTCGTTTCTAAAGCTATGAAGTAGACTTTACAGATGTAGCTGAAAGTACATACTTAAACTAAAAAGTAGAAAAAAAAGCCTTTTTAAATTAAAGACAAAACCTACTTCTATAGAATAAACTATAAAAATGCATTAAAAGTCAATAAATAATTACTTTATTAATCTGGTTCGTTAATTTTGGAGTCGGTGCCAGCTAGAGTTAACCAATGTACTTTATAATGTATTTTGTGTTACACTTTTAAACAGAATTAAAGAACAATTATGTAATCAAAATTGAATATAATTAGCGACGTAAATTTACACCATTTTGTTATCCATAAGCTGGTACCGATTTCAAAGTTAACGAACTAGGTTAATTAAAGTAATTATTTATTGACTTTTAATGCGTTTTTATAGTTTATCCTTTTGAAGTCGGTTTTGTTTTAAATTACAAAAGATTGTTTGGTCTAAAAGCATTACTTTCATGCCTGATAACATCCGGCAGATTATTTAATATATATATATATATATATATATAAGGCTGCCATTGTTTTAATACCATGTTTTATTTCCCGAATTCCGTTAGTGATCGCTCCTCAACCGGATAGTTTACAAAGCACGTTCTCTCAAATACGATTATTGAAATTAAATTCAGCGGAAGCAGATCAAGCCCAAATTCCGGTGACGTTGTGGAGGCTTTTCCGTTAAAAATGAAAAAAAAGATAATAGACTGAAATGTAAGGCGATAGATAAGTAGAGTGAGTGGTCGGATTCCGATAAATGTAGTCTGGAATTAACTTGTCCTGCTCCTTAATAAGCCTGAATTTTCGGCGATGGAATGCATTCGTGATGATACCAAAGCATGGTGGTAAGGTGTTTTTTAATAACCGTCTGTCTAACACCATCCTCCATTTTCATGCACGTAAATGTATTTCGATAGGACCACTTGATAGCCGTACTTTAGACTTAAGGCGTTTACCATCCTGGACAACATTGTGTTCTCTATCACAGTATTAAAAAGTAAATAAAACAATTTTAAAAACAACAAAGAGAAAAACAAATCAAAGATTATTACATTGCCTTTAAATAAAACCTTTGATCAATGATTTAGTCATTGAAATAATTCTCAGAAAAATATTTCTCACTTCATTTTAAATCGGTCAATAAGTGATTTTTTTTTTCACAACACATGTATCAGTTTTAACTGGAAATCATCAATAGCAAATTGTTTTAAATTGATATGAGGATGATTTATCAGTAATTTATCAGTCTTATGAATTTATTTTTCTAATAAATAAATAAAATTGTAGTGTCTGTTTGTAATATGAACATAATAACTGTTTAATTATTACATATGAATGGATTATACGGTACGGAAACCAAAAAGTACATTTTTTTTTGTCTATTTGCCCTGCTATTTGCTAAGTTCTCTATGGTTCCGGCTAATCACCCTAATGGCTGGACCGATTTTGACTTGACTTTTTCTGTGGTAAACAGCTGAAGTTACACGGCATAACTTGGCTACTTTTATTTTTCGGAAATAATTAGCTTGCAAAAATAGTTTTAAAATAAAAACTATTAAGAAACTAAAAGGTTTTGTATGTGTGTGGTGAATTAGAATTTTCTTTTATGTAAGTCTCATATTTGTCTTATAAACGTCTCATTTCTAAGTTACCGACTTTGGGTTTACGTTGATGTTAAATGAATCATAGTAAGTATATATCTAGCGTACCAATCGTAATAACAAAGCGAGAATAATAAAACTTTATCAAACAAGTGTCAAGTAATTTGAACTCTATACAAATCAGGTTAATAGTGAAGCATTCGAGTATACATTTTTACGACTAGATTAATGTTGTCGTAAGTCAATAAAACGATTGCTACGATTAAGGTCAAACAGAGACTTCTGTGAAATTATTCATAATAATTGTATACACAATTAAATTGTTAATAAATCGGTCGATGTACCTGTAAGAGTCTTATTTGTGATAACTTTTAACACTAGAGAGACATATTAATTAATTTATTACATCGAACAGAACGAGTACTAATGTAAAAATAAATAAAATGATTAAAATAGTTGAGTGTCAATGCCTTTTTTATGATAGGAATAAATGTGTGAAATTGTAAACAAGTTCTAATTCATCAATGAATTCATTTATAAATTATTTGGGAAATAGCTTTCTTTAAACACGTTTATGTTGATATAAATTCATGGCGTTATGAAGAACTGTTTAGCCTGATCCACTCCTCTCCTTTCACCGCGTAGAACCACGTGTGTTGGGCTTCGGAGTTACAGTTTGACAGTAACTTTCATTCAGACACGAACAGAACATTTCGAATCGTCATACCTTTAAGCTGTGCAGCATACCCGTAAAGCTGTGAAACAGCTTTCCGGGCGATTATTGACCCTATAACCGCACGTTCTTCCAACGTAGCGTGAGAGATATCTGCGCAGGCCGGCATGATCGGGACGACCTACTATGGATAGCTGATCTCTCGCTGGCCACCGCTGTTATTTGATTACACTGTGCTTATCGTCAAGCAAGGGACTGTTGGCCCGATGCACTTAATTTTAAATGGTTATTCTTGTTTTTTTTTTTTAAGAAAAAAGTGCAACTGAGTCATGTATCATTTGTAAAATAAAAGAAAAAACACACTACTCTAATTGTTTTTTTTTTATAATTTCCAGGTCTCCAGCACATTCAAACAAGCTGTGAGTAAAAAGGAAAATTTGGAACACCTCGGTGGTATGAGCGAAGCGTCCAGCGATGGTAATTATGATGACTACTTATTTAATTATTTCGATACCATTGCTTGATTACCATTGATTTCCGGCAGTTTTGCGTTATTTGCTAAAGCTACACTCTCCGAAATCTGGAACGCTTTCTCGACATTCTGGCAGTTGTGCTATCAGTATTCAAATTCCTCAGTCTGCAAATTTACTGGTCAATTACTCTTTACATTGTATTTACAATAAATTACATTGATACCTAGTTTGGCCATTTTTTCGGTTACTTTGGTTCTTTGACGGATCTTTTGAATTGTGATTTGATTGTAAAAAAAGAACAAATGAATGAAGATAAATGAGAGTCTTTTGTTTTTATTAGCGAGGAAAAAATGTACATAAATTCAATCGAAAAAAAAAAATGAGAAAGGGTCAATGGAATCCAAAAAATAAATATACCGTCTACGAAAAATTCCGCGTCGATTGGTAGTAGTCCCATCCCGATACGTTTAGTAGTTTTGAGGTACCTCAAAGGACCATCATTTTCCTTTTATATATATTAGATAGACTGATAGAGAGCCTTCTTATGAGGTAATGTGAGCAACCACCTCTCAGTGCCGTATGTCATCACTGGCAACACTCACTGGTTGAGAACTTTGCGATATTTCGGAACAGAAGATTCTGCGTAGCTTCTTCAATACGGCTCATCCGAGTTGGATTTGACTATTGGCCAGTTTTTCTAAGTTGAATCTACCTAACTGGACGATCTGTCAACAACTTCGAACGTAGTGTTTATAAGTTTAAGAGTATATTTACTTTTTATTTCAGGCACAACACATTCAGTACGTTTAGAGGAACAGATGGCTTTCTCGGGATGGATAAACAGTAACTTGGAGCACGACCCGGATCTCAAGCATCTGTTGCCGATAGATCCTGAAGGAAAACAACTCTATCAGAAACTTAAGGACGGGCTTATTTTGTGGTATGTTTTAGTTTACCCACCCCTTCGCGAGGTGAAACGAGGACCTAGTGAAGGTCGCGGGACGTCGTGGAGACCTATGTCCAGCTGTGGACGTCTTTCGGTCGAACGGACTGAATATTAACCATACTAAAGTTGTTTCTGTAACAAATGCAAGTATTTTAATAATTCCTGTGCTCTGTATTTATAATTCCGATTAATTGTCTAGTTTAACATAAACATATTTTATAGAAAGGAAAAACGGTATATAGCCTGATTGTTAAAATAACATTTTAATTGTTCTTGAAATAATTTTTAGCGAAATATTAATAGTGATTTTATCCTTATAACTGTGTTTAAATTGTCATTTATTTAAATGACGTATGTATGTATATTTTTGTCTTTATTTTCTATTGATATTTGCCCACAATCTAGTATTATTTTAAGTGATATTGTGTTGAATTTGAAAGTAGTGTAATATAAGTAGGGTAGGATTTTTGCTTAATTATTGGTTCGATGTGATGTGATGTTTTTTTTAAATATCTATACAACTTTTTAACAAACTTTTGCACGCATTTGTGTGTAAAAAAATGTTTAATTTGATGGCAACTCAACCATCATTGTCTAAAAGCAGAATTGTATTAATAATGTGACTGTTAAGACAGCGAATTTAAAAACAATGGCTTATTTATGAATTCATGTCTCACGGCTCCGTTGTCATTGGTTTTTTTTTTACATCATAAGAATAGTTAAACAAAAAAAATTAACTATGTTTTAATTATTCTATTAAAATAATGTTATCATCATGCACTGTTGGATGTTAATTTTAGGTCTAATGTCATGATTTCCAAGCTCTTTCTTCTCGAAGTAAAATATAGTACTAGTCTAGACTTCTATAATAACAATTGAAGTGTCTGTAATGTCAATTTTTTTTTAGTAAACAGATATGAATGTATATACGATAAATGAACAACAAAAAAACACGATTTTAAAAATTTTTGCCTGACAGACAGGCTGTCTGTTTGCTGCGGCTAATCTCCGGAACTGCTAGACCGATTTGGACTGGTCTTTTTTTTTGTAGATAGCTACTTTTATTTTTCGAAAATAATTATTGTACCGCGTAAAATACGTTTGAATAAAATCCGATTTAATGCACAGTTTTACTAGCAGGTATTTGAATTTGTGAGAAATATCTTTGCTTAATGTTAGTAGCAAAAAAAAATGTGGAAAATAATTAGGGTTTCGTATAAAAAAAAATTAAAAACTATATTATGCAGTGAAAAATATATAAAACGCGGGTGCAGCCGCGGAAACACTGCTAGTAATATATATGTTTTTTGTGGTGATGTCTTAATGATCCATTATGGTTGAATGGATGGCTAAATGATGATAGTACCTATAGGCGAATTCCACGTCGTTGGACGTCGGTTCGAATCCGTCAATTTTCTTCTAAAATTATCCTGAGCTTTGGGTCAAGGAAAATTGATAAAACCGTAAATATGATGGTGAGGATCAATCTACCACCCACCGACTACCTATCTACCACCCTAAATTCTGTAAATTTGTCGGGGTGTGTTTCGACATGATCACTTTATAAAGTAACTTGATTTTTGGTAAAGTATTATATTTAACTATTAATTCGCTTAGTCTGTTTTTTTTTTAATAATTTAAACATAGTCATTGCATATATAACCTCAGAAATCCACAGCTCCTCTACGTGCCATCTGTAAACGCTACTTACCGACGCAATAGCTATATTTTAAAGAGTATGTAGCCAATTCAATGCACTCGACCAAAGTTATGATATATTTAATATTACTTCTTCTTTACTTAAGCATAGATTTAAATCATCATTCTTCCTGTGATCTATTCGTTACACGCTTTATTAATCAACCGACTTTAATTATATAATTAGACTTACTATAGTTTGTATTGTACTCGTGAAAACTTTTAAATGGCCTTCAGTATTATTCATTGTATTTATTCTTGTGTTTAGCTGTAAGTTTTCCTGTAAGGAATGGAGCTTATATAACCGGTTTGTTAAAAAGTATAATGGCTTATAATGTCATACGGTGATAGGTAAGATTTTAAACTGAACCCCCCCCCCCCCCCGCCCCCAACACAATATCACGTGTGTTTTTGTTGATGCAAAATCTTATACAGGTGCAAACTTATTTTATTCTGGAGATATGTCGATACACTGCAGCCAAGGGACTGCATTCGGAGGAGTCCAAATGTTGATGTTTCGTGATTTTTTTTCCGAGACCCCAATTCGAGCCTCACGTGACGCGTCTTATGTTACAGTAAAGTGATCAATCACTCGTGCCCCGACACGATCGACGAGCGAGCGATCAACAAGAAGAACCTCACTCTTTACACGAAGCATGAGAATTTGACACTCGCTCTGGTGTCGTCGCAAGCGATCGGCTGTAATATAGTCAATATCGATGCTCATGATCTCGCTAAGGGTGAGTTCACTTAACTTTAGTCAGTTCCACGTATAAATATGTGTAGAACAGTTTCTTAGGTGCCTCCTACTTTTTTTCTTCTCTGTTTGTGAACTGTTTTCTTTTTTGTAGTTTAATGTGTCGAGTACCCATAAAAATGAAACAATAGAAAGACAATGGAAAGTTGGCGTAAACGCCGGGATGGTGCTCAAGGGGTTAATAGCTTTTGATAAGTTATAAATATACAAAAAAAATTCCAAAACCGTTTTTTTTTTAAATCAAATTCTCAAAAATGAAATTCGAACAATTGTAGGACTGATTAATTGCATACTAGCGTAAAAAGGTGAACTTACTTAGAAGTCGTAAGATAATTTTATGTCTTCATCGTTAAATGATTATAATTGATCATTTTCAATAGACAATCCTAATTTTAACATGAATAAGATAAAGGTAAATAAATCATTTGTTGGAGATAAAATTACAAAGTGGAAACTTATTAAAAGAAAATTGTTTTCTTAAATCCTTCAAAATCCTTAGTGAGATATAACTTTGTATTATTATGTTTAGTTTAATTGATTGACCGTATCAAAGCGCATTCGGAATTATTATATATTTCGGTTCAATGAACGTTGATAGATTTTTTGAATAATTATTTATTTATTATCAATGTTTGTTTTGTATGGAAATAGTTATTGAAAGAATATTTAAAATTTATTTACACGTTTGTATAATTGTCATGTAATAAATTACATTTATATAATTACAGGTAAACCGCACTTGGTGCTCGGTCTTCTCTGGCAAATCATCCGTATTGGTCTTTTCAATCAAATCACCCTCGAGCATTGTCCGGGACTTACAGAATTGCTAAACGATCAGGTGAAAATAATTACTGTCATTATATTTATTTGTTTTAAACAGCTTTTCATATCAATTGAAGTGGATATTGGTAACAAATTATTTCATCCGCTCGCATTAGATTTCATGTATGAAAAACGAGATGATTTAAAAAAAAAATAATGTCGGAAAAGCACCACACCACAAACACCTACTGCGATCGCCAATCCGCCTGCCAAGCGTGGCGATTATGGCAATTGTTACAGCAGTAGACGTCTTCCGGTTGAATCAATCAAACAATGTCGGAAGTAGATGTATAATTTCTGTTACCTTTAAATAAATAGCGTATACAAATAGATAAATGTAAATTTTACTTTATATAAATGACTATGCGTAAAAAAAACATGTTAAAAAAAAGTATAAACTACTTGCATACAAAATTCTGTTTCTAACTCTAAGCCAACTAACTGACTTACAAACAGGCAGATGTCACCTTTTATATAATCTATACTAATTAACGAAATTGAAGTGTCTGTTAGTAATATCATTTTTTTTTACTAAATAGATGTGAATTTATATATATATATATATATATTTAATTTTTGTCCGTCTGTTTGTTCCGGGTAATCCACGGAACAGCTGGACCGATTTTAACGGGACTTTTTTTTGGTAGATAGCTGAAGTTACTCCGGGTATCTTAGGGTACTTTTCTTTTTCGAAAATAATTAGGATTCCGCGTAAAAAAAAAAACTTGAAATATCGAATAAAATCCGATTCCAGCACATTGTTTCACTAGCAAGTCTTTGAATTTGCGAGAAATATCTTTATTTTAGTACTGAAAAAAAAATGAGAAAAATCATTAGGGTGTGCCGCGGGCACACAGCTAGTGTTAGGATAGAGGAGTAGAAATGAGATTTCATAACTCGTCTCTCTTCGTATCAAGGAACGTATCGAAGACCTGCTTGCGTTGTCGCCTGAAGCGATCCTCCTCCGGTGGGTGAACCACCAGCTCCAGTGTGCTGGAATCACTCGCCGCTGCACCAACTTCCAGCAGGACGTGGCCGACTCTGAGATATACTCCTACCTCCTGAAGCAGATCGCACCCAATGATGCCGGAGTCACTCTTGACGCTCTGCGGGTGAGTATTTGAAATTGCCTGTGTGGTGCCGGCCAAGAATAATATCACCCCCGCCCCTCCTTCCTATATCTTCCTGTGGTTGTCGTAAAAGGCGACATAGGGAAAAAAACCAGAAGGTGGGCGGTAGCATCCTCTTGATTACCGCAAACACCTACTGCTATCGCCAACCCGCCTGCCAAGCGTGGCGATTATGGCATCCCCCCCCCCCTATTTTTGGGGGTCCAGCCGTGGACGCTTTATGGTTGAATGTCGTAACAGACTTTATTGTATCTATATCTGAATGATTTACGACCTAGGTTCTCGACGTAGGCGATTTAGTCCCCTAGTGGGTATTTGAGACTTTCGGGGTTGCAGTAAAAGACTAGGAGAAAATGAAAGGACATGTATATCGAGATCGAGCTTGAGATATCGAGGAGGGGGCGTGGGTAGATAAAAAAGACTGAAAAAAAAAATTAAGAAAAGGAAGAAATATTATAGGGAAAAAAAATCTAAGTAATCGGTGAGCATAAGATTGAGAAACTGTGGTTTACTACTACCATATATGTATATAATAAATGATGACTCTGCAGTTGGTAGAGCTGTCGGATTCCGCGTCAATGGTAGCGGGTTCGACACCCGCTCCCCCCCCCCCCCCCCCCTCCCCATACAGTTTTAAAATGTAGCCTGAGCTCTTGGTGAAGGAAAACTGCTCGAGGAAACGCATTAATACACAGTAATTTTGATCACAATCAAATAAACCTCCAAGAGTTCCTGAGTCAACGGTCCTGTTATAACTATAAAACATATTTTTAAATATACAGAAGTATTTTCGAATATTTTGCTATCTTAATTTTTTTTTAAAAATTGGCAGCCATGGGAACTGCCGACTTTGAAAAAAATGTTTTAATTTTTAATGAGTAAATTACAGCATGAGTATTTAAAATTGGATACTTTGTTAATTTCAAGTATTAACATAACTTATCATATAATATTTGCCTGGTTTTTACATCTATTGGCGCTCCGAGCATGTACATTTTCATATAATTTATTCATAATAATGTAATAACATACGTTAAAAATAATTCTCTCTGAGCGCTAGCACTTAAGCGCCATTTTATATTTGACATACTTGTATATTGTAGCATGTTGACGGCTGACGTCATAGCATTGCTATAGCGCCAATCTGTAAGGTTTTTCTCTACCGAGAATCGATCAAAGTCGCTAAAGAAGTTGAATAGGTATGGCAGATAAAGGTGCCTGTTGAAAATTTTGTATTAAAAAGGTGGTCACATAGAATAGGACTTGGCAACACCGGTACACATGACTACTCTACGTTGATTTGATTTATTAACCCCTTGAGCACTTTCCTGGCGTTTACGCCAGCTTTCTATTGTCTTATTTTTATGGGTCGACACATTAAAGATGTTGGTTCTTTTATCATGTCGAAATGTTTTATAACCTCAATTGTCGTAAATAATTATTCAATAATTTTGAAAAGTTGTGTAAAAGGGGGGGGGGGGTTGATTTGGCGCGATTTTGTTATATTATGTTGTCGTCCTTATTTTAAAATCATTATTTTGCAGTATTTGACTATATATATTGTCTGTAATTTTAGTGGCATTTTACGTGATATAGTATAGTTATGATACACAAGTGTAGTGAAGTGAAAATAATGACACGGAGCGCGAATTCTCGAAGCGTCCCAATCGTTCCCGTTGTGGTCGTAACAGAAGGCCACCATTTTGTTACCGCCATTAATTTATCGATTGTGTTCCTAACGTGTATGACTTGGCTGCATGGTCTGCTAGTACCTTTGCTTTTTTTTCTTAAAAAGGAATAAATTGAACCAAAAAAAAAAATTAAAAATTGTGTAATGATGTGGGTACAGGAGTCGGATCTGATGCGTCGCGCTGAGGTGATGCTGCAGCAGGCGGCTAAGCTGAGGTGCCGGGCGTTCGTGACGCCCGCGGACGTCGTCGCCGGCGTCTACAAACTCAACTTGGCGTTCGTTGCGAATCTCTTCAACCAGCATCCCGGTCTGCAGCGTACAGAGAACGCTGAAGAGTACCACCAGCTCGACGAGACCAGGGAGGAGAAGAGTTAGTACAATATTCGAATTTAAAATATACTTTATTAAATTTAGGCCCTGATAAGGCGCTCATTTTATCAGGAAAGCAAGGCAAAGATTCCCATTTTTTTTGGAATAGATTTTGTTTAAAATTTCATGACGTTCAATTTCATTAACCGGAACGCTAATTTAAAAACAAAAAAAGAATATTTGGTACTTCGAAAAAGCAAAAGTATTTCTCGTGAATTCAAACAACTACCAGTAAAACTTAATCACAATATATTATAAGTTTTAATTTTTTTATGAAGCATCCTAATTATTTAAAAAAAATAAAAGTATCCCTAGTTACGCGTAGTAACTGGGTCAAAATCGGGTTACCCGTTCCGGAGTTTACCCGGAACAAACAAACAGACAGATATAAATTTTAAAAAAATTGTCATTTTGTTACGAGTTTCGTATATAGGTACTTATTTATATTTATTTAGTAAAAAGTTGTTATTTTCATATTACAAACAGACACTTCAATTTTGTCTCTATTACGAGGATAACTTAGCGGCATTTATTCCATACAGAGGTAGTCTCTCCTATTTCCTCCCTAGATAATATCTGTGAGGTAAACATTTTTCAAGCAAATCCATACGCTTTGATTTTTTCCATAAATTTAAAAATAAAAAAATGCTCGTTTTTTACCGCCATTTTCAAACGTTCGTCAAACAAATTTTAATAAATAAAATTTAATAAAAGTAACGTATAGGTATAGCCAAAGTCTTTATTATTCTATAACTGAAAGAAAATTAAAAATCGGTTCAGTTTTGGAGGAGGAAACAACAGGGTACTAAGAAGTGATGTTTTCGTCTATTTTGCATACGGTAAATCAGCCCGAGCTGCAGTTGTCCCTATTCTTTCTTTGGGGGGCGCAACGCGATAGCAATAGATTTCTGAAATACCTAACGTATGTCCTCGTTAAGTAAAGAATATAGATACAGAGCGGCGTAGTATACTTCAGTATGACGTCATACTAACGTAATTAACACAAATTTAATACTAACATTAGTTTTGAGAGAAATGCATAGAGTATCGGTCCCCGACCAAAAAATTAAATCTCGAGTATTTTTTCCAGTACATTTAATTATATTATTAACTTATTTCGTTGCTTCCAATAAAATGTTAACAGTAGTTGATAACTCTATTCTTGTATGCTCTATGACTAGGGTTACCGTATTACCATGCGTATATATATACAGGGTGAAATTGAAATTAATGGCAATAATTAAACGGGAACTTGTAATTATATTCAGAAACATTTTTAAACCCTCGAGCACTGACCTGGCGTTTTCGCCAGCTTTCCATTGTTTTCCTATTGTCTCATTTTTATGGGTAATTTTTACTTAACAGATATAAATGTAGATGCGATACCAATACCAAAAATACATTTTTTTTAATTTTTGTCTGTCTTCCTGTTTGTTCCGGGTAATCTTCGGAACGGCGAGACGGATTTTGACGAGACTTTTTTGGTTGATAGCTGAAGTTACTCCGGTTAGACTTTTAATTTTAGAAAATAATTAGGTTTCCGCTTTAAAAAGTTGAAACTCATAAAAAGTTAAATAAAATCCGATTAAAGAATATAGAATATTATAGAATTTTTTAAGAAAATACTTGGGGTTCCGTATAAAAGAATTAAAACGCAGTGAAGAACTTAAGGAACGCGGGCGCAGCCGCGGGAACACAGCTAGTGTTTTTAAAAAACTATAAAACATGCATTATAAATGCAGTCAAAGTATCAAAATCACGTAATATCATTATGCAGCGGTCGCTAACCCGGGAACCATCTAGATAAAATTATCAGCTGATGTGCGCGAGCGCGAGTGGGGTCATCGACCCCCGAATACTCGTCGCACAGTTTTGATACTTCCATTATACCTTTTTAATTTAATTATTTTTTTACCTATAATCTTTTTTGCTTTTTACTTATTCATAATCATAATTATGAGCTCTCATTTAATTATTGCCATTGATTTCAAAATCAGCCTGTATATATTCACCTGTTAAACTTACATTTCATAGGAATTGAAAAATGAAAAAATAATAATTTGAGCCTGCGTACAAGAGTACACGTGTCAGAATATGGATGTTTCTTTGAAATAAATATATAACATAAGCTCACGCCTGTTATCCCGAAGGGTTAGGCAGAGGTGAAATAGCGAACCACACCACTCGCATTCCGCCGAGCTCAGTTCCGTCCCAGATGTGACAGAGGGCGAGCCTGTCGCCATATCGGGCACAAATTCCAAACTCCGGGATGATACTGAGTAGAAAAACCCAATACCACTTGACCCTACCCGGGGATCGAACCCGAGACCTCAGAACGGCAGTCGCACCGTAATACAATATATAAGACAAATTATTAGTAAAGGATAGGTATATCAAAGAAAGAGAAAGAATATATATGTCTATTTTCTACGAATATAACACAATAAGGAGAAAATAATAATTCTGTAGTCAAGAAGTGTAGCATGCTTATTGTTGTTGTCTCTGTCTCTCTCACTAAATACTTCTATATCCGTCGTTTAGTGTCATTATATGCAAAAATAGTGTTTTGTTCGGGTTGCATAGAAAAAAATAAAAAAAAATTGTTTATTTCTACTAACCGTAATGATTTTTATGGATATTAACCCCTTGAGCACTTACCTGGCGTTTACGCCAGCTTTCCATTGTTTTCCTATTGTCTTATTTTTATGGGTACTCTCTCGACACATTAAATATTTTTCATTCTTTACAACTGGTAAAAGTAATCTAGTTTTAAATATGTTACTATTTCGACAGCGAGAATTTTTACGATTTTTTCATTTTTTAAATAAAACTCCCCATAAAGTTTGCGTGGCAACTTGTTTGTTGTTTTTTTTTTTTTTTTGTTTAATAATTGTCTTTAATATTGTCTTCAGCTTACCGCAACTGGATGAATTCGATGGGCGTCGCTCCGCACGTGAACTGGCTCTACTCGGACCTGACCGATGCTCTGGTCATCTTCCAGCTCTACGATATCATCAAACCTGGGATTGTCAATTGGAAGAAGGTTAGCGCTCAGCAACACTCCATACATACTATATTTAGTTTGTTTAATATATCTCATTGTTACAGGTTTTATTGCCAAATTGTTCACACATAACTGTCAACGATACGTTTTTGTATGTTGGTAGGACATTTTTGTAATAATGGCCGTCTGAGTAGCTACATAGCTACCACCGTTAAATTTAAAAATCTGTCGCCATATACCAATAGGTGTGTTCCGGCACCATCACTTTAGAACCAGTATCTAGGCTTAGTGTATTCACCATCCTGTACCACATCGTCACATAGCATCAGGTGAGATTGTGGTTGGTGTTTTTTCAATGTAATGATATCTCATAAATCATTTGTTATATATACATTGTTTCTTAGTCGACCATCAAATCAAAATCAAAATTTATTTATTCAATTTAGGCGCTTATGAACGTCTAAAACACTACCACCGGTTCGGAAAACAACCCAGTCGAGAAGAGCGCAGGCGAGAAACTCGATCTGGTTCTTTTTTTTTCATAAATATAATATATATCATTTTTTTTGTCATATAAAAAACTATACAAATCGTAGTTTTAATAATGTTAGTGAAAGCGCAGAGATGTGGGTTATTTCCAGACATCACTATCGTTCACGTAATGATCCACCCTGTATAATAACCTTTTGAGATTAAAACTTGCTTGACATAATACTTAAACTTATTGTCAGGTAAATCGGTAATGTTACTTGGGATCTTATTGTAAAACCGAATACTATTACCTATAAAGCTTTTATTAGACTTACTTAACCTAAAGCGTGGTTCCGGACAACTTGTCTTTACTTCTAATATTAAAATTATGACGATCATTCACTAGATTTAGCTAATATAGAGCTCATATATATATATATATATCATCAACGACCTCATTAACATCCTACGGCGCACTAGCGCGAGCCGCGGGCGCACGGGTTACATATATTTAATACCTCGTATGAGAGAAAGCCGTGTGTCCCGTCTCGCTCGCACTCTGCATGTTTCTGATTAGCCACCGTAATCCTTGTAAGCCCTATGACTAACGAAGGGATCTTTTAGAATTTAAGTTTCACTGTATGTCCTCAGAATCAATTGCCAGGACGTAAGCCGCGTCGTATACGTCGGCCGCGTAGGATCTTATCGTGTCGCGACGATACCATAATTCGTAGTAATAGGATCTTCCCTCCTTTACCTCGTACAAATGCGAAAAACCGCCGTTCCCGCCGCCGGGGACAGGCGGCTAACTTTGCTCTCACACACACTCCGGGTCCCCCTCAGGCGGCGACCCAAGACGTGTCTCGTTCCCCAACTGGGGAGGCTCTTGACGTCGCCGCCAGCGCGATACAGTAACACTGCCCACGCATTGAGCAATTACACGCACAACACTCCATACACACTCATGCATAACATGCAGGTACATAGGTCCTGTAAGGAACCTTTTTTTTTTATTATTAATAAATAAAAAATTTAGGGAATAGCTAGGTTCAAACTCGCGAGAGAGTTTTATACTCAGGTGACGGCCAAGCCGAGGTTCGTACCATTTTGGTAGCCCTTGTGCTAGTCAACTTTTGCGGCTGAGTGCCTTCAGCACTCGCCCCCAAAGTTCGGTGAAGCTGTAAAGGCCTTTCCGGTCAATATCATTAGCTAGGTCAAAAAAAAAAAACTCAGAATCAATCAATATTAGTCAATAATCAACAATAAATAACTTTCAACGTGTACCACGACTTTCCCTCCAGTCATCCTTCAACTGGTTAGCAGCAACCAAATATATATAAATATATAAATAATTAGTAAACATCCATATGTACGTTTAGGTGCACGTTCAGTTCTCGAAGCTTCGCAAGTTCATGGAACGTTTGGAGAACTGTAACTATGCGGTCGAATTGGGTCGACAGCTCGGGTTCTCGCTGGTCGGTATCGCAGGCGCTGATATCAACGAGGGAAACGCGACCTTGACACTCGGTAAGGAACTTTTTATTTAATTCTCGTTGTAATAAAATGTGTTTTACATAATAAAACAAAAAACTTCTTCATTCAATTTAGGCTCTGAGAAGGCGCTTCTGAACGTCAAAAAACTATCACCGGTTTTTTGAAAATACAACCCGGTCGAGAAGAGCGCTGGCAGCAAATTCGAACTGATTTTTTTTAAGTAAAATATAAATTGTTTGAAGCGATGTCGGCGTAGCGGGTAGTAGTTTACTATCCTGGAGCACATCGTCACTTAATATCAGTTGCGATTGTGGTCAGAGCACTAGGACTATACCGTGTAAAGAAAATAAATAAAAATAAACGGTTTAAACGGAAACACTATCGTTCATCGTAATGTGAATCATCTATAATAACATTTGGACATCAAAACTTGCTTGACATGGGCCTAAACCTATTATCAGACTAGCTGTGCGTCCGCGGCTGTGCCCGCGTTAGTATATTCTTTACTCCGTTTTAATTATTCTACTATTAAGCTAAAGTGAATATATTTCTCGTAAATTCAAGTACTTGCTCGTAAAACTGTATTGAATAGGATTTTATTACATTTTTTAGGACTTTTAATTGTTGTTTACGCGGAACCCTAATTATTTTCGAAAATTAAACCCTAAGTTACCCGGAGTAACTTTAGCTATCTACTAAAAAAACTTCTGTCAAAATCTGTCCAGAGGATTACCCGGAACAAACAGACAGACAGACAAAAAGTTTAAAAATGGTATTTTTGGTATTGGTGTCGTATATATATATTAATACCTATTTAATAAAAAAAAAACTTTGACATTACAAACAGACACTCCAATTTTATTTATTAGTATAGATATAGATGACGTGTTAGTGGTCGTTCACTGCACTATCACGGGGGTATTAAAATTGTTTCTTAATTGGGGAAAATTTATAGATTCGCGTTACCAATGATATGACGTCAGCCGTCAACATGCAGTATGTCAAGTATGAAATAGCGTTTAAGTGTTGGCGCTCAGAGATAAATAATAAAATGTATACTTACGTTACATAACATAATTATTGTATTTCTGTACATTCATATATATTTAGTAAAAAAAAAAATTGACGTTACAAACAGACTCCAATTTTATTTATTTGTATAGATAAATTGGTAATATGCTTTGGAACCTGACACTACTATCTAAAAAGCTTTTATTAGACTTACTCAGCCTAAAGCATGGGAGGGATTATCTGTGATCACTTCTGGTATTCAAATTACGCGGGCCGTTTTCTTTATCAAAGTTCTTGATTTTTTTACGGACGTCTATTTAATTATTAAAGATGTATTGGTGTTGTCTTTACGTAAATAAACTCTCGAGAATGAAATTCGTAACCTGCGAGCGAAGTCACGGGCATAGCTAGTTAGTATATATGTACGTAAAATGCGTGTGTTGATCGACAGCTTTAATCTGGCAACTGATGCGCGCGTACACTCTCTCCGTACTGACTCGGCTCGCGAACACTGGCAACCCCATCATAGAGAAGGAGATCGTCCAGTGGGTGAACAATAAACTACATAACGCTGGCAAGAGTTCCTCCATCAGGAGTTTCCAGGTTCATTATTTAAATCATAAAAAAATAACGTCATTATATTTATTTCGTTTCATATGTATATCGAATTTCAGATAAACAATGTCCGAATTAAAAGTGTTACAAAACACAAGAGTTACAATTCTTATTAAAACTTCAAAAGTATATGACTGTTGTGCACGTACAATTAAAAAAAAGAGTATAAAATTTTAGAATATTTCTATTAGGACCATGAATACAAGTTATTTAAGCCCAATTTTATTGGGTTGGTTTTTTCAAGATTTACTTCAGTGTTTAAACAATACGCCTTATAATTATACTGTATGCATCTTCCAGCGAAATTTGTGACGTCACATAATTCGCATTTTTTTTTCATTATTTGCAGTACTAATGCACACTAACGAAAACTATACCACGTAAAATTCCAACAAAATTACATAACAAACTAATTATGCTAATAAAGCTAATGTGTAAAATTCACAAAACCAATGTGATGAATTAAGATTCATCCAAAAAATTCCCTCAAGTTGGGGTATATTTTTGACATTATATAATATATTTATTTTAAAAAAAAACTTTTAACACCAGGACGAGGTTCTAGCCGACGGTAAAGTGGTGATCGACCTGATAGACGCAATCAAACCTGGATCCATCAACTACGACCTTGTACTTCCAGGCGGAGACCATGAGGTACGTACCCATAATATTACCACTCCATGTAACCACTATTTGCGGGAACCTTAATGAGAATAATAAGAAAAATAATGGAAATTTTATAAATATTTAGCGCGATTGTTTTGCTAGAACTTTCCGAGATTTTTTTTATTGTGCCTCAAAATTGTTTCCACTTTAAACGTTTATTTTCAGTACGTCTCAGTGTTGTTGAAGTGAAATTTTTTTTAGCTACGTTGAGCTATTCCTGGCAGAGGTTATTGGATCTGCGGGGGGGGGGGGAGGGAATGATAGATTCACGTTACCTACATTGCTATGACATCAACTGTCAACATGCCAGTACGTCTAGTAATAGATGGTGTTGAAGTGGTGCCACTTTTGTGTTGCCACATCTATATTTATTTTTTTAATGTGTTCTAAAACACGAACACGTTCTTAAAACACCGAGGTGATTTAAACATTAAAAAGTATTGCTTTTTGTTTTTATTTCTGTCAGGAATCCTCATGGCAGCCTTGTTTTTTTTTTTTATTGAATCACCAGTGGAATATTATAAATATTTTTCATAGGAGAATTTAGCGAACGCGAAATACGCGATATCTATGGCCCGTCGATGCGGGGCGCGAGTGTACGCACTCCCCGAGGACATCACCGAGAGGAAACCCAAGATGATAATGACAGTTTTCGCGTGCCTCATGGCGCTGGACTACATCCCGACCATGGACGCACCCGTCAAACAGTAAGTGCTCGCCGGGAGACGTGCGTTGTATTGTGCCGTTAACATAAACAAAAGTGTGTGCGTATGCGCGTGCGTACTTATGGGGGGTGCGCACGTAAGAAGTTATACTTCTTTGACGTAATGATAGAAACGAAACTAGCTGACAGCTAACTTCAGGGTGTTGGTTTTTCGTGACGGTGGCGCGCGCGTTTTTTTTAAAATTTACTGTCATCGTTTGTCCCTTTTTTTTCTTTTTTTTTTTTTTGATGGGAGGAAATGCATTTACGCACTACCCTTACCTATTGCATTAGTGAGACACCGGAGTCCCCCCAATGCAATAGGTAAGGGGGCACGGAACATCATCGTTTGTCCCTAATGCGCCAAAAGAAGTGTAACTTCAAAAGCCGTCGACAGTTTCAAAGTCGAAACTCATTAACTGTCCATATTGCCAACTATTTTAACATTTTTTTTTTAGATTTTATAATATATCGATAAAAAAAAAAGTTATCGATAAAGTCAGTTATTGAGTTTCACATCCCTATCGACGTTTAGCTTCGCGGGTGTTTCTCTGTCTTTCGTCATAAATGCACCCTTCGGCTTCCAAGGGAGTGGGTGGAGATTGCACTTGTATAATTTTGTGGGTAATTGCCAATTTATCGTGACTGATTGTGGGTGTTTTATTTAATATGGTATAAACGTCTTGAAGGTTTATGAAAGGAAATCTCATTTAAGTATGCTTTAATAAATAACATCGAATCGCATTGTATTTTTTATGAAGGGACAATTAGACAAATAAAGTCGATTAATATATGAAAAACACAAGGGACATTGGTATCGACTCTTTAAAAATAATATTTTCCGCCTTAAAACGCCTATATTTTCAACTGTGTTGTTCGCTAAAGATGTTACTGAATATATCGATTAAAACGATTTATTAGTAATTGTTTTAGAATGACTAGTTTTTTTTTGTAATCATTCTGATTACAACATTCTGGAATAAAAGCGTATTATTATACCTAATTTATATTCTATTTGTGTTTTTAAAGCGATAATTAATATTATTCTTGCCGTTAGTACAACATTGTACCATCCGCTATATCAATAGAGAGTAAATTATTATAAACAAACGTTAAGATGGGCCTTTAATTTATGACGTCTCTAATAATTAACTCGGAACCGCCATTCTGTTTCGGATTTCAAACGATGACATCTTGTTTAGATATACGAAACAAAATGGCGGCTTGACATTTATTCAAATTATTGTATATTGTCTTAAATAATGACGATTAAATGGATACTTTAAAGCCAGAATTGTTTTCGGCATAATACGACAAAACATAAGTTATTTATAATAAACGATTAGTAATATTTTAATGAGTTATGTGAATTATCATCTCTTGCAAGTTAAATTAGGACAATTATATTAAGGCCCCACCTACCAGTACAACGGATGCGATTTACGATCTATAATTGCCGACTAATGGTGTTTGAGACCGAACTGTGTGACACAGATCAGTCATTTTATTATAAATTTTTTCTACCATTATATAACTGCTTCGTTATATTTATTTTTTTTCTGTTTGAAAAAAAAAAATCTATACTTATAATAAAAGGCTGACGAGGTGAAATCTGTACACTGAAGATATTTAAGAAACAATACTATGAGGGGCTTCAGTATCGACTATTTGCGATAGTTTAATATTTTTTTTTGGCCGTATGTTTAATAATTTGTTCGGCAATCACGCAAATACTACTAACCCGATTTCGATAAAATTTGACAATTACATATACTTCATACAGGGAAGAAAATAGGATGCAACTTGCCTAAAAGCGAGTGTATCCGCGGGGACAGATAGTTTATGATATACGGAGAGTTTAACTGCGAAAACCCGCTAAACACAATTGTATTTAAAATTACTTAAGTATATGAAATATTATTTAAAAAGTTTAATATCATTGGATGATAAAAGCAAGAAAAAAACCGACAATCGACCTTTAACTCGTTCTCCGTAGTAGTCGAAGTTATTTCATTACAAAATAAAATTATATTAAATCCTACATAAAACACTTTCTTACGATATGCAGTAATAATCGTTTTTGCAAGTTAAAATATTTGTTTTTTCTCTTCTGTACAGATTTCTTTTTATTTAGGTGTCTGACAATTATTTATAAATGGGTAAACTGATTGTCATATCTTCCTTCGGTTTTTAAGGAAGTCGAATTCGTAATTTTTTTGGAAAATCTTGTTTCACTGAGTAGGTGGGATTCTAAACGTAATATTAATCCATGGAAATATGAACTGTTCATATAATTTAATATCGCAAGTCGAAAACTATTTTAATAAGTAATTCTTGGTTAAGATTTTTTTTTAATTATACCGTAGAATTCTTTTGGAATATTAAAATATTTATTTTGTATACAAGTTTAATAGGAATTTTATATTGAATTAAATATTGTTGAAGATTTTAACTTTTTCTCAATTGTAATAATAAAAAAAATGCCTAAGTAATATGCTGTTTGTAATGAAAATAATTCAAAACAGATGTTACAATTGAATACAAGATTAAATTTCTTTATTTATATATATACGTACACATGTATTATATAATATATATATACTTGATTGGTTTTCATGCTTTTCATATACTGTGCCATGTTTATTAAAGTTTAAATAGTAATAGCAAAATAAAAAATATTTTCTAGAAAATATTTATACTTTTTTTATATGAACTATTTCATATTTTCTCTGATCACTGTAATATTAAAAACATGTAATATTATTATTATTACATTATATATAATAAAATAATAAGATTTAGATAAGATAATTTATTAATTTGGGCCTTTTTATTAATACTGATTTGGCCTAAATTCTAAATTATCTAAGCACGTTTACGTATCCCCTACGTTCTATATGGTACACGTGCGCATTTACATACGTACCTTAGTTTATGTAGATGCTATTTAGCATATAATCGTCTCATTCGTATGTTTAATTTTAAATATTTAATTTAAAAAAAATTGATAATCAGTACTTATTTAAGTCATTTATGTATCGAACGTTTTTATACAAATATACAACGAATATTTATATATTAAAAATCGCATAATCGAAGTGCTAATTTTAAGAAGTATAAAAAAAACTACCAATTGTTTCGCGAAATTACTACCATCGGTACTTAATAAGCAAAAAAAAAAACAAACGTTTTTATTAAATAAATTATTGCTTTAATCACATATAGTATTGTTATCATTATAATTTTATATTTATATATAAAAATATGAATACGTTTTAAGGATTTTATCCCGTCGCTTTTGATATTTGGGAATTGGCAATAATATGTGTGGGTAATGTTTTGTGACGTCATTAAACACTAAAGTAACATTCATGTCCGATACTGTTGTGTGTATTTATGCCTTTATGTGTGTAAAAGTTATTGAAATCATACGAAAAGTTATTATTAATAATAATATTTATAATAATCATTCCAATTTGAAAAAGACAGTGAAACATTAATATTAATTGATAAATATTTCATCTAACCACCTTATTTTTTTTTAAATATAAAGCAAACATTTTAGATTGAAATGTTTCTATCTATTTTGTTTACATAATTGATTACATTAACTTTTACAGTTTCAATTCAGATTATATTATATTTTTGCATTTTATGTATACATATTTACATTCCTTATGTATTATGCATTCCCAATTGGCATTTAAAAATCGTAGTAAAATCGATCAGTGTAATAATTTTTAATAAACGTTTTAATCTTTTTTCGTGTATTTTATATAGTATTTTTTTTTAGTTTTTTTTTTTAAATACGAAATCGTGATATTCCCGAAGGATACAACGACGAGAAATATTTTAGATATATTTTTTTTATAATTGTATCGTATTTTTCTATTTTGTTAGAATTTTAAGGATTTTATTAAACGGTTTAAAAAAAGTTTTTTTTTTAGTTTCGTAATGAATTAGAAAGAATTGATGTTTTATGACGTGCAACGAATGTTATTCATATAATAATGTACTGTGTATTAGGCCGTGTCAGTTATATTTTAAACACGAAATGTAAACTTATGAATATAAAGGAATTGGTAATATTGAATATATTTGACTCTTTTATTTTGAACCCCTCTTTACAACCATGTCTCAATTATTTAATATAAATAACCTATGTAATTATATAACTTCATAAAATGATGATAAAAACAAAATTAAAAACTTAGGTTAGGTTAGTGATCATTCTAGAAGTGACAATCAGTTTTACAACAAAGGCCATAAATCTATGCCTCCATAAAAAATATTATGAATACTTATAATTACAAAATGCGACTTCCTACGCGGTAGAAGTGAAACTTTGTTTTAGTGACATCTAGTTTGTTTATTTTGTACTAACAAACAAATGTGTTTCAGATATTAGGCATATTATTTAGTGACATCTATTGGTCAATGATAGAGCTGTAATTCGTTACACATTTTCGTTTCATAAAATCCAATTTAAAAGATATGTTACATTGTTAAAAATGGGCGTATATATTTAAAAAAATGTGAATATTTTTATGTTTCGTATATAACATCTCATATGTACCCTATACTAAGCTTTTGTCTGTTCACATAGGTGATGGTGATATTTAGGTGGTGATTTGTTAATTTCAGCTGCTTTGTAAGTATTTGAATATTGGTATATCTTGTCTATCCATAAATGCTTGGGAGAGATTGTTTAAATGCCGCTTTCGCTTTTTGGGAATGTATTGACCTTTCAGTTGGAGTCGGCCTTCTTTTAAAATAAGTTTGGTATAATGTTCAAGGTTTCAACTAAGCGAAGTATAAATAAATTGTATATGAAGATGCTTTAATTTAGGTATGTCAAACTCTTCAAGTTATTGTGCGTCACATGACAAAATATCGTATCAGTGGTATAGATTGTTGTCTAGTTCACGGCGGAAATAGAAAAACTAACGGCCCCAATCTCTTTTGAGGAAATTTTTCATCTTTGCAGCTACTCTATTATTATATACATATGTAGCTATTTAGAGAGTTGAAAAGTGTGTTCCAAATGTGCATAAATCGACCATGATCTGACGGGAGATTCGTCTCCTACATGAGGGAAAGTTATATTTACTTACGGAGAATTCCGATCATTGATGTTAAAGTCGCAAGTAGATTGCCCATACATTTATTAGTATTGAGTAGGCAATTAAAAAAGGGTCAGGCACAAACATTCCCAAATGTCAGTTTCAAATGGATTTGATATTTAATTTCAGTGACATCATGTATAGTCCGTTCACAGTTATTTTATCTCTGAAGTCTCATTTTGGTATGTTGGCATTACTAGATGTCACGTAGTTAAAATATTTTGTCAATTGTTTTGGATTTTTGCTTCTTACAGTACGTTTAAATCTCCAAAAAGGAATTCAAATTAGTGCTTCAAATATTTTTCAAAAAGAAAAATCAAATAAAGCTCCGTTAATTGCATTCGTCAACATTTTGCCATCATGACTCGACGTAAAACAGTGTTGTCTGTGATTTAAATGTTTCTAAATTTTATAGGAATAAATATCGTAAAAGTAACTTCAATTTATCTATACTAATAAATAAAGGTCTGTTTGTAATGTGAAAATAATTATTTTTTACTAAATAGATATGAATGGATATAAGATACCTATACCAAAAATCCAATTTTTTTAATTTTTGTCTGTCTTTTTGTAATGGGCAATCTCCGGAACGGCTGGACCGATTGTGCCGGGACTTTTTTGTTAGATAGCTAAAGTTACTCCGGGTAACTAAGGTACTAATTTTCGAAAATAATTAGGTTTCTGCATAATAAAAAAATGAAACTCATAAAAAATTAAATAAAATCCGATTCAATGCACAGTTTTACGAGCAAGTACCATAATTTATGAAAAAATATTTTTATGTTAGTACGAAAAATGTTCTAGGAAAATAATTATAAAAAAAATAAAAAGCAATGAAGAATATATGAAACGCTGGTGCAGCCACGTGTAGGTAGCTAGTTATAACATATAAAATATAAAGCTTTTATTTTTGTAACAATTGCAATACAATTGATGACATATACATATTAATTTCAAATTCTGAAAAAAAAATGTCTGTAAAGAAAAAGTTGTGTCAAAACCAAGTTCACCAAGAAAAACACGTATCCAAAAAAGAGGATTTATATATTGATGGAATAAAATACATGAAATCTTTATTTTTTTTGTTTTCATAAGTTTTAGCTAAACATCTATCTTACAACTGATGGATATTATGTGACCAACAAAGTGATGAGTAACTATGTAGTCACTTTATGTTGTGATAACTCAAGCTTCTTCTGGGCTGTCTATTTCGAATCTGATACGTTTATCATTTTTTTTTTTAAATTATATATTCAATTAAATGAAGGCGAATAATACATATCGAACATGGTAACACAATGTTCAAAACGACAACTTAACGGCTAGAGGTAAAATAACTGTGAACGGACTAGATATGAATCACAAAATATATGTAAACAAAAAACATTTAATTTGGTAACTGCGTTTCAAGTATCTCATAAATACATCGTGTGCTTATTTAAATTTTCAAAAATAACAAATGTTTTTGCGACATGCCCGCAGACCTTATTAAAACTGAATTAGTCTGCAGCAAATACGTATTTCTGATTCAATTACGCAGTAACTCCAACCATAGCCGGCTCCATTGCCCTTTGAGCTTTCCTATTAGCCCCATTGTAAGCAAACACGTCTCAATGGGCTGGGAACACTGCTCGCAGAACCTGAAGGCGCAGCGTGTGTTAGCCCCCCACAAGGTGGACCGACGACCTAGTAGTATAGGTCGCGGTTGGTCTAAGACCAGTCATTGAGGGAAGTCTTTGGGGGAGACTTATGTCCAGCAATGGACGTTTTTGGTTTGTAAAAAATAAGTACGTAACGAGTGTTGGCATACCTACTGAAAAGCAATTTAATAAATATTATAAAGTACACTGTTATTTAATCTCATTATATTCCCACAAACAAACAATAAAAGTAACATTTCTAGCAAAGGTATTACCATTTTTTACTTATTCTAGGTCTGAAAGAGAAGTGATCCGAACCGTAGAATATACTTATGAAACCGTGGAAGTCGTAGAACATTCAGGAGACCTGGAATCCTCTCACGGTTCACCTACAGGAGAGAAACCAGCCTTACCCCCGAAACCAGACAACCTTTCGCCACTACCTAGATCAATGTCTGTTTTATCATCCGATTAAATTATTATTAAATATTTCTTAGTTTTATATATTTTTTTATTACGGTGTGAATTAAATGATTTTAAATTTATAAATCCAGATTTATTTTATTTTTTTAATAATGGATATTTAAATATAGCTATGTATTTTATTTCTAGACAAGATAATTATATAAAAATGTAAAATGTTTTCATAATTAAATCTTTTAATATATTACTTTATTATTTGAGATTTGTGACAAAACAAAGAAAAGAATCATAGAAATCGATGTTCATCACACAGTGGTATTATGATTTAAATGTTTACTTATAGATAATAATGTCATTTTTCTTTATCTGGCTGGTTTTTAATGTCATTAAAAAGGTTACATTTCAATAAACTAAAATAGTAAAAAGTTTTTTCAAACTATTTTTATTTGTTTTTCTTCTGTCAAAATGAGTGAATCTGATGAATAAATACATACATCATAAAATTCTATTAGAAAAAAAGTAAATTATGCCAATGCACGCCGCGCAAAAATTTGTAACGTTTATGGGAACCTAACGCAGTGTCAGTAAAAGTAGCACAAAGCTAATTAAGCGTTTTCCATCCGGGAATTTTGATGTCAAATATATGGATCTCGCTCTCACTCGATTACGAAAAAAGTGGAGAAGATCGGCGTATCAGTAGTTACGACATATCTGAAGCTGAATTGTCCACAAAACAGTTTTGACCCATTAGCAAAACTCTGGGTACACAAAAAATCTACATTTACTAAAAAATGATGTAACAAGATATAAGTTCACGTTTCAATTATACTTAAACTTTTTTTTTTTTTTTTTTTTTTTTTTTTTTTTGACGGGGTCAAATGCATTTACGCACTACTCTTACCTATTGTATTAGTGAGACCGGAGTCCCCCAATGCAATAAGTAAGGGGGCACGGAGAGACGAACTCCGTGCCAGTGTGGGACTCGCCCGGGCGTGAAGCGCCCGGCAATACCCACTAAAACCCCCCGGGGCCGTCCGCCGTATTTGGGATGGGGGCGACACGGGGTGGCTTTCGCAAGCACCGCGTCGCCGTGAGCACTTACCTGGCGTTTACGCCAGCTTTCCATTGTTTTCCTCTTGTCTTATTTTTATGGGTAATAATATGTAATTAAAAACCCTGAGGTATCCTAGTAACTTTTGTAACAGGGCACGCGTTGATTGAAGTCATCTTCATGATATTAATCCAGTTTTATTGATCCAGTTGATACTTTAGCATAATAATAACCCTTTTTAAAACCAGTGATGTGAGAAGGGATGGACGCAGGTTCGATCCCACCTGTACAACTGTAAAATCAACCTGAGCTCGCGGTAAAGGAAAACATGTTGAGGAAACCATAGCATGGTGGTAGGGCCACCTTTCTAATGATGCCCGCCTGGGTAGCTAATAGCCTCAAGTTTGAAAACCTGTCTCCATTAGGTGTCCATTAGGTGAGTTCCGGTAGCGTCACTTGAGAACCAGTGCATTTAATATCCTGGACCACATCATCACCTAACATCAGGTGAGATTATGGTCAAAGCACTGTAAAAAAGTGATAGAAACATTTCTACATATTGAAATCTTCGGAATCGTAAGTGAATGAAACACAAGATCAGAATAAATTGTGATGATTTATTTCAAACCATAGTCGGCAAATAATTACACTTTCTTGGAATACGTACAAAAAAAAACAACTAAAACATACAAAATATGAGACATTTTCAATTACAATTTTATACTTGTTTATTTAATAAATAA